>CAJNOP010000022.1:669501-830259 GCA_905250075.1 Rotaria sp. Silwood1 | reverse complement strand
TTGATCAAATTGTGTTATTTTGTAGAGGAAGATGAGAGTTATCCTTTAAAAAAAATATTTCGAAATAGATAAATCTATTATAATGTTATGATCATTTTAGCAGCTTTGAGCTGGCATCCGACTCCACCACTTTTTCCTCCTTTTCTTCTGTTCTTTTAAAATTCCTCTTTTTAGCCTCTTTTTTCGAAAAAATCCACCTTTCTTCTTTTCTCACGAGGAAGCAGGTCGTTGACAAAAATATTCATGAATATATTGATTATTGTTACCGTATCATTCAAAAATATCACATAACAAACTGATGTGCTGATCAATGAAGTTGCATAGATAAGGAAGCTATAGTATATGATTTTAGTGATCAACTTCAGCGATATTATATATCCATAATCGGAACCCAATTTTTGTAGTTCTCTAGCGGAAGCAAAAGCACTCAATTATGTTTCCAATATGAAATCGTCATTCTCTCACGATCTTAACATGTTTTTCTGGTTATGATCGACATGTAAAATTGTAATCTTGAGCTCATGTTTCTTGACCATTTTTTTCGGCCCCAGAGAAGCTTGTGATATGTATCTAACAATGGATAGGTAACTCGTAGCGTAGCGCATGCTTCAAAGCAAAGAGTTCCTAGGATGACTAGACTCAGTCTAGAATTCTGTCAGATTCAATGGGATTTGTTCGGCAAGATAGCTTCTGATAGTATGATAACATAAGTTGAAGATTTCTGCTTATCAGAAAATGAAGTAACCCCTCTTCCTCTTCTTCCGAGTTTCTCCGTATACAATCACATTTTGGAGGTTCGTATATCTCCAAACCGTACACGGAGAAATATAATCGTATACGAAGAAATACAAAGTAAAACGAAAAGTGTAAACGAGCTTTGTTTGTCTATAAACGATCATATTTTTGCGCATACGATCACGGATTTATACGATCACATTCCTGGGCGATATGAAACGCCGTATTTCTCTAATTACGAGCGTGTTTGCTTGACATGGGTTAATATTGACAACGGTTTGATGATACTTGGAAGAAATCGGATATGATGGAATGCAACAGCAACAAACAGGGTATCCGATAACAAAAAAGTAAGAGATCATACAATCTACTCAATACAAGTAAGTCGTTTTATGCAGAACCCAAGAAGATGATCATATGTCACTGCGAAAAATTAAGCGTTTTCGATAGCACGCGCTCAAATGATTCCCACAAACCTGCTGTCTGGACACAGTTGCAACCAATGTATTAATTTATGTTGAGAAACGGAAAAGTGAAACTGACTTGCGAAAAATGGTCAAAATCACGTAAGAATTGCCGAAAATTGAAAAAGCGCAAGAAAAACTTTCTCACATGCGCAGCCATCCGAAAAAAGGAACAAAACGCAAAAAGGACATTTAATGAATTCTGATTGTTTCTATTTCTATATACCTACTTAGTTAGACAGTAATATTATACTCAGATACTATGCAGATAGAATATTTAGAATATTTTTCTAATGTTTTCCGGTTTTCTAATGGATAAATACGCCGCTGCACAAAAATCTCTGAACAATTTGGAAGTTTCGTTTTTGTTTTTCTCTTTCAAGTCATATTCAACCTATACTGATAACGTACGAGTTTTGTCAGATCTATAGTACTATAGTGCCGATGAGTTTTAGTTTTCTTCGAAAGGAAACTGTACGCCTCTTTCTCTCCTCTTTTTTATTCAAAGTCTCTTTTTTTTCAAAAATGCTGGGCATCTTTTTTTCTCTTTTTTACAAAGTCTTGGTGAGATGCCAGATCTATTTCCAAATATTTTTCAGGTGATAACTCTTATCTTTCTCTAAAAGATGACGTAATTTGATCAATAACTTCATATAAGTTTGTTGTAGATACTATCGATTTATAGAGAGTGGTCGAAACTTTTGAACCACCCTTTAGAGAATTTTAACATTAAACAGAGCCTATCTAAGCCTATTTTATCTCCTCAATCTAAGACGATTCGAGCCTACTCAAGCTTTTTTATATGTTTAATTTATGATAATTCGAGCCTACCCAAGCCTTTATCTGTCCCAGTTTGAGCCTACCCAGGCCTCGTGGCTCCGCCGCCTATGAGGATACCTATATCGTGATTTCAATATCTCAACAAGGGAAATGTTTTTTAGAAGATAACGATTTTAGCATTTTCACACCGTACTTGGAGCTACATACAGTCTAAGTTTGATTGAAACTGGTGACATCAGTTATGCACATGATCCCTAATTCGGTCGACTCTTTAATACAATTACTCTTAGGATATAGATCAAAATTGAATCTAATCAAAACATCATTGTTATTGTTTAGTTGCTTATCTTTTTGTCTTCTGGTAACATTTTATAAGCTCAAAGCTTGTTGGCACATGTTCAAATGATTTTGACTGAATTAGTTTTTTCACTTTAACTTTTATGGTGATTCCAAATATGCAATTTGTTTTGACTCAATTCGTACTTTTTTGCAATTAAAAGTCTGTTAAATACCACTCAAAATTACAAAAAATTCATGGCTTCGATAGGGAATTCAAGTTCTCTCTTATCTAATGAAGTTTTCCTCTAAATAAAATTTCTAACTATATATAGATGTGCAGTTTTTCTTTCTCGCCATATTTCGAAAACAATGAGCAGAACTCATAATACGAGCATATGAATCTGGTACTTGTTTGGTATAATATTTGTATCAATCGATTCTCAGCAACATTTGAAATGCTCGAACTGGAATTTTCATCAAAATATTGCATAGAATAAAAGGTCGATTGACCTAGTTTTTGTTTGGAAGCGTCTTGTTCTATGGAAGTTTACATGGCTCGTTCTTTTATATGTAAACAATCACCGATTCATATTGCAAAAGTATGTGTGAAGATTCTGAGCAGAAAGGGTTCTGAATACTTCAAAAATAGCTTTATTATGTTACCAAATGATTCCTTCTGAAATTCTGCATTAAGTAAGTCATTAATAGAGGGAAACTGAAGATTCACAAAAAATGCCTCTTATGCACCCTTGCCCTTTATATACATCGTTTTGCTTTGACCACATAAAGATAAAAGAATATGAAAAATGGTAGATATCTTATATTGACTCTAGATTAAGGATAAAAAAAGAACTGCAAGTGGCTACTTGTTATCATTTGTAATAATGAATATCAATGAATGCTTACTAAAACTTTTCTTATGCTGTATAATACACAAATCTGTTTATGCATTGTCACTGTCCAGAACCAACAAGCAACAATATAATCAAATCAATGCTGATCCAATTCTTATTGAAATAACTTGGGCAGCTCATGATTACGATCTTCGTACAATTCCTTCTTTACAACTTGTTACAAATCCTCTTGTATCTCGTCAATTTTCACCAATTAGTAAAGAAATATTTACGAATTTAAAACAACTCAATTCTGAATATGCTCGATATGCTGTTTGGTTTCCTTATCCAAAATTAGCTGTTGCTGAACTTGATCCACCATCAGGTTTATTTCAATGTGGTAATGTTGGTGAAAATTATTCAATACATTTATCATGTGAACAAGGTGATGGTGTAATAAGTAAAATTGATTTTGCATCATTTGGAACAGCTATAGGTGCTTGTGGCCAAATGAAACAAGGTACATGTAATGCAGCAAATAGTTCAGATATTATTCAACGAGCATGTATTGGACAACAAAAATGTAGTGTTACAGCAAGTACTGATCTTTTTGGAGATCCTTGTAAGTATTATTCCAGAAAAAGAGAAGAGCCACTATTTTATTTTAAGAAAAATCAAATCAATAGTTTTTATACATTCATTATTTTAGGTGTAGGTACACTCAAACGATTATTAGTTCAAATTGAATGTAATCCACCGCAAAATAATACTTATTGGGATTTTACTTATATGGATCCGATGTTAGAAGATTTTCTTGAAGCCACTGATGGTCATTCACGTATTATTTCATTTTCCACTCAACCTACATGGCTCTTTCAACAAGATACACCACATATTTATCCAGATAATGCAACATCTGTTGATTGGGGATATCCAGTTGGAACAAAATTTGTTGATGGTACAATGCATGCGTTAGGTGATTATTATGGACGTCTGTTTGCTTGGTATACACGTGGTGGTTTTATAGATGAATATGGTTTAAAACATAATTCAGGATATGAATATGATTGGGATTATACAGAAATATTTAATGAAGTTGAAGGAGAACATCAAATGACTGTTGAATATTATACTCGAGCATATGATGCTGTTATTCAAGGTATTCGACGACATACAAATAATTATGATATGAAATATGTCGGCATGGCACTAGAAAGTAAATAATAGAGAAGATTATTGTGTGATGATGTATTCGTATTAGAGTCCTATGTAATAGTTCCACATCCCGATGAATCCCGTTTGTCTCATCTTGTGCCACACTCAGAGTTATCACGAAAATTTTTCGGGATAGGGCAAACAAGATTCGAAGCTATATAGAAGCTCAACTGACAAGTTAAGAGATATGAATTTGAAGTATCAATAGGCTTTTTCAGATTGAGTCATTTATAATCATAGAAAGAAAATCTCAGCTGTTAATTATCATTTTCCGCATTTTTATAGACTCAGAACGGAATCGGGTTCCTAAAAAACACTCGATCTTGATAAACTTTTTCTCATGTCTAAATGATAGTTTAGTTTGGAGAACGAATACCTGACTTGAGTCATGACTAATACGTCGGATCATCATAGTAACTCAGCAAGTGAAAAACAATAAATCGGCTAGTACGCTTTGTGAGTTAATCGCCTTTCACTCAACAGGACAAGTGAGACTTAAGACATGAAAAAGTTTGTCCCGCAGGATTCTAACATATATATATATGTGGATATTCTAGATCACAATGAATTTGATTGGTATCGATATTTTTTAAATCATTCAAACCATGCACCTGATATTCCACTTGATATGATATCATACCATTTTTATGCGATTGGAAGTTCACGTATTGATTCTCAAAGTTGGGAATCGTTTTTTAGTCAACTTGATACATTTACATTTGAAGTTGAACAAATTGAAGAAATTCGAAAAATTCTTTCACCAGAAACACGAACAACTATTGATGAATTAGGTGTTATTCTTCCTGATGATAATAATCCAAATTCACCATTATTTCCATTAATTTATTGGAATGCAGCTGCTGCACTCTATGCATATGCATGGGGAAAAATATCTCGATATGGTATAAATGTAGTCGGACATAGTCAACTTGTTGGTTAGTATTTGATATCTTATTTCAATTTTTATCATACATAATTTAATTTTTCTGATTAGGTTATCCACAGTTACCTGATCTTCAACTTCAACCTCAATATCCAAGTGTTGCTTTACTCAATTGGACAACAGGTGAAGGAACAGCTAAATATTGGACATCAAAATTATTAATTGATACAGTTGATATTGACAATGATCAAGCTGTTATAACTCGAACAACGGATATTGATAATCAAAATATTTTTAGTCGAGCATTCATCGGTAAAAATAATCGACGATGGGTTCTGATCATTAATAAACGATATGCTAATGTTGATGTATTTTTACCTGGATGTACTGGTGGTCGAATGCAAATTATTAATGAAGCATCAGGTTTTGGACCAGCTACTGAAGTTACATTAACATTAAGTCGAATAACTTTAAGTCCATTTGCTATTGCTATCGTTCATATGCCGACTACTGAAAATAAACTTTAAAAGACAAGAAATAATTGTAACATTGGCATGTTTATCATGAACAAAATTTAATTTATAATATATAGTTAGAAATATATGAATGAAATATAAAATTATTTATTTAACTTTTTGATAATATACAATAGATGGAAAATTTCATTCGTTAACGCTATGATGTCGAAAAATAAAAATGCCTATAATTCTAGGCTTGAATGTTTCTTTTAGGTAATTTCTAAGTAACCAATGTATGTTCAGTTATTCAACATGCTCTGAGAAACTCAGTTATATAGACTTTGGTTACGGTGAATTATTACTGAAAAACCAGCGTTAGTGATTTCACACAAAATGGACAAAGCTATTTACTGAACAAGTTTCTATTTAAAAACTAAATAGAACGATTCGTAGAGAATTTCTTCGACCTATAAAATCTCGACACAAATTTTTTCCCGAACATTCTTAGATTTTTCAAACAATTGAGTTTAATCGTTGTCAGCAACGTGAATGAATACGAATCTCGAAACGAAAAAATGTCTTATAACTGAATGATAGGTCCAAAAGCCAATTCTAAAACATACAAATCCTCCTTGTAGATTGCTAGATAATATCACAATAAAACATTTCATTCTGTGACAATAACACATCTCTGAAAAATCGGTTTTCAAAAAGCAATTTTTTAAATATTTGATCTTATCGAGAAATTCATTATACATGTAGTCTATGGCATAGAGTATATTCTGTGATTCTTGAACTTTTCTATTATAAGTTTAGAGATTTATTAGCTGTATGAGTTTAATTAGATATGAACTGAAAGAGCCAATATTTTCACATATGTTCATGAGAAAAAAAAAACTTTTTTATATTTCTTTCATTCTTTTTTTTTTTAAATCTATACCAAACACATGTCTAAATAAATGTGTTGTCAACAAAACTTCGGTATAATTATCATATAATAAAGAACTAGCGGACATGATTTTTGACTAATCTCAAATTATAATTATCTTGATAATAATTGAATTAAAATAACACAAAGTCTGGTTAAGATGTCTCATGTTTTTTCCTGATATAACATAGAAATAAATTCGATTTTTCTGTCTGAATCATGTTTAATCAAGCTTACATTATTCAAAATTTGAATTCTTTCATATAATGCTTTAGGGTATCAAATGTGCAACGATGCACGTTCCATTTGATGATAAAATATTCCTTTTTAAACACATTATCTATATAAATATCTTACGAAAGGTGCGCATGCACGCGCATCTTCCGCTTGATAGACAGATGAAGGATACACTAACATACGCAAGTATTATTACTTCATTCATATCGATTTCATAGGTATGAAAGAATACAAAATGTAAGAGAGAAAGAGTGACAGATATTATCATTTTCTCATCTGTTCAAACATTTCGATTCTTGTTTTTTTCTTCTTCTCCTATTCTAATTGATTGATTATTGGAGAAATAAAAATTTCATGTACCAATCCGTAATGACAACCAATAACAATAACCAGATACAAGAAAGTGTCTAGATTATTTTTTCCTTTTGTTATTAACATGAATGCATAATGACTCTGTATCAGAAATATAGAATCTACTTGTATAAGTGTATGGCGAAAAAGAAAAATTTTTTCATTTCAAAATTCAAATACAGAAATATTGCTCTTTAGAAAATAAGAGCACACGTTTCGTACATAGCTTCTGTAATCAATTTATGGATAGGAAAGGATTGAAACAGAGTCTTCTTTCATCTAACTATACAATCCATTATTTTATGGAATATGAAAACTGCTGGCATTAATTGACGATGAATAAAGATGAGTTTATTTTTATATGACATTTTTGTGTTAAATATATCGAGTTCTCTCTTGCTTTATTCGAATGTATGTGAGTAAAAACAAAAAAAGAAAATCTGACTTATCTTTTATTTAGATAGCAGGACAAGCTTTTCGTTTTAACAATAGATTTTTCATTTCAGCTCTACATATGATATTTCATAAGTCTTCAAGTACAACAGAATTTGCTTGCATGTAGATAGAAAATGACTTGTAACCGAATGTTTTCTATATGAACATATAGAGGACCATTTTTTGAAACGTTGAGCTTTTATGCTCTTGAAAAGAAAGAATTTAAAGAAAAAGGCTCTGCCATTCCTTGGATCGTCACATGCTCTTTCAAACAAAGCAAACTAATAACTCTACAGAATGAAGGCCCACAGAGAAATTTGGGTTGTCAAACGAGCTGTTTTTGAACCTTTTATGTTAAGTATCTACCGAAAAGATCTATTATATCTAGGCTAAATGCGAATTTTTGAATGATGGTCTTCAACATTTTCTGATAAAGCATGAGCAATTCTAAATAGAAGTTTATCTTATTCATTTAATCGACACTTACCACCATTCACTGAGCTACGTGTTGAGTCAAGTTAGATACTCAGTAGTCGAATTGAAATAGATACCAGTTATGAAAAACATCGCACGCAAAACAAAACAAAACACACAGAATACAGATTGTATTTTGAATTATTGATGGATTATTTTATAATCGAAGTTAATCTTAAGAAAGTGACACTAAATTTCGTGCTGACATATAGTCCACTGAAAATGTATGCGCCATATGAAAGAAAAAAGTATGAACAGTTGAAGCTTTAAACCAATAAAAACTAGATTGAACAAAGAATGAAAAACTGAAGCGTAATAATTGATAAAAATTGACGAACGACATATACGTGATAATTAGATAAGATTTTAGTGTGATCAGATTAATATAGGAATGTTTTTCATATTTTTTTAAAATATCTTATTCATCGATCACGAAAAATTTATCTTCATTTTTATGATTTCCAAGACAAGATATTATTCAATAACATATTAATTGAAAGATTGACACAAGTACTCAAGATTCATATAAAAACATTCGATTAGAAGGTGATTTTCTTTTGTCTACAAATAAATTAATTTTATCGTGTCTAAAGTTTTATGAAACACTCCAAATACATGATTCATAATTATTAAAATTAATATAATATTCATTGTACACATATCGTACCGTTTTGTTTTTCTTTCTAGGTCGAAGCAATACATATTTTTATAAACAGAAAGTGAGCTAAAAAGACAGACGACATTGATCAATTATATATATAGACATGCTTTTGTTGTCACCAATCAAATCATTATACATGTTGTCAAATAAAAATGAAACGAAAAAAAAAAAAAAAGAAAACTGATGTCTTCAAATGAGATAGTGTTGATCATAATCTGAACTTTATCTTTCACACTATGATTTTCCTGTCTTTTGTTTTTAGATAAAATAAAACAAGTCTTTTTTCTTATTTCATTGACGTAAGTAGTTACAAAATTTTTTTTTCATATTGTTTTTTGCTTAATATTAAACGAGACTGATTTTGTGAAATCTTATAATGCCTATTCTTTCTGACAAGTCCTATTAATTTTTTCTATAGGGAATTAATCCTAATAGAGTATTACCATTGATTCGATTTTTAATTATTTTCTATAAAAGGCTAGTCTGATTTTTTTGACCATATGCGACACATCTACATGAGATAATACAAGAGAAAGTCATTTCGTTTTTTTTTGTCTTTGGACACTTTTTTTTTATTTATTAAATAAAATATAATGTCTTCATTGATGTATAAAATTATTTTAGAAGGTAAATTTGACATGAATTCAGGTTTTTCTTTTGCATATGATTGTTTTTTTTTGAAAGGTCATAGTGGTGTTAATCAATTAGGTGGAGTTTTCGTAAACGGACGACCATTATCTGAAACTATTCGACATCAAATTGTTGAACTGGCTCGACAAGGTGCAAGACCGTGTGAAATTTCACGAAAATTACAAGGTTAAAAAGAAAGACATACAATCATTCGAAGATTTATTTAATGAAGTTTTTGTATCTTATAGTATCGAATGGATGTGTATCTAAAATCTTGGGTCGATTTTATCAAACCGGCTCGGTAAAGCCGAGAGCTATCGGTGGTTCAAAACCACGTGTTGCAACACCAAGTTAATTTTCATTTTTCTTTTATTTTTAACGAGTATAGTTTTTTAAATATATGATTTCATTAGATGTCATTGCAAAAATTGCACAAATAAAAACTGAAAATTCATCAATATTTGCATGGGAAATTCGTGAACGTCTTCTTAAGGAATTTATATGTACAAATGATAATTTACCGAGTGTACTTTGATATAATTAAATATTTTTCATACGTATCTTCGTCTATTTTCTTTTTGTTATTCATTAGATTTCTTCTATCAATCGAGTATTACGTAATTTATCTTCTTCAACATTAATGAAATCTACTTCAAATTTTCAATATGATAGTTTACTTAATTCATCATCATCCTCGTTTTTGCCACTAGTAGGAGGAACAAATATTTCAACAAATCCAACATATACATGGACTTATCATAATCCGATATATAATACAAGTAAAGAAATAAATTTATGTAGCAAAGAAAAATATATAAATATAATTTTTAGATGCAACAAATACTTTAATCGAAGAAGTTAAATATGAATTAATGAACGAAGATGGTAATAGTATCAATGATAATGACCAAAGCATAAATAAGGATTTTGATTCAAAAGTTTCATTAAAACAAAAACTACAACGTAATCGAACAGCTTTTACACAAGAACAAATAGGAATGCTTGAAAAAGGTTTTTTTTTTATTATTATTATACTCTTTGTTCTATTTTTTTTAAATTAGAATTTGAACATACACATTATCCGGATATTTATGTACGAGAACGTTTAGCAAAAAGTATAGATTTACCAGAAAACCGTATACAAGTAAATCTGAGTTGTTTATGTATAATTTAAATCAAAACTTTTTCAATTAAACTAAGGTTTGGTTTTCTAATCGAAGAGCTAAATGGCGTCGTGAAGAAAAAACACGTAATCAAAAACATACATATACTGCTTGTGAATCATCAACAAGTAATACAAATATTCAATCTATAGTTTCTCCAACAAGATTATCTATATGCATTCCTCAACAACGACCAGATTATAATATTGAATCAAATATTCCACAATGTTATTTTCCAATGGATAATCAACAAAATTTATCTGTACAATCTCTGAATTATTCATGTTCATCATCGAATCCAACGTATTCATTATCAACAGGTAATAACAGAAGTGTCATTAAAATTGGGTAGAGAATTGACTACTGAGAAGTTAGGTTTCACCACATTGAAGAGAGTGCTTCAATGCTTATTGCAAAGATTCTTAACCCTTTCACGGCGACATAAATTTTGCTTTTTCATAAATTGTGAAAGGTTTCATTTCTTTATTTGTGACAACTGTAATAATTCAAAACAACTTTCATCAATGTTTCTCTAATGAATATGAACTATGAACATTCCTTTATCAATGATAAAAGAACCAATTTCTTTGGCCAAAGTATGGCAGAGATATTCAATTTTTTCTGTGGTAAATGAGCTTTTGGGGTACCCTATAGCGTGACCCACCGGTGAGTCATATCGCCGCGAAAGGATTAAGCAAAAAAAAAAGAAACTAAATTGTTCAGTTTTGTTGGGAGGAAAACGAAAGTTCTTGAAGATTGAAGACCACGCTCACCGCTCAAAGCAATCCTGTAATAATATGTTGCTATCGTATTCAAAATATAATTCTATTATTTAATTAGGTAATTGTTATGAAGATCTTTCATTTGCACAAAAGCCATCATCTTATTATTCTTCGGATTATAATACACTTTCATCGAATACAACATGTCAATCATGTATGTATTTCTAATAATAACAAAATTTCAAATAAAATATTTATTTTTCTGTCTAGCAAATTTTCTTCAAACATCAATGCCATCATCGACATTTTGGAATCGATTTCAATAATAGATTTCTTTTGTCATTGACTTCAGATGCATTGTAACTATGGAAATAAACTTGAAATGACAACTATTTGATACAGTGTTACTGTTAAAATCAGATCAGTAACGCTTGAATAAATTGTTCATTCACTCAATCAAATATATTAATGACTGAGTAGCTAGACAAACATAAACAATGTTATGATCAAAAACGACAACGATGAAAGATTGATTCACATTTAAAACGAAAATGATTATTGCTCTTTTGTTTTGCTTTCTTATATTGTTCATTCAACTCATCCTTTTAATGTTTAACATTCAAACATCTTTCTTATAATTATTGTTGAACACAATTATTGAAGCAAAAAAAAAAACCATTAAAATAATGCTCAGTCAAATATAAGTAAATATCAATGATAAAACCATGGATAGATATTGATTAGAGCTGAAATTTTGCTATATTCGATTTGCATCAATAAAAGAAAATTTCAATAATGAGTTTTCATAAATAATCTTTTCAAAGATAACAGGCTTTGCATTTAATTTTTTTCATCACCCATCAAAGAATATACACACCATTTCTTGTTAAAATAGTACGAAAATCTGTTCGAGTTAATTTTTTGACGCTGCGAACAAGTTAATTTTTTTTTGTATTTAATCAATCAGTGGACCATAGTTCTTAACTTCGTCTCATACATTGAGATCAAAAGAAGCTCATGTTTAGAGCGTTAAAAACTTGTTTATTTTGAAAACAAAGGATGCATATTTTCAATAAAGTTTTCTGTGTAAATTTTAGAGCTTTTCACATTTCATGGTATAGTATATTTTGTATTTATAATGAAAGACAAAATGTGATTATTCATTCTGTTCCATCCATTAGATTAATTTTTATTTATAAATTCTTTTGTTTCAGAAGTATCAACAATAATATTTGTGAATATACTTTAATGTCAATTTCTCTTCCTGTTTTATTTCGATTCAAGGTTTCGCTTAGCCTATTTAACATTTTTCAGCATCCTCTTCAACTGTTGTACATAAAATATTGCTCAAGAAGCTAGGGAACTACAGCTGAGTTTAGATAAGATACTTCTATGAGTACACAAGTCCAACAACACAAGGGTATCTAAACATTCTTTGGCATATTTCATTTTATGGAGTGTAGACCGTGCTAGATTTCAAATGTGTCAATAAACTGCTGATTTATAAATAAAAACTTGAGACTTTCTTCTATGATCAAGAAAAAAATACGCTCATCTGATCAAAATGTTGTGAAAAAATACAATGCCCTTATTTTAGTAAGTGACTTCTGAACACCGGCTCCATAAATTATTAAACCACAGAATGCAAATATTGACACGAGTAGATATTCAATAGCCGTCTTCTCTTATAAAACTAGCTTTGATTCTATAAAAAAAAAAAGTTCATCTCAATTTGAATGATTTAATGCATACACTGGCAACGTTCTTTGGCTACGTATGATATTATGATTCCAAAAAGAAGCTAATTTTCTCAAAATTATTTTTAAGCTCGAATTTAGCATGATAAACACAATTAAAAAATAGGAAACTGCATACAATGACAATAAACATTTTATAATTATTTTCAATATTTTACGCGCAATATATACGCACATAAGAAAAAAATCTCCTTTGTAAAACATACAACCTATAGTATCAATGATTAAAGCAAACATGCAATAGTCGCTCATAAAAATAAAATAAACATTTGATACTATCGTAGATTCTTTCATTTTATGAATTGTAATCAAAATTCAAATTTTCTTTTTTCCTATAAATAGTTTCATAAGGTGAAAAGGCTGAAAATTGTTTCTTTATTAAAACTTATTTCATATGTATTATTATGTTATTATTACAATTCATTTAAATAAACTAAACATGTGCATAAAACTTATAAATAAAACTGTACAATACTGTTATTTGACAACAGCCATCTGTCTTTAAGAGAAAGAAGAGAAACAAGTAGAGAATTACAAAATGTTTTATTATGTTTCCGATTCTGTTAACATTGAATCTTCATCATGTGGATATTGATGAAAAATATTTGTTGTACTATTTTGGTCAATATTTATCGTAGGAAGTAAATGATCATAAGATATTGACGATGGTCCACTGATTTCTGATGTTGACATAGATTCAGGTGGTTTTGGCCATGCATGTTCTGAACATTCATCTTGTGGAGATGATTCTGCTATAAATTGAAAGTTAGTGTGATCTGATTGATTTATTAATTTTTCTAATCTGATTGGTAATTGTGAAGGTTTTCGTAATCGATAAGGTACAGGTGGTGGTGAAGGTTTTTTCATTTGATTTTTATCAATTGTATTAAAATGAAGAACAATTGAATTGAGCTTTCGATCAGTTGTAGTTGAATGATGTTCTAATGATGATTTGTCATTATTATTATTGAAATTTATTTGTGAAATTATTGGTGGTAATGGTGGAGGTTGTGATGGTGGTTGAATATAACGTAATGTACGATCTTTTGGTTTTGGTGAATCAGTAAAGCAATTATTTTGAATTCCAGAATATGTAGAATCATGATGAATATGCATTGATGATGATGATGATGATGATAAATGTCTTCGAGTTCGATTAGGCATTGTTTTCGAACGAATTTTTATTATTTCATCTGTATTTGTTGTTGATGATGAAGATGATAGTGCAGGTGAAACAGGTAAAACATAAATATCATGAATTCTTTTTCGAAAATCAACTGCAACTTGGGAAGATGATATTTTAGTTGATGAAAAATAATCATCATTTATATGATCAATGTCTTTTTTTGCATGATGACGTCGTGGTGATGTCAAATATGATCGAGAATGATGACGCTTTATTGGTATAATAGATATATTTGAGTGATCATCTCGTGATTGTTCAATAGATGATAATGATGTTTCATTATGATCGAATGAATTACGAGGAATTGGATCAACTAGTTGACATTTTTTATGTTGAATCCGATTAGGAATATTTGAGGTGAGACATGGTGATTTGGGTGGCATTAATGCCATTTTTTCTGTTTCTAAATTAAAATATAAAAATTTTAATCTTTTGAAAGAATATGTTTGACATATACGTAGAATCCAGAAATTCGCAATTCAAGGAAATTCAAGGAATGAAACAAAGATACATAACATAGTGAGTTACAAGTCTAAACTACGATGGAATTGCTTGAATTCTTTGATTTCCTTGAATTCCATGATACTTCCAGGGGATATAATTCAAAGATATACGTATATGTTGGGCTTCTTAAATTTTCTTGAATTCCTACAATTCCGTGATACTTTGAACAGATATAATTCAAAGTTATGCGATATGTTGAATTTTTTGAATTGCCAATTTTTGGATCGTATGTACTGCTGTTCCTTAGATACTCACTTTTGAAAAATCAACAATTGTTTTAAATTGAAAGAAGCTCTTGAAAAAATACTTGTAACCTCACTTGGATAAAAACTACGGTTTATTTCAATATTATATAAATATTCCCTGTGCAAAATAATCATTTCTAACAATTTTTAGTATGCTCAAAAAGGGACTTATGAAGTAAAAAAAAATCTTGTTGGTTCTTTCAAGAAGTTCCCCATTGCTCTCGAACAATAGCTTAGATAAAGTTTGACTTGTCGGAAATCTTTTTATGCGGATCAAAATGGAATAAACATCTTATCATTCAAATCACTAGCACACTTGATTGTCTTGGATGACTTGCTAGATCGCATGATGACTACGTTTTGACATATATTTGTTCTTGCGATTAGTTGCTGTTTATGAGGAACTCAAGTATCAAGCGCAAGAATTCAATATTGCATACAAAAAGGCAAGGAATATTCTCTTCTACTTTTTTTTTGTTCACTCTAATTCATCTGACATTATGCTTTTAGCACTATTATTCATAAATGTAAACCGATGCTTTTGTATACATTCATTGTTTACTCTCGTTTATAAACATATGAATATCATTTTAACGGTCCGATTCAATGTCAATTTAGAAGCATACAAAAAAAATTTTGTATATGTATATATATGTACATTGGAATGATGAAGAAAAAAATGTACAAAAGAAACAAAGTCATAAAGAAAAGTATTTATTCATCTTTTTCAAATAAAGGGTGAAGTTGTTTATATTAAGATTTTCTTCTTTTTTATTCTTGATTATGACGTAACAAAAACAATGACAATTTGAAAAGAAAAAAAAAACCATTTCTGATAGTTTATAATGAACTCACCTATATCTGATGAACATAATGTATAAAAACAATAACGTATTGTTGCAATGATTACTGATAAAAAAAGAAGACTAATTACAATTACACCAATCCAAAATGGAATTTTATAATGTAAATCATTATCAGTAAATATATCTGATGCTTAAAAAAGAAAATATGAAACAATGAAAATAAATAAATAAATAAATAAATAAATAACGTTGAATTCTTACAATCATGTTCGTCAAATAAATTCTCATTCGAATTTTGAGAAAATGATGCTGTATAATTTTTCAAAACTAAATTCAAATACTGTTCCATTGATCAATGAATTAGTTCATTAATCAATCTAAAATGAATATGAACAAGTCACAATACCTATTCGATAATACCGACATATACCGTTATGTCTAGACAATATATATATTGATAATCATATGCATCTCAAGTTGACATGTCAAGCAAATGCACGATAACGATGACAATTCGAATAATATGTGTAGAGAGCACGCGTGATTATTCGACTATATATATGTATGGAACAATATAACTGACTTGCACTCTGTTCAATAATTGTGATGTAATTATTTTTAGTAATGTTGAATAACAGGGTGATGTGTAGGGGACGTCGACATTGAGCAAGACTCTCCATATTTCTCATTTTTTTTTGTTCTTTTCGTTCTCTCGTTCTCATCATTGAACAACAAAAGAAACACAAACAGTAATAGATAAAAAGTATTTATATATCTATATAAGTAAAAATTGTTTGGTTATGGATTCATCAAGCAAAAGAAAGAGAGGCGATCGGTCGACTATACTATTGACCTGTTTGTATCCTGATCAATATTTCGAAGGATAAATAAAAGCGACAATGTACAACAGAAAAGAAAAAGGCATACATCTTTGAAAGAACTATGAGCAAATAAACCATGATTATATCTTGTAGAATAAACTGTACTATGTAGTGTTCATCTGGATACATATAAGAAAAAAGAAAGAAGAAAAAAAAAAAGATCTCTTTCATTTCTTAGATCTACTACTACTATATACACATACCCTTTTACCTGTAAAGAAGTGCGAGTGGATATATAATAAGATCCATTCAAATGTAGTGAAGAGCACATATATATTTATATAATTCATAGTCTGCTTATGTAATGCAATCAATGAAGGTATACATAAATATGCAGAAAGAGGGAAGAAAAAAAAATGAAAGGATAACAAAAATCGAATAAACTCAAATAAATGATGAATATTGTGACAAGTAGTTTGCTCGATGACAGCAATATCAAGTATCATCTCCTGTTTGCCATATGTAATGTCCTTCCGTCCTGATATGTAGCCTATGAACAGAAGAGATTCAGAGAATCGAAGGACAGTTATGCCAGAAGCAATATCATATTCTCCAATTCTATTATCGAAAAAAAAGGTCCTTGTACTAAACTAGCTTTCATCTGTCATTACATATCTATGATAAATATGTTGTATTCAATATATCTATTTTTTTCTTTCAATACTCACCATATTGAATATAGATAATACGATCAATCATCTTGAATAGAATAACTCTAGTTCATCATAAACAAGAGCAAAGAAAAACAGCTTCTAGTATTGATAGACTATGTATTATTGTTAGTAGTCAACGATAAAGAAATAAAAGAACAGAAATTTGCTTTTATGAGTCTCTTTATATGTCTCTTACTTAAGGTAATGAATATGGCGAACAATTATTCGCTTTGTAATTTAAAAAATAGAATCTTGACGTCACTGTCTGTATTTTAATGAACATTGCTTTATATCCGTTAAATACTTCAATAAATGTCGGTCATCTTTTTTTCTCATATCTACTGTACACATATACGAATAAATATGTGTGTGTCGATCTCGTTTTATCTTTCTTTTCATTGTCTCATCTGTTCAATATGTATGCATTTATCGTCACCATAGTTTTCGTGACAAGTGAACTGTATCTTACTTTCTCTCTCTCTATTTATATGCATATTTTGTAAGGACGACAAAACAATTAACTAAGTTTTCATCGATGCTTTTATCATTTTATTTGTTCTATTCATATCTTATATACATATAAAATCATTAAAAAAAATGGACAATCATTCGGGTCTCAAACTCATTCTTTTTCATTTCGATTAGGTATCATCTTATGAAAATGCTTTATGCCATGCATCACATGCACCACAACAAAAAAAATTTACACAAAATTTAATACAACAAGTAAAAAGTGCATAAACATAAGTAAAAATTAAACTATAAAATGCAAACCAATAGAGTGTTGGATGACAATAATTATTTATATCATTTGGTTTATCTGTTCGAACACGATATCGAGCATTAAGTATCCAAATATTACCAAATAAAAACCAAATAAAAAGAAATATTGCTAAAGTACCTTGCATACCACGTGTTAATGCTATTGTACATACTATAAAACCATATGTTGGCTTTTCTACATTCGATACAGATCGACAGTATGTACAAGCAGATGATAAAACAAGTAAAATAACAATAACTAAACCACAAACACCAGAAATTATCATATATAATGGAATATTCTTATTTACAGGACATTCTCGCACATAAAGAATACCTAAAACAAGTTTTATAATAGGCAATGCAAGAAGAACAGTTAGATAAATAAGTACTGCAACAGTACTTAAACCACCAGCAGATAGAGTTGTAAATAAACCTGGAGGTTTTTCACGTGAAGATTTTTTTTGTTTAATTGGTTGAATAATAGGTACTTTTCGTTGAAAAGGAGATGGACCAATTTGATATAGAGTAGGAACTGGTGGAGGTGGTGGAATTAATGGTTCTAATGGTAAATTTTGATAGATTGGTCGTTCAGAATGATACGTTATTGATGTTGGACTTGATGATGTAGAAGATTGTTGTACACTTGTAGGTCTTGTACAAGGTGTCCATATTGTATTATTTATAGGTACATGTATCGTTGGACGTGGTATAGTAAGTATTGGTCTCGGAATACGGAATGGTTCTCGTTGCATACAACATTCATGCATAAAATCTGTTGAATGAATTCCATCAAAATCATATACATCTAATTGACGTAAAATGGTAGGTTGTGATGTAGTAATAGTCGGTATATAAAAATTATCTGATGAAAATGATGTATTAATACTAGAGATTGATGGTAATGATGGTTTACGAATATAAGAAAACATTGTTGTTCAATCATAGGTTTAATACTGTTCTATTTTGGAAATGGATCAAAAAAGAAAGTGTCAATTCTTTTTCTTCTTTTTTTCGTTTCATTATCGAAAGAAATACTGCGTGGTAGTGTTTGCTTGCATATACAAAAGCAAATAATGTAAAAGATGATGAACGAATAGGGATGACATATGATTGAAGAAGATTTATTATTGACTAGAAAAATGTAGATGATGTCATCGCATTTGCAAATAGTAATCATCTACTTTTGATCTTACTAACGATTACTAATTATTTCAAAATATATACATATATGTATGTAGATGATACTTGCTTTGAGTTACTTACTAAAGATTTTTTTGCCAAAAGACAAATCAAAAGAACAAGTTATGAAAATAGTATAAATTATCACTTGCTGTTTATTTTGAGTATAATCAATTAATTTAAATTTTTAGCGTTCCAACTTGTTCTTTTTTGACAAAAACTCAAAAGAAAAATGAGGCATGAATTGTTTCACAACTATCTATAGCTTTCTATGTTTAAGAGGATGAATTTAATGTTCAGTAGTTTTTTGTAAACACTCAGGTTATTATACAAATTATTAGTAAATAAAGGAAAAAAGAAGGAAAAATATCCTGATCTCTCGGCTATCTTTCGGTAGAAGGTTGGCTTGACTCACAGCTTTTTCACTCCATCGTTTGAACTCCCCATACACAATGACTAACTACACTCATATCTCGAGGACAAGTGTATGTCACAACTTAGTCAGCATATTCTCGAACGGGTAATTCGAGACGAATAGCCGTTAGTGACTTGTCTTGGATCATTATATGGCTGGTGGTAGTGATCTTATTCTTTCCGATGGATGAGTCATGACTAAAGTTAATCAGTCGCTCTCCACACTTAATCATTATTTCAAAATGAGAAACATATTGTCGAGATTATGCGAGTGAGATGAGTACACATCTTAAATTCGTTTTTTAAAAACTTCACTTTTTGCTTAGGCTATAAAAAATGCCGAAAACGAGAATTACTAGCTGAAAGTTTCCTGATATACTTATGGTTGGGTAAGATTCATTATCTCATAACTTCCGCAAATATCTTCTAGGATTGCATTCTGACTTATTTCGGGTTCGTGCAGTCAGTCACCTTTTCTACTCTAGTTTTGCTTGAACGGCAGTCTAGTTCTTTTCTGTGATTTATTTAAATATTAAGATAATTGTTAGAAATAAAACATTTAAAGAGTATGACACGTTTTGACATAAGAATTAAACAAAATTCGAGAGGATTGATTTTTTCTATATTGTTCCAGTTGTGATTGTCTCGTCGGAAAAAAATCGAGACGATCTCCATAGCTCTGTGAGACAAAACAAACGTGATTTTTCTGGATTTGGAACTATCCCATAAGATTCTAGTTTGAACACCATACTCGTTTGATGCTTGTCGAACGATATACCCACTCAGTTATGACAGTCAATCAATAAGTATATTAAACTATTAGTATTAAATTTAGTATTCGATCAGTATTATATGTGCTCCGAAAATTAATAACTTGTTCAATGTTAAAATTAAAGTATCAATATCTAATTCAGTTTGCTTATTAAATAAATAGTACTTGCACCATTCGTCATTTTTATTTTTTTTTTGATTGAAATATTTTGATGTAAATAGAAGAGTGGTTCTCCAGATTGACTCATAATGATATCATGAGTCGAAAGAATTTTGTATACTATAATATACAAATATATCTTTTCTTCCTCTGTTTTATTTCCTTCTTTTGGAAGACATGTTCTAAAAGTTCTTTTCTCTTGATATTTGTTCAAGTATTTTGCCCTCTTATAATGCTTTCTTGGAAGTTTGATTGGTTTTTTTCTGAGTTTGTTCAAATATATATATACATAGTTGTCGTTTGCAAAATAAAACACGTGTAATGATCTGTTCGATCAATCATCCATTAACCATATCAGATTCAATTTAGTTTAAAAATGGCACCGACGGTGGAAATCACTGCAATAATAGCTTATGTTTCTAACAAAAAGATAAATACAAATTGAATGTAAATAATGAAAACAAGAAAAGGTTTAAAAAAAGAAGATAATGAAATTCGATAAAAGAAATTATGTTTACCAATACGGAAGAAGCTGAAGACACAATAGTAAAAAGTATTACTGAAGCCATAAATTTCTGTAAGTTGTAATTATACTATTTGTAGTAATATGAATCAATAAAAAAAATGAAGAAAAATGAATAAAACACTGAATCTTTTTTTAAATCAATCATATAGCGTGTAAGTAAAAAACAATAGTAAGCGAATCAATACAATCTTTGTTTTTCTGTAATATTACAAAAGAAATTAATTATGTCTTCCGAATTGGTCTAAACTAGTATTTACTCCAGTAAAAATCTTTTTTTCGTTGCTTTTGTGAGTTGATTTGTTTGAATGTTTGAGATCTTCATGACATTTTTCATTCATTGTTAATTCAATTCAAAAGTGTATTGTTTGCTCACACTTTATGCTGAAAGGCTATTAATAAAGCAGCAAGATGAATGATATTTATAAAACATCGGTAAACTTTTAACAGTTAAATAAACTTATTCATCAATGTTTCTCCTGTATGACATCGCTGCAAATGTTTGTAACATTTCTCATGAGAATTTAAAATTTTATTCAAGCAACATGAAACGAAGAGAACAAATCTATGTTTTTTCAAAATGGATGCATTATTCATCGTAGATTTTTGTTGATAAATTACGAATAGAAAAAAAATCATTTTCATCCAAAATTATGCTTACACATTGAAAGAAAGAAAAGTAATATTAGTAATATAAATTTCATCAAGTGAATCATCCCAAAGAAATTCATCATCCAGGGTATTTACATTGATTGAAATGTAAGACTTGACAACAACAACGAACCGATAAAAACAACAGAATCAACTAAAAATTTTTTTTTTACATGCATCAGTTGACGATTAGAAATACGTCTTATTAATTTTTTTCTTGTTTTCTTTTTCTATCGACCATAGCATTTATACCAAGTTTTCATAGCATAATACTTTACATCGGTATACCAACAGAAGCAAAAAATTGTTAACAGACCACCAAACGTCATATTCTACTTTATAACAACTCAGTGTTCATAATTCATCATTTACTAACATGATTGATACAGAAAGAGGAACGACTGAGAACAAAGATCCAATAGAGTCAATTCCAAAACCTATACTTGCAATAGTTAGTTCAATTCATTGTTTTGTTATGCTAGGTGTTACACTTATTATTCCAATACTTGAAGTAGCTATTGGTGCATCATATCGTGATCAATGTCCGATGAATCCAAATATTCCAATATATCTTATTGTAACAGGTGCATGTGGAATGGCTACTATTGTTCTTGTCTTAGTTATAGTAAGATATGATTTTTCGTTTTCTTTTCTCCTAAAGAATTGAGTTTAATTCAAATAGAATGGTGGATTTATATGGTGTATTAAACGAAATTCTATTGCTGTAACATTTGCTATGTTATGTCTTACGATTATTATAGGATTGTTTATATTATTGATGAGCTTATTTTTATTTGCTTGGTTTATTGTGGTAAGTAAGGTGTCGGAAGTACAAAGTTAAAGTAGAAATTTTTTTCTTTACTTTATATATAATTAGATAGACCGTGTCGAGTGGATCAAGAATATATGAGTTTTCAATTTTCCTAGGAATGATTTTTTTATGCGAAAATTTTGAGTTTTTTTTTGTAACAAATACATCAATTTTCAGTAGTCGATAAATTTTCAATTTTTCATTTTGTTCAAATTTCCAAATTGTTTGTTTGAGATTTAGGCATGAAAAACTAAATCTAGGAAACTCATTCATTTGAAATTTATCGGTGATCAAAAATTGATCTATAAAACTTTTATTTTTAACAGCAGCGAAAATTTTTTTTTTTTGTAATTGACAATATCAGCCAAGAAAGACTATCGAAAATGACAGAATTTACTTTTGCATGTTGCTTTTGATCTATCTCGTATAGATGGAAGATAAAAAGAAAAAAGAATGTATAACGATGTCATGGTATAGTAGAAACAATAGTTCGCTAGTTATAAACAGCCTATATGTATACTATACGAAGAACGAAAAACATTCAATGGTCGTGGTGTATATATCACTATGTAATAGTGCCGATGTAATTGCACAATATTAGTTAGTTCCATCATAAAGATAGTCTATACAGAATTTACTTTTGCAGTATTTCTGCAAAAGTAAATTCTGTCATTTTCGATAGTCTGTCTTGGCTGATATTGTCAATTACAAAACATTTTCTCTGCTGTTAAAAATAAAAGTTTTATATTTCAATATTAAGTCGTTCATTTACTTATATATTATATTTCAAAAATTGATCTATTTTTCAGAAAAAATGGATCACTTGAAAAACACTAAAAATTTTCCCGACAAATGTTTATCCAAAGAAATGATCAACACACATAGTCTTGATAAGCTTGTCATGCTCTTTCTAACCATACAAAAATTGAAGAAAAACAATGTCTCTTTTAATTTTGCATTTCTATTACATTATTACTTAATTTACTTGCATTAAAATATTTTATAATCTCAAATAGGGTAATGTATGGATATTTGGAGCAAAAAAAGATGTTCAGTATGATAATCCATTATCATTTACCAATTATTGTCATCGTACATTATATGAATTTGCATTTGCGATACTGATTATAACCTGGATTATGCCGGTTGTCTGCTGTATATATCATTGCATACGTGGTTGTTTTCAAACTGAAACAAAAGGTGCAAGATGATCAAAGTGAAATTATTAAGAACAACAAAAATGACATTTATTATAATGTTGAAGAGAAGACAAAAAAACAAAAAAAATTTTTTTTTTCTATAAAATGTTTTTAAAAGCAAAAGATTTTTTTAATGATTTGCAAAATGTTACAAATAAATTGACAATTTTTTTTAAATAATAAAAATATCTCGGTTGCTTTTTTGTTTTGCTTATTACAATGATAATTAGAAAGTGATAATGGGTTTGTAATATTTTCTATTTATCATTGTTTTATTTATTTGTATTCATGATGATTAAAATATTGATGTATTCATGTAGGTGTTCGTATTTAATCTCATTATTTCATTTCTGGTCTATGTATATGGATTTGAGATCAAGAAAAGTAGATTCAATATAATTATCGAATGAAAAATGTTTTTATCTTCCATTAATTTGATTACATGTTTAATCGGATATTGGATATTGCATTTCTTCATTTTCTAGTATATCAAGTTTTAATGTATGGTAGATTTTCTTTGTAAATCAATGAACATGTTAGTGTTGAAAGTCAGATTAGGTCTTATCTTGGATTGTAGATGAAACAGATGTTGAAAGTTGAACTAGACTATAAATTAGTATTGTGTTTAAATTCTTATTGATGAACTAGACAGAGTAGTGACATTCCAATTAATACAATCATCAATGGATAAAACAAGCTTGAATCTGTAAAATTATGAACAGTTTTATAGATAAGAACTGTCTCAATAGAAAATTGTTCATTGACGTTCGAAGTTTTAACTTGATTTATGAAATGATAATTGTAATGGGTAGCCCATAAACAAGAGAATTTATCGCTCTACAAAACGGCTGATTTTGTTCTCCAAATAAGTTTCTTTTACTTCAGAAAAATCGAAAAGATTGATATCTACTGAGCTATTGAACTGTGACTGTCAGAAAACAAAACAATTATTAAAAGTATTAAAATACAAGTTGCGCTGAAATTTGCAATATGCTGTAAGAAACGCGACGAAATGTTACATCTTACGGCATTTCACAGTTTTAGAAAAAGGAAAGATTTAAAAGAACGATGTTTCAAACACAGTTCTATGCGATTGGAATCAATCGAAAGATTTTCTTTAGTACGCTAACACTTGAAAACACGAACCTTGAGAAGATCTAGGGAGTATAGCAGAGAAAATTCGCTGTCTATTGATGTGAAATACGTTACATATAGCATCGAAATTGATGAGCATAAGCTCACACAAATCGTTAGATATTAGAAGAATATCGCAGTTAGGTAATGCAACAGTTGTTAATTTTTCCAATTTTTCGTCAACAAGAAAAACTTATTGAAAAAACGAAGCCCACATTTTTGTAGATCGAAAACTTTTCTACCAAACGACCTTAGAATTGTACCTTTGAACAGTGTTTCGGTTCTTCAAAATCAAATAATTAAAGTGTCATTTTATCTATGAGCTACGCGTTATTAATTAAAATGTCATCATTTCCAATTAACCTCATTGATTAGCATCCATATACAACATCGATCTACACACTAGATCGATTTTTAATATGAGTTTTCCCTTCAATGTGAGATTAGATGCTAATATACATATATATGTGTAAATGATTGAAAATGTTCTCTTATTTATTTACTGTCGATGTATTATGATTTTCATAACATTTATTTGATTAATTAAACATATAACGAATACACAATGAAATACATAATCTATAGTTAATGATAAAACATTTTATCAGAATTCTTAGATGGTTGTCTCTTATTAAATATGAAACATACTTTCTTAAAATATAAGAGATCAGAAAAAAAAAAGATTTTGCAAGATTATTGCAATCAAGGTTGTATTCAATTTTCTATTGTATTCTCTATATGAATTATTAATATTGATATTTTTTTTACATTAGTTTCTTTATATAAGTATTCTACTTTGATTAAAAGATTTAGAACAGTGACATGAATAATTCGTAGGAGAAAGCGACCGAAAAAAAGAAAAACGATATGC
Organism: Rotaria sp. Silwood1; assembly: GCA_905250075.1. Lineage (NCBI taxonomy): Eukaryota > Metazoa > Rotifera > Eurotatoria > Philodinida > Philodinidae > Rotaria > Rotaria sp. Silwood1. The sequence goes on along the minus strand of CAJNOP010000022.1, from coordinate 804,501 downwards.
TTTACTTGAAGCCTATTCAAATGTATATAATAAAGTGCAACGAGTATGAAAAAAAAAGCCCTAAAAGAAAGACCGAGACAAACAAGTATTTGCATTTAACATATTAATCATAATCATTTTTCTCATTTTTTTGTATTATACACAAATGGATCCAATGTCAAAAGAAGGAACTAACGAGACTATTCCGTTAAGACCTCTAACAACTTCAAGGTCTTATATGCCAGTATCTGAAGTTGGTCGAACAGTTGGCACGACTTATTTTCTTTTGTAATTCCAATTTTTATCTAATAAAAATGTAAACTCTCATATTTTTAGTTCGATACTATTTGCGTCTATTATTCCAATAATTCAATTAGGAATTGGCTTACATTACAAAGGACAATGTCCAATCGATGAAAATATTCCAACTTACATGATCGTAGCTGGTATATGTGGTTTAGCATTAGTTGCACTGTCATTATTTCTTGCTATGTAAATTAAAACATAGAAAAATTATTTTTCATTTTAATATTTCATTTTAGTACATTTAAATGTTTCATTTCGGATTCAACAACATTAACAATATTGGCCAGTTGTGGTATATGTTTAAATGTGCTAGCAACATTTCTTATTTCAATTTTTGTTTTTATTTGGTTTATTCTTGGTTGTGTAAGGGTATTTAGTATTCGTGACCGAGTAGAATTTGAAGATCAGCCAAAGTCTACGAATTATTGTCATCCTGTCTTGTATAAATCAACATTCGCATTACTTATTATAACAATTGTTTGGGCTTGTATTCAATGTTGTTTATCATGTTATAGAACATTTTATCCACGTCGACAGGCTTAAATCAATGAATAATTAACTACATACTTTAGTATAGTTTTTCGCTCGATATTTTCTTACTAATAATTGTTCTCTTAACAAAGATTTCAAGTACATATTTTGTCTTTTTTTTTGAAGTGTTCATCAAAATATATGAATTATTGTAGAAATATTTTGAACTTTGTAAAATTAACATGGTTTTTTTTATTCAACTATCCCAGATGAACGATTCCGACGCGTAAAGTTCATCGGGTCCAAAATTTACGGACTAAGTCGAATCGTACTTTGATCAACTCAATGAAATTTTCCAATCAGCATCGGATAGTCGCTTTGAAGATACGAATATACTTTCCCGGGTTTTTTTTGTATCCGACCACCAGAGACCATCCGATCTAAAATTTTCGTTCAATGAAAGATACATAAAACTACCTAGAACTAGATCGTCTTATTTCAATTGACAAACATCTAAATTCCAGCATTATCATAAAAGGCTATGCGTAGTAAAAGATTCCTTAATCACACATAGAAGGTTTCTTGAAGGCATGATTATTCCTGACATAATAATGAAATCTCCATCAATGTCATAATTAATACAGAAATTGTAAGTTTCATTCATATATTTAATCGAAAAAAAAACGCCTAGTTTTTATGATTCTAAACTGAATATTAAGTAGGGTTGAAGCTAAAAACATTTTTCATCTTTTTTTATCTTGAAAAACTTTTTCAATTACTCCAACCTTTCGCATTTTTTTGACAAATATTTTCGACTAATAGTAACTAAAGAAGAAACAAGAAACTAACAGTATATAACCTATGGAACATCGATCCCCGTGGATATAATAGAACACCTGGGTTTTCTAATATAGGATGAATAATTAATTACATATCGAGATCCATGTTTTCTTTTTAATTGTTATGTATTTTTACTTTATTTCGATTAACAAAAGAAACATATTCATATTGACATTAATTTATAACAAAATGCTATTTCTACACTAAATGATATAATTGATTTGTTTACATTTTGTTTTTCTTCGAGCAAGAAGGACAAAAAATATCTGAATAGTTGGTTCATATGTCTATATATTGATCGAAATTACATCTATTAAGCTATAAATCGAACTGAATTGTAATCATTTTCAAATCAAAATATATCAAAGAAACAGACTTACAAAAAAAGTGCTCAAATGCTTATTATTTGCATAAGATTTTTTGTATACGATTATTAAGAAAAAATACGTTGCATTTTACTATATCCGTTGAATATTTACACTACTGATCCAAAAAACAAAATCAACATATTTTTCATTATTCTTTATAATACCAAACTTTTAACTCAAATTCAAACAATAGTTTGAATAGCCGATGAAGCTCTCTGTCGAATACATTTCATATCGCAGTTTCATAAATGAACTATTAGAAGAAGGTTTCTGGAAAACAAAACACGGTAGTTATCAGATCTCATTTCTTCCGATCTTCCCTCAAAAAGTAATAACCATCACAAAGCGAAATTTATCGTAGTATTGCTAAAAAGAGTATTTTTTGCTACGTTTGATACTTATAACTCCTTACGAAGATGTAATAGGAAACAGGACCTGACAACTATAGTGTTTGGTTTTCAAGAAACATTCGTTTCATAGTCCATAATGGAAATTTCAGTAGGAAATACATTTGTTAGAGAACCTCATTTGCTATGCAAATCAATGCTTAATTTTGAGTTAAATTTTTCGTATCGTAGAAAAGCAGTTGAAACTATTAGATTGGTCTTATTTTTTTTCGACCAGTATTATAGCAGTAGCTGGATTACCAATATTAAAGAGTTTATTCTTAAAAAAATTTTTTCAAGTTTATATATTCAACAAAAAAATCTTTTTTTTTTCATCGATTAATTATTTTTCGGGTGTTGATTGTTTCCAACGGCGATGAAAATCATCAATATGTTGTACAATTACTCCTATGAGAAAAAGAAAGAAAAAAAGTTTTCGTTGACGTTATTAAAAAGAAACAACCAAAAAAATGGCCTTACCATCTTTTTCAACTGTTTGCTGCTCTTTATTTGTTAATGATCTTGCAAAAAGTAAATTGACTGTTGATATTGAATTATTCGTTGTTTGTTTATCAAGATTACTTTGTTGTGTAAAATAAAGACAACAATCAATAATTTCTTGAAAACGATAAAAATCTTTATTTTTATTATTCTTTTTTTTATTTTGATTTGTTAATCGTTCATGTACGGCTTGTGTACGAATAAATCTAAGTAAAAAAATAATTTTAAATCAATTTTACTAAAGATCGTTATCGAAACTCTTTTTTGGACTAAAATGTAGAACTTACATGTGCTCTGTAGCCACATTAAACTAATAGAAAATGAATTAAGTAAAAAAAGAAATCTCTAAAAGACTAGTTTTCAAACAGTTGTCGATTACTAGAGACATGATCTCTCCTACATTTTGAAAAGAAATTTTTCTTTTTTTTTATACTTAAAATGCATTATTATTCTAATCATTGATTTAACTGTTAAATAAACCTGTTGCCTATACTCATTATAATGACCTCAAGTCTCAACACACTATTATAGATTTCGATAGACTCATAAACATTGATATTGATTATTTCCCAAAGTTATGACTTAATCAGTTCACACGTTTTGTGTCAATCATTAGCCGACAATGACAAATCAATGCAACACTATCCCTTATTTTTGAGATCTATAATGTAAATTTTGATCTGTGCAAAAGTTAGAAACTGTACTATTGAGAACAATGACACGACAGATGAGCCTGATATTAAGAACAAATTAAAGAAATACACGAAAAATAGTTTTATGTGAATAAGTCGACTTGCATATCAAAAATTGAACAGCGCTCTTACTCATGTGAAAAATAAGTCTCTTATTATCAAATGAAAAGTCGAAATTATTTAGTTGTTCTAGTATTTTATTAAGAAGCTTATATTTAACATGATTTTTAGTTTTGTGTCGGCGTTCATTTTCTCTTCATTCATACCCTTCTGAAGGTTGACATCAAGCTATTCAAATACTGATAATTTTTTATGTATTTTCCTCAATACAATTACTCATCTATCTCTACTCAGAACTCAACACGATAGAATTCACTAGTTTTTTGAATCTATCCAAAATTTGAAAATAGAACAATATGAAAATTAGATATTGTCTGAACGACTGCAAGTCGGACTTGTAAAACTCAAGAAACGTATTAAATATGAAAAAATGGTAACAACTAATATCAAATTTTCATTTGATTACAACAGACTTATACTTTAAGTGAGCAAAAGGTCTGTTCAGTTTCTAATATGAATATCGAATTATTCAAAGAAGCCTATTTTCTTATAGTTGTTTAATTTATTCTTTATGACAGGCACATCTGTCGATGTATCACTTGAAATATTCACAAACGTATTCCAAACATTCAAGCTTCAGTCATGGCTTTCAAATGCTTTAGAACATTCCAAGTCTTAACTTTAATACTGTCTAGTACCCTTTTCGATTGCTAAGGAACTCTGAGAAAGGAGTACGATTTGTTGCTAGTAAAGCACATTGGATTCAAAATTTCTCAGCCTGACTAAGTTCGACATCAATCCGATAACTTTTAATTTTTCTCCTCTCTTCCGTTACTACGAGCGAGTCACCGAAAAACTTCGACTTAAACACTTACACTCACTATATTTTTCATCAAAAAAAGAAGATTGTGTAAGTTGCACAAAATACCTGTTTCCAAGACGAAATTGATTTTCAAGCCATCGAATAGCATCACGTGCTTCGCGTTGTTCTTTCTTTAATTCATCAAGAACATCAATTACTACAAAAAAAAAATAAAACGAAAAAAAACTTTGAATATTTCTATTGAATAATAAAACAAACCAACAAGTGGAATAATAATAATAAAACGTTGTGACTGAACTAATTTTTGTATTAAATTAAGATTTGTACATAAAACAGATGAATCAATAACAAGATAAGGTGGTAAAGAAAATTCTTCATTTTTTAAACTATTTTCTAATTGACTTATTTCAGCTTGTAAACGAAGTGCAGCCATATCACGCATTAAACGTGATTTACGTTCTTCATCAACAGTTGTTTCTGATGTTTTATCTGATGAAGAATCTATTGTTGATGTTACTTGTTCAAATGAATTTGAAGCAATAAAAGATAATTTATCATTATCATAATTAAATTGAGAATTTGGTAATATTGATGTTGCATAATAACCAAAACGACGTAGAGAACAAATACGAATTATTGTCTAAAAAGAAATCAATAAAAAAAACTTTCTTTTTAAACTTTATCTATTCTACTTCTTACAGATTCAAGTTTATTTAATGATGATAATTGATTTAAATTTAATTTTAAATAATTTCGATCAACTTTTAAAGATTGAAATGCACGTAATTGAATATCTTCATCAAGCATTGGTGATGGAAAAACAAAAGCTTTTGTTTCAACAAATTTACTTAATAATGGATAAATCGATGAATTTGAAGGAATTAAACCTAGTCAAAATCAATATGACGATTAAAAACAAATATATAGATTTTAACATACCACTTTTCAGAATATCACGTTCATGAGGTAAAAAATTTAATAATAAAGCTAATTTTGACCATAGACCAGGTGATATCTATATCAATAAAAGACAAATAAATTTAGATTTATATCTATATATGAATAACAAAAGTTCATTAAACATACAGGTAATAACATTTGAAGGAGACGTTTATTTCCAGCAAGCCAATCACAAAAAATTTTTATACCAGAGAGAAGATATTCATTTTCCAATAATTCAATTATTAATTTTGTACCATGATGAAGAGTATTTCTACAACGATAATATCTTATTATTCAAGAAATCTGCTTACAACATTTAATCTATTATCATGAAACATTATTTTTAATTTTCTATAAAATAAGTTAGATTTTATAAGCACAAACAACATTTCATATGAATAAAAACTTGTCAATGCAGCTTCTTTAGAATTAAAATGTGGAACTCACTTGTATTCTTTAGTCTGATTAAACTAATACAAAATGAGTAGTCTATATCAGAGAAGGAATCTACCTGATTTATTTGTAGATTTAGTATAGAATTTTTCTTTTCGTGAACGCTCTAGTCTTTGCTTGTCTTGCGGTGATTCGTTCATTATTTTTATTCTATTTAAGATGACATTTGTATTATTCTAATCATTGATTTAACTGACGTCCGTTATATAGGTATCAGGTTTCAATGTGTTATTATATATCTTGATAGATTCAAAAACACTGATATTGATCATTCCTCAAAAAGTTATTACTTGATTAGTTGATGTTTTTTCGGTCGATCATATACTGACTGTGGCAGATCAATACAGCACTATCCATCATCTTTGATATCTATCGTACAATGCTATATCTGTGTAGAAATTAGAAACAATCCTAGCTATTTAAATTACAAAAGATTTTTTTGAATGTTCAAGAATAATTTATATCTTGATATTAATGTTGTTGCTTAAAAATTCTGGGACAAAATTCTAATAGTCATTGCCCACGACTACGAGAGGAAACGCGCTTATTCATCTCTAAACGTCTTCTCTGTTGCTAAGATGCAAAAAAAGAACCACTGGTAGCAAGAAGTTTTCGACTTCTTTTTATTCGAAAAATATAAGTGAGTCCCAAAATTCTATAATGAATAGATGACGAATTTGATTCAAAAATTCTAGTAAGTCCTATTTAGTATGATCTATGTAACCCATAATCACTTTATGCCAATGAAATTCTCTTCCGTGTTTACATTCGATAAATATACTGTAAGAAAAACTTCGATGAATCTTAAAATAATTGTTCTAGAATAGCCTTACTGATCATTTTCAAGATCTTGTTGTTGTTCATTCGTTGAATTATCCATAATAGGTTCGAGTTCAAACTCAGCCATTTTTTGTTCAATTTCTGCGGCTGCTAAAGCATCACTGTTATGTTCAAATCCTATAGAGAATAAATCTTCCATCGAAGCGAAACAAAAAAAACATTGAACTATCTACCTGGTGGCACATTAATTTGTTTATTTCCAATAAGAATAGATTTAAATGTTTGATCATAGTTATATGTTGGCATTGAATATGGATCATCCGCAGTGGAAGTTTGATTGAGAAAAAGTGGTGATGGACAATCATGTGAAGCGAATGCAGCAAATAAATGTGTTGACAAATCAGTAAATGAGAAAAGTGAAGTTTGTGATGATTGTGAATCATTATTATTATGAAAAACAGCGCCACTTTGTTTAATTTTTTCCATAAATTCTTCAAGTGCCACTTTAATTGCTAATTCTATAAGAAGAATTTTTAAAATAACGTCAATGAAAGACGACTCTGACATTTTGACTGCAGAACGGCATACATTTAAGTTTTTAAAGAAAGACTTTCAATAGTATATGAATTATCAAGTTTTACTGAGTACAGATGACATGTCGACAGATAGCCCTATCTTTCTCTAAAAGCCCATATATATATATATGCCGGTCCGTAGTGAAAATTTTCTAGTCACTTTTATTAACCTTCAGCTTCTTTATCTTTTTCATCTCGAACCGTTTGTTTTGTTTCTTCATTTTCATCTGATGAATCTCCGGAAAGATAATCAGGTATTTCATCTTCTGATCTATCTTCATCTGTTGAATCATCTCGTCGTTGATATCGCTCATTAGATAGTGAACGTTCACTTTGATCATCACTTTTATTATCTGATGATGAAGCACTTCGTCGACGACGTCGAGACATCATCATTTTCATTCGACGTCGTTTTTCTTTAGCTTCTGCCTTTAGAATTAAGAAAAAAAATTAATCTTTGAAAATTTTTTTTTTTTTGTTTTCTTTTTTCATTGATATAAATACCTGCCGACGTTCTTCTTCTTCTTCGGAATCATTTTCATTTGTTTTTGTTCGAGCATCATGTAATTGATAAAAAGCGTTTTGTAAACGAATTATTGTATGATTGACTACATGTGAAAATAGAGCCACAGAAAATGCAATACCAGCAAAAAGTATTGTCTCTAAATATTCCAAATAGAGATGTTTAAGAAAAAATCGATGAATGTAAACAAAATATTTACGTTTAACTGTTCGACTACGTATACGTTGAATACGATCAACAAGCATCATTGATATGGACAATAATTTAAAGACAAGATCATCAGACAAATTGGAATCATTTTGATAAAACATACAAGCATTAAAATCATTTAATGTTTGTTGACCTAGTTCTTGAATATGACCACTGAATAGAAGTTCAATAGTTTCTTTTTCTATTATTGTTTGTTTTTAACTTACATATTATTTGATTCGAGTAATTGATGAGCAACATGTAAAAATTCCACAAGAAAACGACGAATTTCACGATGACTATCAAAGCAAAGTTATTATTACAATTTATTTTTTTTTACGGATAATTCTAAAATTTGCGGTCTCGCACGATCAGTCATTCTAGACTATGCTTTGTATTTTCAACAAGAATTCATCATTAATCTTCTTTGTCTTAACTGAATGTAAAGATGTTCTTTTCAGGAATCTATCGATTAGCATGGGTACTTGTAGTCTTACCAAAATTTTCATAATTTGATTCGAGACGCTCTTGGACAAATTAGTTCAAAAATTCTATTCAAATTTTTGAAATGAATTTCTTAAAGAAACCAGTTCTTTAGATTCGATTAAAAGCTATTTTGGGATATTTCTGAACGAAATAACACAATTTCTGGATTTTTCATTTGATTGCACTCGATTTAGAACTATTGTAAAGAGCTTGTTAAGACTTTTTTATCAATTCATTTTTCAGTAAATGCATCCAGCCACTAAAGCCATCCGAGAGAAAAACAATGTGAATACTTTTTAATAAGTTCAAGTGATTTATACAATTTTTTCTTTCTGAAAAGATGATAGCCTGTCCCTAGAAGTTTTCTTCTATATGTTTTCAAATAAATGTCTTCGCTACAAAAATAAAAATAAAAATAGTTGTATTTATGGTCACATTTGAATCAGCTATAGTTGACGATTTAATAATTCTTTAAAAGACCTTTCATAATTACAGAAGAAAAAAAAATCGACGAACGCTATGCTATTTATAAAAATGAGCCATTGGTGATCTTTTGAATTGTTATATTTTCCAAGGAAATGGGAAAAACTATTATGTGTCAAATATTTTCAAGAGCAAGATTCACAAAATCGAGTTAAAGTTAATTAGTTTTGATACTAATAGAAACAAAAAGTCAACAATCTAGATGATACATCTTTTTTCGACGAAGTTACTTCTTATTTAAACGATTCATTGATAAGTATAAAATAAAAAGCTATTAGCGCAATCTCTACATGATTAAAACGTGAAAGATAATGCAGTTGTTCCTGCTAATCACAGAGACATTGTTTGATTTTATCTATTCTAGAATATATATCTTCCTCAAACTTGTACTTTATCCTTCAAAAATGTAATAAGGAAGTATTGTAGCTCATATATCATGATAAGACGTTATTCATTTACAGTATTTGATCGTATATCAACAACGTCTATCACAGTCTATGATCTGAGGAAAGAGAGAGAAGTAGTGCTGTTACGGTATCTATCATGCTGGAAGAGGACGTTACTAAGAAGTATACCATGTCTGTGAGCGACTGTCGATCTCATTTGTCATGGTATGTGATTGTTTATGAGAGGTGCAAATTTCTACTCTATATACTGCTGTTAGATCATGTTTCACAAAACTAATGTCTATAAGACCATTTTGAAATATTTCTTATTAACCAAATCATATGAAATAAAATTTAAAACAGTATAATATCATGTTATTAAAAACAATTGATAAATCATTTGAATTACTTAAGAACATATCTATGTTTTCTTTGTTTTTCTTCATGATAAACTTTTAGAATATTCGATCGATGAACTCAACAAACCTTGTTTTATCATTTCGATTTTTTGTTTGTTGTTTACTTAATTCCAAAAACCGTTTTTCATTACGTTCAAAAAGCATTTGTAAATTATCTTTAGCACCATCAAATGGATGTACTGCACTCAAACAAAGTAAATAGAAAAACGCAGCATCACAACTACAATTCGATCGACCACATAAAGTTCCTAATTGATTCAATGGCATTCCTAAATAAACAAAAACCATAATAATAAGATTATTATTCCTATAGTACTAACCAATTTCAGGATCAAGAATTACTGCCATAGTATAATATTTTTCAGCTGTTTGTATACAACCATCATATTCACTTAAATATCTACTAATATCACCCAAACAAACTAAACATTTATGAATAACTTTTAATAATGATTCAACTAAATTTTCAATTTTTGTTGTCGTTGTTGTCGTTAAATTAACAGCTAAACTACTCCAAAATGAACATATTTTATTAAATAAAAATTTGTCATACATACATTTATTTTCATTAAATAATTGAATAAAATCAAAAAAATGATTCATATTACGATATGGTTTTATCATCGATACAAATTTAATTAATAGATTTGAATAATAACCAAATACAGATAATAAATGCATACGATACATTATTTCAATTTCTATTATTGTTGTTTCATCGTATTCTTGTCGATATCGTTTAAATATTTGTATTGGTTCATAAGCAGCTTTACGCCATAGAAGATCAATAATTTTTAATCCATAATCAATTGGATCATCGAGTAATAGTGTTTCACACATTTGTTTAAATCTATGTTAATTCGAGAAATATGAGTTTTTTTTCTCTGCTTACTTAGCAAAAATTTAATCTTACTTATCACGTAAACGACATGTTTCTGGATTGAATATATTTTTTAATGCATGATGACCAGCATAACGATCAGATAATCGTTTAGATAAAGTTAATGTGTTACTAAAATTTAATATTTATGAAAACTGGAATTCGATTTAAATAGTATTTTCTTTCTTACATGTAATTTTTCTTATTTTTATCTAATTCTAATCTTGATTCATTGGATGTTGTTTGAGATTGTGGAACAACCATCATTTAGAAATTCAAAAAAATGTTTTCTCATAAATTTGTTTTCAAAATAATTTTATAGTGATTGGTTGTTTCTCATCCATATTATTCTTATATTCGCCTCTGTAAATTTCCATTGACTGTTACGACACTATATTTTATCTAAGACCAAAAAATTATGTATGGCATGCCTTCTGGCATATTAGTCTGTGGACATATATACATGAGTCATCCAATCAATGTAGAAATCGATATCCACTAATGCACTTAGTCCAAACTGAAGGGTCAGAAAAAACAAATTTGATAAAAACGTATAGAAACAACAGGTATATTTACCTGCATATTTTGTTTTCAGGAAAAGTGAGTTTCACCTAGATGATGGCGCTACACTACATGCGGAATTCAATTATAGTATTATCAATTTTGTGTGAGAGTGAATCGACGCGAAAGATGTCAGTAAATCAGTGCTTTTATTTTGGTTTAGTTCCATGATTACGCTGGGTCAGAAGAGTTTGACTTCATAAATAATCTTTATTAGTGATGTACTTCATATGCTATTAATAAGAGCTTCCAAAAATGAGTTTCATCCTAGGTGTCGCCACACATAGTGCATTCGACATTGATTGGTGTTTCCCCATTACTTTTTGCCGTCAGACTACGTACTATATGTCATCATTACTATTTGAAATAACAAAAAATGTCTGATATTCGGAATTTTTTTAAAACATGTTCAAGACCAAACAAAAAAGTAATTTACATATATTTGTACATAAATATATTTATAGTATTTACTTGTAGCGTACTCGAGAACAAACTGATGATGAAGAAATTACTTCTGTATCAAAACCTGAACAAAAAACATCGAATAAAACTTCAATGAAAAAAGTTGTATCACAAACAAAACAAACTACTAATGCGACACCATTAAAAAAAATGAAAACAAAAGATATTGATCCAATGGAAAAGAAAAAACGTTCAGAAAATTATAAATCATTTATGAATCGTGGTGGACCTGATGCACCAGGTTCAAAAACAATTCCAGATGGTGAAGAAAATTGTTTGAAAAATTTAACATTTGTTATTTCTGGTGAAAAAAAAAAGATTTCTGATGAAAAAAAAATACAAAAAAAAGTTTAATTTTAGGCGTACTCGAATCATTAGAACGTGATGAATGTAAAAGTTTAATAGAAAAATATGGTGGTCGAGTAACACTAACAATTAGTGGAAAAACAAATTATCTTATTGTTGGTCGTGATGCTAGTGAAGGAAAAACAAATAAAGCTCGAGAAATAAAAATTAAGATTATTTCTGAAGATGATCTTCTTGAAATGATTCGTACACATCCAGGTGATAAAAGTACATCTAAAAAACAATTACCTACAACATCAAAATCATCTTCAACGACATTAAAACGAAAATCATCTTCGACTGTCAGCAAGCCTATAGATGAACCCGATTCTATAATATCATCAACAACATCTGTTGATAAATCAAATCTATTATGTAAGTATCTATTGTATAGATAAGGAAAATATTATTATTCTTTTTAATGTCATAGGGGTTGATAAATACAAACCACAAACAATAAAAAACCTTATTGGACAACAAGGTGAAAAATCTTGTGTTCAAAAATTAATTGTATGGTTACGTGATTGGTATAAACATCATGGCCATAGTGATGAAAAAGTTAAAGCAAAACCATCATTTACTTTTAACCGTAATGAAGATCCAGCTATGTTTAAAGCTGCTTTACTTAGTGGTCCGCCTGGTATTGGTAAAACTACAGCTGCTCAATTAGTTTGTCAACATTTAAATTTTGAATATATTGAAAAAAATGCATCAGATCAACGATCAAAAAAATCGATGACTAATCTACCAAGTGATACATATAGTGTTGCAAATTTTTCCAACAAAACATCATCAATATCTAAATATGTTTTAATAATGGATGAAGTTGATGGCGTATCTGGTAATGAAGATCGTGGTGGTGTACAAGAATTAATATCATTAATAAAACGAACTCGTATACCAATAATATGTATATGTAATGATCGACAACATAAAAAAATTCGTTCATTATCTAATTATTGTTATGATTTACGTTTTCATCGTCCAACAATTCAACAAATTCGTGCTGGAATGTTAACTATTCTTCATCGAGAAAATATACAAAATATAAAAGAAGATATTTTAGATGAAATAATTAAATCATGTAATCATGATATTCGTCAAACGATACATACATTAAATCTTTGGTCTATCCAAGGTACTGCAAATACAAATAAAGTAGCAGCAAAAATGATTGAAAAAACAATAAATACAAATCCATTTGAATTATGTCGTATATCATTTTCGGATGAATTTCGTGAAAAATCTTTAACAGATAAAAGTGATATTTTCTTTTATGATTATCAATTAATGCCATTATTAATTCAAGAAAATTATTTACAATGTCAACCTCATTTATCAACAATAAATAAACAAAAACGAACATTATCTGATATTGAACATTTAAATTTAATATCAAAAGCTGCTGATAGTATATGTTTAGGTGATGTATGTTCACAAATGATATTCAGTAAAAATGAAAATTGGTCTCTTTTACCTTATCAAGTAAAAATAAAAATAAAATCTTTTTTCATTTACTTATTTTTTTATGCATTGTTTTTTTTTTTACAAGGCTATTTTTTCAACTGTTGCACCATGTTCATATATCCGTGGTCATCTTCGTGGTATGGTAAATTTTTCATCATATTTCGGTCAACGTTCTCGTGCAAATAAAAATGAACGATTGTTAAGTGAAATTGAAAAACATATTTGTTTAAAAATTACATCAACAAATAAACAACAATTTAATCTTGATTATTTATCTTATTTAAATCAAGCACTTATATCACCATTGAAAACCTTAAAACAAGATAAAGGTATTGAACAATGTATTTCATTACTTGATGATTATTATCTTAATCGTGATGATTTTCAAACAATTATTGAATTGAATACATGGTCGAAAACAGGACGAAATCAATATGAACAACTTGATACACAAACTAAATCTCTATTAACAAGAAATTATAATAAAACAAATCATCGTACACCATATGCAATAATTGATATGAAAAAATTTAAAAAATCTAAAGGACTCATGGATGATGAAAGTGATGATGAACAACAAGAAGAAACTATTCTTACCAATGATAATAACATAGAAGAAGACGCTATGATTAAACCAGCTAAAAAACCAATAATAAACAATCCGAAAAAAAAATCTCGAGTTAAATAAACAATTTTTTCTTTTTTCTTTTTTTTGAATGCATGTTTAATTGCTTTTTTGTTTTATTGTGTTGTGGTGATCTAATGATATGATAACTAATTTACAACATTTTTCGTTATACTTGATTTCTCTATCACAAATATAAAAAAAAAGCAAAAAAAAGGTATTCAGAGAAATAAAATTACATTTATGTTGTATGTCATGCTTATTTTTTCAATTATAGATAGTGCAAGCAGACGTACAAGGTATTTTTTTCAAAAAGCATTTATGACGTCTATTGTTTATTTTTATTGGACATAACTTACTATGACATACAAGGTAAAAAGAAGATACTGCTTATCACTATAGTTGATATTTTTTAAGAAGGACGAATTTGGACTGGAAATAAGAAGCATTGACAACACTTTACTTGCTCAAAATTTTCATATAGGTGAGATTACCATATGAATAGATCTTTTGTTTTTCTTATTACAAAATTTATTTTAATGTTTTCAAATGACAAGAGTGTGAAAAAAAATACAAATAACTACTAATACTTTGTTTGCTGTTTTAACTAGTTTAGACAATGAATACTAAAAGAAAACGACAACAACTAACAGCTAAAATACAAAAATCTAAAAAAAACGAATCAAAGAAAGATAAAAGTATGCTTAAAAATGAATGGTTTGAAATATGAAAAGAATCAGCGTGAAATAGCATGAATACATCTACATATATATATATATATATATATATATATAGTTTTTTTATTTTATATCAAATGAAATATTTCTCGTTTTTTTTAGTTTTAGTACGCAATTCAGTATCACAGAAAGCTTTGTCTTCACCTCAATCTTACATGAAACATGTTAGTTTAGTTTTTTTAACTTTACAAAATGTTGCTAGTATATTATTATTACGTTATGTACGTACAACACCAGGACCACGTTTTATAAATTCAACAGCTGTACTTAATTCTGAAATTCAAAAAACAATATTCAGTATTTTATTATTGATTTATGAACAAAGAAGTGTTATTAAAAGTTTAAAATTAATTTATAATAAAGTCATACGTCAATCAAAAGATGCATTTAAAACTGGCATACCGGCATTACTTTACACATTACAAAATAATCTTCTTTTTGTTTCAATTTCGAATTTAGACGCAGCTACATTTCAAGTATGTGTAGAAAAAAACACAGAAAAAGAAGGAGCTCTTTCATCGCTAACATAACTTGAAATTTTTATTTCAATAATATCCTAGCTTTAGGTATGTATTGAAAAGTCAAAAGCAGAATTTCGACCTAAAACTTTGCTCATCGATAGATCTAATGGACCATAGAATGTCTTGAAAGTTTCAGCTAGAAGGAATCTTTTTCTTTTCGTCGACATTTTGAATGTTTAAGAAAACTCGGTTTTTTTTTATTCTATGCCTTTGGAAAACGATTATTTTTCTTTTTGGAAATTCAATATCATGACAAAAGAATATTCTTTCCGGCTGATACTTTGATGATATTCTACGGATCATTGGACCAATATATGGGTGAAATTTCACATCGAAAGTTTAGTTTTCTTGCTTTTCCATATATACCTAAAGCTAGACCGAAAGCTTAGTAAAATGATCCTAGATCAGTTTCAATGGCCTATGACGACGAACCATTCTAGTCTTAATGAGACTTCTTTGTGCGGACTCTATATGAACTAACGATGGATGTCAGTTTGAGTGCTTCCCTTGTTAGACAGTGATGAAAAATCAGTAAATACATTTTCCTGAATCAAACATTTCTTAGTAAGAAAAGAGTTCGATGAAGAAAGTAATTAAAACTTGCAATAGCACTTTCTATCAAGAAACTTTTTTCCGCGTGCGCATGGACAGGAAAAGTTCCACTAGGATACACAGCCCTGTCCTAGAAACATATGCGATCGCTAGACGTTAGTTGCAATTCAATCTATGAATCAGTTTATAGAGTTCGTGGAGTAAAATATTCGTCTTTACAACAACCTTAAAAGGAATTAAGACGGTTTACACTTTTCAAGGAACGATTATGAGAAATACAATGAGTTATGAAAATTAATTTTGAAATGTTATATACATATCTTTCTATAAGTATCTTTGATCCTTTTAAGTTAAATTTAATTCCTTTTTTTCGTAAATTATCAGTATTTGCCAATGGGCCTTTTTTGATTGACTTTGATTTTTTTTCAGGTCAGCTTTCAATTAAAAATCTTTACTACAGCTATTTTTACGGTGCTGATACTTCGTCGTCCATTAAATCTTGTTCAATGGCTTGCATTATTTCTTCTTTTTCTTGGTATATCTCTAGTACAAATCGAGAATATGACATCAACAGCAGTAAAGCACGATGTCAATGCTGTATTAGGATTGATTTCTGTTGTTAGCGCTTGTAAGTTCTATATTATTAAATTTTTCAATTTAATTGAAATTAAAACATAATGAACTTTAGGCATATTAAGCGGCTTAGCCGGTGTATACTTTGAAAAGATTCTCAAATGTAGTGACGTATCTGTGTGGATACGTAATATTCAATTAGGTATATTTGGTATGTTATTCGGATTTCTAACCGTATATATATCCGATGGAGCACAAGTAAAAACAAAAGGCTTTTTATTTGGTTATACTGATATGGTATGGGTAGCAATAACAGTTCAATCAGCAGGTGGTCTTCTTGTTGCATTAGTTGTTAAATATGCTGATAATATATTGAAAGGTTTTGCAACATCATCAGCTATTATTATATCATGTGTTATTAGTATAGGACTTTTTGATTTTCAATTAACATTTTTATTTGCTGTGGGTACCATATTGGTTATATTTTCAATATTTCTTTATTCAAAACCAGAGTTAATTACACATATACCCGTATTTAATATTATTTTCAAAGAAATATCAGTTTTGTTTTAAAAGAACAAAGATTAATGATCCTAACAACAATAATTTATTACTGATTACAGATCAAAATTTTACTTATAATAGATCATTTACGAATAATCAAATAATGCACTGCATATAAAAGAATTTTAAAATTAGTTCTTCTTTGCAGATACTAATATGTAACAGTAATAATCTGTTTTCTTCCACAAACGTTGTTGTTTTTTCGCGTCTATTTACAACTCGGATGTGATAAATTTTTTGGATGTTTTTTTTATATATTGAATTTTCTTCTGAATTGCTTTAATTGTTGATTGTTGAGTTTGTTTTTCTTTTCACAATTTATATCTAACCACTGTAGTAGATCTTTTCTTTGTTAATGAATTTTTTAACTTATGCTAATATTCAACCAAAACTACTCTGAATTTTTGTTTATCATCCATTTTGATATTAAATGATCATTGAATAAATAATGATACGAATTAATATAAAATTTTATTCTTAACAAAGAGAAAAAATTGTTCAACAAAGTAATGAATCTTTGAAAAATTAAGAAATAAGTTTTTATTTCTGGCTTTTGTCTTTATTCCGAAAAATACCAACTGCTAAAAGATCTGGTGATAGCGTAGAACAAACTAGATTATGTAAAATGTTATAAATAACATCGTTTTGAAATAATTTTGAATGAATCGAGTGAGGTGACAATACTTCTGATTAGGGAACTGCAAAGTGGTCCCGGTCCCACCGGGACCGGGACTGGGACTAAAAAATTTTCACACTGGTCCCGGTCAGTTTTTATGCAATATATTTTCACGTTTATTATTTTGACATGATTAAAGATCTGTAAATCAGATATTTTTATTTGCTATGTCTATAAAAGTCTTTACTGATTACGAGTCTGTTTGCAAGAATCTGAGTTTTCCAATTGCACAGGTTTTTGAATACATATAAAACAACCACACAACACTATATACGTAAATTTAATTCGTTCATTGTTTGATGATTCCTTTATTTAAGTCTTATCAGATAATAGGAAATAGATATGTGTCGCCGTTTATTTTTCTTTTGACAATCGTAATAGCT
Organism: Rotaria sp. Silwood1; assembly: GCA_905250075.1. Taxonomy (NCBI): domain Eukaryota; kingdom Metazoa; phylum Rotifera; class Eurotatoria; order Philodinida; family Philodinidae; genus Rotaria; species Rotaria sp. Silwood1. Next base: position 786,493 of record CAJNOP010000022.1, on the reverse strand, counting down.
ACTCAGTATAGATAATCAATTCGATAATAAATCCATTAGGTAGAGGAGTAGATATAAAAGAAGAGAGAAATAAGTAAATGATTGCTACGAAGTACATAAGAATTTTTAACAAAATTCAATGGTTATTTTTATTTATTCGAGCTTTCAGTGAAATTCTTTCACTTTAACACTGAATACAAAAGAATTTTCGTACTGTTAATGAATCAAAATCATTCATGTCAATTTTATGTATTCATAAAAGACACAGATCGTAAAAAAAGTTGCTCGATTTTAGAAATGAAGCCATTGTCAAAGACCGGGACCGGGTCTAAAAAAAGTGATTTTGCAGTTCCCTAGTTTTTATGTATCTATATCACTAACAAGTAAGAGAATATAACGAATAAGAAAGTTATCTTGAAACTGAATGGATAGCAATCAATATTTTCATTTCAAAAGCTGCTTAATTGATTCTTTTTAAAGGTTCAATGTTCTGATGAGTTAGTAGCAAAATCTCGTTGTTTTTATGTTCAGTTTCTTCAAAGCTATTGATTTAATTTTCGATGAAGTTATAGTCAGAATTTCTGACGTATCGTTTTGGATTTCATGAATTTTATGTTGAATTAAATCCAGCATTATCTAAACTATTGCAAACAAGCAAAATAACATGACTAGTATTGGAATGTTATAAATTTGATCACGTATTTTCTTGAATATAATAAACTAAAAAACGTTTCCGTATCAGGTTTTCATCTGATTAATGAGCAAATGATGTTCATCCATTGGTCATTCACAGGTACAAAATAATATATAACATAATATGATAAAAAAGATTAAATCTGCTAACTACCGATAGTCAAGTTTTCAACTTTTTACTTGTTCATTTGCTTGATTACTATACGATTTTCATTAAAACTACGTGACTTCCTCAAACATGATAAAGATAGAATGAAAATATTCAGTTCAATGCAGAAACTCTACAAACCATGAAAACATTAGAGAATCCAACTGATTTGTTATTTCCTGTTGAAAGACTATTTGGATTTTATTTAACTTCATTTTCTCTATTTTCTATTGAATATGCAATTTCATAGATTTGGTCACCAAATATAGTCTTTAACTCATGATGAATGATTTCACCCGTAATAATACTGATACCCATAGGATTAGTAAAGAGACTGAAACCAGTAGCACTTTTTTGTCAAAGTTTAAGGCATTTAAAATAATTGTAGTTTCTGACAAAGTACTGATACTCAGTGTTCTTGTACTGGTGCACTCCTACTTTGGTTATGTCTTGTGATAATAGATCATTGAATATATGCTAAACTTAGTGTTTTTTTTTTAATTTTAACCATAATAGTTTTTATATTTTTTTATTTTTATTTTGAGATTGAATAAGCAAAATCATAGTATTATCGTGAAAACAATAATAAAAAAAATAGTTTGTCAATAGCCATTTATTTGACAGTTGATAAGTTTTCATTTTTTTTCCCAATACATCTATATGTATCCTAATAAATTGTTTAAATCGCTAAAAACTCACTCGTCCATTTTGTGATTACTCACTAAAATTGATTAGCTCAAGTAAAACTTATTAGTAAAATACTAGCATGACTTTCTGAAAAGTTGAATTGTTTTTAATCTAGTTTTTATTCTATCTGCCTACTGTTCTCATGAATATCATAAATGAATATAAAACATATGGAAAAAAAATAAGTTTTTTTTTCTTCAAGTAACAAAATAACTCGTTTTCTATTTATTCCAAAAAAAAAGATTATTGTAACTTTGATTGCTTCATGTGTAATCGTACGAAATAATCTCTGATTTTTTAACCTTCAAATTCTTTCTAAGAAAAGATTTTGACAAAAGAAAGCAACATTATTTAAATAAATCATTTCTTAGCTGAAATCTATCAAAACATTAAAATCGTATAGTCAGAAATACGTCTATCGATCTCTTTGGAAAATATACTTTTTTTCCCTTATTCAACATGAACATCGAAGTTGTGAAAATGTCTCAATACTGATCCGAAGATGCTTTGAAGCTAAAAGTAAACCTCATCATTCGACTCTGCATGACAAATTACCCCTTTATGAAGCTCTTTTAAAGCTTTTCAAAGGCATTGTGCTGGAATCAGGAGAACTCAAGAAAATCTTTGTCACTCTTGAGCAGAAGCGGCTACGAAGTTGACACTTACGTAAATGGATAGAGAAGGTTTTTCTCTACGGGCTAGCTATATTATACGTCAAATATATTAGATAATGACTTCAGAATCTCATTTTCAAAATCTTTGCTAAGAACTTCCCGAATGATCCAACTGTTGGTCAATCAGGTTTCGATGCAATACTATGGTCCAATGTGATTTCTCTTGAATGGTGAAAGCTTTAGCTCTTTTCGTTGCTTCCATCAAAAGTTATTCAAAAAATAACTACCAGCATTCTTTTTGTTTTGAAATAAATCATAGTTCTGTTGTTAGATACATCTTCTTGTTTACTTTATGTTTCGTCAGTCATATGAATTTTTCTTGTCTTAATTGATAATAAATTCTTGATGATACCTGCTCATATTTATGACTTTATCATGAATGTCAATACTGTTTCTTATTGTTATAAACATGAATACTCATGCTTTTTTTTTAGTTTCATTTCAAGTATGAAAAAAGGACAGTGCTGATAAACACACACACTCGCACACACACTACTCGATCTAATTGCGTATAATTCATTTTTTTTATACATAAGTTGCTGTTGTTAATATAACTGCTGTAGGTTCTTCATAGAACGAAACTCTTTTATGTGAGTTTGAACGACGTGCTACTGAGCTAGTTAATCGTGTTGATGGTATTGAACTTTGTATTCGTACCATACTTGAAGATGTAAAACTTTGTATATCACCACCACTACTACTTCGATCATAACAACCTGAGTCAATTGAATTTGATTGACGAACTACATCTGATGTAGATGTTTTCATTAACGATAAACTTTCATCACGTAATATTGATGATGAAATTGAATGATCTTTTGATGAAACATTAGTGGTATTCGAATTTTGAACAGTTGGAGTTACAGCTGATTTAGTCCGTTTTATTGATTTTTTTAGATTACGATTGATTGATGATGACTTTATTGGAGGTACATCGTACATAGACAACGGTGTAGGATGTGGTGTTGGCGTTAGAAGCATTTCAAGTGGTTCCTAAGAAAATTATAGATGAATATTTTAAATTTTAATAAAAATTTTTGTATTAATAAAACAAAAAAGACTTATGATAGGTGTATATCACAAACATGTAAAATGTGAAATATAACAGTGATTTTATATGATCATATCTAAAACATAAATTTCTGTGTATCTAATTACTTGATTTTCGTCACCATTATTATTCATCATATTCATCGGGAAACGACAAAAAATACAAAAATATTCAAGATAGTGTTACAACTTACTGGGTTGATTGATTTTAATGATTTGTTGATTGAATTTCGCTTATAAGAATAGTAATTATTATTATTATGATTATTAGTTCTTAGTGATGCACCAGAGATCGCAATCGTATTAGCTCTCGATAATGAGTTAGCACTAGGAATTGTACTAGCTCTTCGTGGTGAACTATCAATAGAAATTATATGTGTTCTTGACGGTGTATTAGCAATAGAAATTGCATCATTTCTTAATTGTGAACTAGCAACAGAAACTGTATTAGGTCTTGATGGTGAGCTAGCAATAGAAATTGTATTGGTTCTTGATGGTGAACTAAAAATAGACGTTGTATTTGTTCTTGGAGATTTGATTGAATAATCTTTTGATACACTTGTTCTTCGAATACGTGATGCATGTTTAAGAATATCATTATCAATTTTTTGTGGTAATGATGTTGGAACAACTGCAATAGTTGCATTACGTGTTAAAGAGGTTCGATTGATATTAGGTGATTTTTCTCGAAGATACTGTTGAGGTTGAATAGAATTTGCTGCTAATGGATTTCGATGTACAGCAAATGTTCCTCGTAAACCAGCACGTCGACGAATCGTTTCTATACAAAAAAATGATTAAAAAAAGAAAAGAAACGTCATTGAATTTTTTTAAAAATAGTTTCAAGAACAAAAGAAAACTATCAGTTGATGATCATAAAACAAAAAAGGTGAATATTTTTTACTGTCTTCTTTTTGTCATTTATTTACCTCGAACACATTCTCCACTTGGCTGATTCATTAATGAAGTCATATATATAAGATCAGGATCATTATTACATATCGTTGTTGAAGATATTATACCATTTTTCATAGAAATTAGTTCTGGTGAATTTGCAGGATTACAATGTTCATTAGTTTTCATCAATGACGAATAATAATCTTCATGTGTTTCTTCTTGTATTTGTGATGATTGTGCATATGATACATTATATTCATGCGTTTGTTCAAAATCATTTGAAGACATTTGTTGTAATGCACTAAATGATCGAGAATCATTACAGTGATCTTGATTAGTTGTTGAATAATGAAGAACACTCGATGTTCGACTCGGATGTCGATTAATAAATGCTGAATGTCGTTGAAAGCTATTAGCAGATTTTCTTTCTGATTGTTGACCTGGTGCAGCTGTTCTCGATGGACTTAAACGTATACGAATACCATGTTCAAGATAAGCAGCTTCAATAGCTTGATAAGGTGAAATATTTGAAGGTTGAGATGTTGTTGGAATAATAGTTTGCTCGCGAGAATAACAATTCATTTCATTAGCGTGATCCAATGGTGAAACAGTTAAAGTAGATGATTCCGTATGTAGAGATGTTGGGAAAGCAAATAAAGTGTTAGATCGATGTCTAAATGCTTTTATATCACTATTTGATATATCCATTCGACTGCCATTGACAACAGCACCTAATAGACACGAACATTATTTTTGTAATAACGAATAAAGAAAAATTGTTAAATTAAAAAAAAAAAAAAACTTTTATTCGATATTTACCTTCGATCTCAAATGCTGGTCGTTCTTTACGAAGTGTTTTTAGACGCATTTTGATTGATTTGTATATTTTGTAAATGGTTACAAACTATAAACGATTTGACGATGTTTTTTATTCAAAGACAAACAAGTAGAGAAACCGATGGAATAAAATGAGCAATCATCATAGTTTTGACGAACGACAAAAACAACACTAACAAACAAAAGTCATCGAACACAAAAAAAAAAAATTTTCTCATGATATTCAAACGCACATTTTCCATTTGTTTCATTCTTATGAATGATTTTTCTATTCTTTATGAATACATTAAATGTTTCGCTTAGTTCTCAAGACATTCGTTCGATCATTACACAACAACTTCACATTTCAAGTCTTCTTGTTTGACATAAATGATGAAGTCGCAAAACAAACAAATATTTAAATGGATCAATTGAAGAAAAAAAGAGAGAGAGAAGAGAAGAAAGAGAAAAAAAATGATAATACAAATATAAAGGTTTGGTTGAAAACATTTACTACACATCACATAAGAATAATGAAGCTGCTTTAGAAATAGATGAAAACTAGAAGACAGCAGAAAGGTTGACGATAAATATACCTTGATAGGAAGAATAAACACCATGTGTCTTTAATTAATTCAAAAAAAAAATTATTATCAAAACAATAAGAAAAACACATCTCGCCTTCTATGGTTACGTCAGCATCTCATCAAACATTAAGTTTCTAAACGTTTTTTTAAATTTTTTTCATTAATATGTCTTCTTATCGAATGTTTGCCTATTGTAAAAGTTGTCAAGTAAAAATCTTAAATGGTTTCTCTTATTAAATTTAATCTTACATAACAATGACATTATGAAAAGCACACTCACACATAAATCTTAAAATGACCATAGAAAAGTATTTATATATGAATGAATCATTAACACTTATTCATAATATGTAGATCTTTCTAGTGGATTGTGCTATGCCATAGCTTTTGTCTTCGTACATAACAAAATAATTCAGTCAAAAGAAATTATTTGATCACGAGACATAAATATACTTTTTCATTATGTTCTAAATAAGGACATTTTTCATATTAAGAAACATTTAATAACGTATGACATATTCCTTTTCAAAACGAAGAACAAACAATTTTATATTAATCAATGTATTCAAAAAATCGGTTGATAATCATATAAATAGAAATTGAACAGTGAAGGATAGGATAATCTTAACTGTGGCCGAAAGGATAAAATGTCAACAGAGTCTTTAGCATGTTTTTTTATTTAATATATAAAGAGATGATCAGCTTAAATTGAATCGACTTTATCTATCAAAATTGAAAAGATCGGATGAAAGATAAGGAAAATAGTTCGTAATAAGTCAACGTGTGAGTAAAGAGAGAACTCACGTCTATACCCACTTCCTTCAGAGTGAGTAATGGTCCGGTCTATAAATAACCTATCGAGTTGGGACGAATGCATACCTAAATCACATAAGTAATACTAAATGGAACAAAATTGATTCTAATTCTTCCTTCTCAATTGAGTAACAATCAATTTCATGTAAATTAAAATATGGTCTTTGCATTACTCCGAACTGCTTTTTAAATTATACGACAAGATATATTCTTCTATTCATCTTATGATTTATTACAGTTAAAAACAATATCTAAACTCGACGACTTTTTAATGCAGTGTGAAGCATGGCATTTATGTGGTCGGTCACATATACATTCGATCCGCATACTGGGCGTATTTTTAGTACTAACAAAATTTGTACAAACATTTTTGAATCTTCAGTGAGTTCTGTGAAACAATAATTGTGATGATTTGCTCTTCTTGCTTTAACCGACATAATTAAAATTGATGAGCTAATCTCCAGTCAGCTATTGTAGGTAGGAAAGATGAAGAAAACCTTTGACAGGACATCGTTGACCCTACGTGAAATTGCTTATCGTTCTTATGTTTATTTAAATTTCATTGTCGAAAAGTGAAATCGCTTCACATCGCATTTATACGAGCCTTTGAGAGCTGTTTAACTTCTAAAATGATCAGACCACACAACCGTATTCGCATCGCGCTCGAAGTTTTTCAGACGAAGCTACCGCCAAATTTTGAGCCATACACGGCATTAAGGTGTGAGCTAACCATTTGCGTGAGTATTGCACGTCTATGCTGTAAATTATTTTATTATTCATTAATCATTTCTGATAAGAAATATTCCAGTTCAATAACGATTAAGAAATCTTCAGTTTTTTACTATTCAAGAACATTTCAATATTGTACTTTAGTTAACGTCATCGAACAAGTAAATAAAAAGTAAGAGATCACATTTTTATATACATAGTAGTCAATGTATCAACGAGTATTTATTCATCAAAACTTTATATTAAAAATGGTCACCATTATAATCAAGAATAATATACAAATAAGTTTCGTGAACATAAATCGATAGCATTGTTTTAGGAATTCATTCATTTAATATCACAATGATTATGAAATTTATTGCAATAAAAATTATATATTAACATGGTTTCATATTTTTATTTATATAAATTTTCTATGCATGCATGATTGAAAATATAAAATTATTGTTTTCTTTTGTATCCATTACGTATATGAATAACATTTACAATGTTCTGATGCCGAGTTATCGACTTCAATGATATTGTGTCCGTCGAACGTCAGTTTATTAAATATTTTACACAATAATTTGTCAGATATATCCATGATCCAAGCATCAGAAATTCTATAGAATTTCTAGAATTCAACGACAAAACTGTATCTATACATTACAAGCAAACAGACATCAACGAAATCGAGAAATTTGAGTAATTTGGATAGAATTCTATTGTTGGCTGTCATAGTGCAGTTTTAGTCCCTGTCGATGAGCGTTGAAACGAAGGAATTCAAGGAGTTAATTAGAATTCTTAGAATTTCTTGATTTCTTTGGATATCTATAGAGTTATAAATTTACTTTTACTTGTGGCATCTAGAATTCTATTGAACTTCTTGGATAGTCTTGAGATCCTTGATTTCTCGTTATTCGTATAGATGCAGCGATGTTTTCTTTTGTACTATTCTAGCAATTCTATCGAGTTTTCAATACCTGGATCATGAGTACTGTTTCGTATTTATCGCTGATGACATAACGTGTTATTTTTCTAACCTTACGTATGTTTATGTAAATCAATGGAGCATGATATTTTCATCAGATAGGTAGTTGTTTTCTATGCATGCGCTTATTATTGTGTACGTTTTGTTGTGTCACTGTCTTTCTTCTATTGTTGCTTTCTTTTGTGTTTCGTATTGTTATGATGAGAAAATATATATGCTGACAGTTGCTGCATACACGAGTGCATTATGTCCTTAGACCTTCCTTCTAGAATTATAGCAGTTTTACGAGAATTTAAGGATATGAGAGAGTTTGTACTAATAAATTGAATGAAGAATATTTCGACTTAAACTTTGGTCTACAGATAGGTCTATTTGTGACTAGAATGCTTTGAGCAGTTTTGATAAAAAGAATGTTTTCTTCACCAGATGTAGAATTTCCAAAAATCACTTATATTCCGCGAATGTTGTGCCGATTTCAGATTTTTTAAAAATTCAATATCTCACGAAGGAAACATGCTTATCATAAGTAGGCCTAGCTATAGGCCAAACTTCAGTTTTTTAAATCAGATACCGTGTTGCGGCTTAAAACTTCCATAAGACGGCTATAACTTTGGTAAGAAGGTCGAACAGCATTCTTCCTCTCAAGACTTTCTCTTCTTCATTGGAGGTCTAATTTATACGTGAAGTTCGGACTCAAAAACAATATATCACTGGAAACGATTCCCTCATTAATTAGTAAAAACAATAAAAATAACATAACAAGAATATATTTAATAAACCATATCAACTTTATTCATGAAAACTGTCAAAAACCTTGAAATATTTAATTTAAATGGAAGATAATTGATGATGCCGATATCAAATAGCAACGGATTACACAATAGTTCGACCGAAAAAGTATCGTTCATAATTCTGAGAATTTTTCATTTTTTCTTTTTAGCATTAATTTAAAAATTAAGAATGATATTATCCTAACTTTCTTTTATAATGATTAAAGCCCAAATAAAAGAATTAGCGTTTAAAACACTGCAGATTTGTGTTGCTTTTTATTTTCAAACGCCCACATACTAATAGAAAGAAACCGAAAAAAGACAATAAAATAACAAGAGTTAATGTAAAATATGTTTGTTAAACAATGGCCAACGGCATACACACGCGCTAGTTCAAGCTTTTGCCGTCATCATTGTAAGGATTACAATAAAAAAAGAACAAAGAAAAAAAAGAAAACTATACGGAATGTAACACAGTGTATGTTGTATAATAATATTGCTCTATTTATTAGTTTATTCAATGTCAATAAATAGACTAGAACATTCGAATAAGAGTGTTCAAAGTAAGTTCAACATTAAATTAATGAGTAACAAAAGAAAGACAGAGATTCATTAACGAGAATAAATAATTCTTTAGCTCGTAGTCGAAATACTTTTATATAAAGGTGATTTAGATCCAACAAGATAAAATTGATTTTTATTTGAACTAAAACGAAGAATACCAAGATAAAGACTAAGTGGTTCTTGTGAAAATAGTCCAAAACAAGGTAAAAGTGGTTTTAGTGATGTTACATCATTTATTGATTCTTGTTGGTAAATATATTTGAATGGTTCCGAACTAAAATTTAAAAAAAAAAGATTACTGTTACTTTTTGTGTTTCTTTTTATTAAATAAATGTTAAAATGAGAAGAAACTAAAATTTCATACGTGTTTTGTTTTTTAATTAAATTATACATATCGAGATTGATTGTATCACATGGTTCTAAAGATTTGAGTAATGTTGCTGAATTGATCGATTTGATTACGAAGGCATCATAGTTTTCTTTACGTAATGTATCAATATTTGATAATGGTGGAAACGGATTTCTATAATAAAATAAATGAAATTATTCGAAATCTTTTTTTTCTTAAATTTTTTATATCTGTGGTAGCTATTATACAAATACAGAAAAATCTAGCAAGTCAAAGTTTTCGACAATTAAATTCAAATCTTTTGTTCAGAGGAAGAAAGTATCTATTAATTATGACATAGCTTTCACAATAAGTTACTTATCGTACGAAGAAATTATCCGAGGTAATTTATCACTCTTGAGTTCATATTTGAAACATGTGAAAAGAAGAATACTCCTAGTATTAGCTATCTTACAATACGAAGTACTGTCTAGTGGCAAATCCAATAGTTTGATATCTTCTCTACAACTAATACTAGCTTTAGTTCTGGACAAAAGATGGATTTGATGTAGAGTTCCTGCTCTCACTTGCTTGAGCTCCGATACGCACTAACTAACTACAGGAGCAGGTGTATGTCACGGTGTAGTCTGCATACTATTGGACGGATGACTCCAGACAAATCGCCATTAGGAACTTGTCCAGGGTTACTTCATGGCTGATTGTACTAGAATTTGCATACAGCACCTTGTGAGTGCATGTCGCATAATGTAGGCACTCAACCATAGCAACCAATGGAACATATAAAGAAAACTTGTACAGTAGAATAATACCAAAAATATTCCTATTCATCGGTCTTCTACAGCGTTACAACAATTTTGTTGCGTTTTCTCCATATTGACAAGAACATTTAGCAAAGGATTTTTAACCTAAAATTTTGTCTATCAATAGGTTTCATAATCCTCAGGATATGCTATAATTTTTAACTGAAATCATTGATTGCTTTTTGAAATACTCAATACTCAAACATCAATTAGATTTTATATGTCATCCGAAAAATTAGGAACTTTTTGAAAAGAAAAAACTCAGATGAAAAAAAAATCGCTGTTTAATTGTCTCCCGATGAGATGCGTTCGGTTTTCGTGAGTTCTGAACTTATGGAACTCTCAAAAGTGCAACTTCACTCTTGGAAATGTGAGAATTTCAGCGGCTTAAACAACCCTAAGAACTCGAGAATTCGTTGAAATTTAAATAACAGATCAATCCTAGCATTTTGAACGCAACTAAAATCATCATACCGTGTTCACCTACGAATTTCAAATAACTTCAGACGCCTCTTGCATCTGAAAATTTGGCAAACAAGAAATGCCATGATAGATTTCAAATATGCGGCACAATCTTTTCTGTGAATATTCAAATGTGCCGTTATGAGTGTAGAGAGAACTGAAATTCATGTACACACACTCATAATCAAACCCAAATCCCCCAAATATCCAACCCCCACCCACTCACATCCGTAACCCTAGTTTCTATATCAGGCAATGCCATTCCCAAAAAACAGAACAGAGGCTTTTTATACCGAGATTTGCGTTTATCAAGAACAGAACGCAAAATTGTTCGAACAGATCAGTTCTGATTACAGAACATGTTCAACAGTTCTTGAGATCTAAACTAGAACTGAACTTGTCAATTTCCAATCCATCATTAAAATTGTCAGTATGTTTTTTTTCAAATTCTAAAGCTGATGTTTTTTTGAAATAAATACAATATCTGATGGTAAAGATGAGTTATTATTCAAAAGTTCAAATCGAAATTTTGTTTCTCTAAAAAAAAACTCAAGTCGATATTTAACTTGTCATTCTCGAGAAAAAAAGTTTGAGCATGTTTTCTCATTGTGATGAATCATGTTTCTTTTGTCTCTTTGAATAATTAAAGTAAAACTTACAAGCTTGTTTGTCGTTTTCGATTAAAAAGTATCTCCAAATATTTCGTATTAACAAGATTTCCATCAATAGGTTTTCGAAATACACGTGAAATATCTGGCATAAGAAATGATGATAATGTATCTGAAAATGTCCATTTATCCCAAACTCTAATTAAAAAAAAAACAATATTTCCTCAAAGAAAAACAAAAAAAAAAATATTTCTTCAATAAATCTACCGTTTTCCACAACATTGTTTAAATGAATTTTTCATGTTTTTATTATAAAACTCATGTTTTAATAAATATCCCAAACCATAGAAATTATCAACACGATATATTAAGTCAATCGAACCATTGACAATATCATAAGCTAAAAATAAAAATATTACAAAGAAGTTTGTCTTTTTAAAATATTCTTTTACAATTAGGATTCCATAATTGTATTGCACCAATTGTTTCATCTTTTCGAAATGTTTCACTTAACAATGCTAATAAATAAAGAAAATCTGGTGATAAAATAAGGTCTTCTTCAATAACGATCACACTATCCTAATGATAATGAAAAAAAGTTATATATTAAGAAATTTTTTAAATAATCAATAGAACTATTTTTTTTTTTACTTTATTTGGATACATTTCCCAAATTTTATTTAATGATTTTTCATAATGTTCTAAAATGAATAAATATGTATTTCAATTGATATTCTTAGTTTTATAATTACCCATATATGTTGAACTACTTGATGTTTTTTCTCCTCGAAATCCAAATAGATCAATTAATGCAAGAGGTTCAGAAAATTTTTCATCAACAGCTACCTAAAAAAAGATTTAAACTATTAAATAAATTTTTGACAATTAAATCCTATACATACAACAATATTTTCTGTACGAACACCCGGTTGCATTAATAAAGTTTCTAGACACATACGAAGAGAATTATGTGAAATTCCTAGAATACGAATATATATATATATAGAATATCAAATGGATTAAAACAAACCAGCAATAACAAGTATGGGTGTTGAATATATTGGATTATCTTCTAATGTTTTATTGATTAATGAAACAGTTGCTAAACTTTTATCAACATTTGCATCTTTAAATAAAAAAGTTTAATAAATTCAATAGATTTGAAATAAGTTTTATCACCGTACCACTACAAAAATCTCCATAACCATCATAACGTGAACAAAAATCACGTCGTTTATCATTACGAAATGGTAATGGATCAGGTCGAATTTTCATTCCTTTTACTAAAAAATAGACATTATTGAAAATAATTCTTGCATATAACTTCCATTTTTATTGTTTAGTAGTAAAAAGAACTATGTTTGCAGTTTCATCATATATATTATGTTTAATACTATGATGTCTAAGAACAGTTTGAATCTTATTATCAACCAAAATTATTACTATGTAGATTGAGTCATTTTCAGAAGTTATTTTTACTGAGGAATCTTGTTCTTCATTTCATTATGAAATAGAGAAAAAACAGGATGAAGGTGAAGTCATTTCTGTCTAGACTAGCTTTCTTCAGTTTTTTTCCGAACTTTTTACTAGGTAAGCTCAAAAAGTTAGTCTTACTAGAGAAGTTCAACAATTGATTAATTGCTTTTGAGCCGAGACGATGTACATTATGTAGACTCTAATGAACTATGAATAACTTGAGAATAGCTTAGATTCTTAGCTTGTAGCTGTCGAACTATTTTTATGGTACTTTTAAAGTCAATGTGGTAATCCTTCTTAGAAACATTAGAAAAACTGATTTTCAAATTTCAACTTGAAACTTTCGACAGAGACAGAACTTGATGAGAATACTTTATTATGAATGTTGGTAGATTTGATGTTCTTAATTTTGGAAAAAAAAATTTTCAAAGACCTGAAACCTTCACAATCATCTATTCTCGTTAAGATCTGTTTCTACGAAAAAGTTTGAGTTCAAAACTTGAGACTGAATTTTCTTGGCGTTGTTGAGGAATATTACGACATTGACTTAAAATATACCTGAAAAATACAGCATGTCAGTAGCAATCGGTTAGAGGTCAGAACTGTTTTCAGAATACTCATAACCCTTTAAGCCCTACATGATCGACATAGCCCAAACTTAAAAGTAATCAATCGATTGAGGAATTCATCTCATTAGAGTATAAATTGATGATCATGATTCAATTATTGTCTTTTTGCTGAATATAATCTTCGTTAAACTCACTTCATATTCATTTTAATTACTGAAACCGAATGATGTAAACTTAAATTTGAAACCTTAAGTTCTCTTATTAACAATCTATTGCAGAATATTTTAAGTAAATTAAAAAAAAAACATTCTTTTTCTTTTCTTCACAGTAACATATTTAAAACAGCAAGATATTTTTCTAATCAAATGTTTACTCACAGGTTTGTGGCACACACATTCGTTTGTCAATTGGAGGCGCATAAACATTTCCAGTGCCTGCATGTGAAATCTAAATACATGTTCATATATAAAAATTCACGTTAATCACGAAATAAAACATATTTACAACAAGACATGCATACAAAATACTAGCAAATGATTGAGCAGAATCCAATTTCCCCGTTATAATAAAAAAATAAGTTTATATATATATATATATTAAAATTCTGAATATAACTAGCATCATTTAGAATATATTAATTGGATTATTACGGCTAAGGACAAAAAAGAACCATATAACTTATCACCATAAAAGCGAATGCATTTCTATTTATTTATTTTTACAACAGTCATTTAGAAGCTTTTCGAAGGACAAACCTCTTCATAAGGGCTGAAACCTTGGATGCCCTTTCGACCCACAAATGCCCAAGCATCGCGATATTTCAAGTTTTGTATAGTTCCACTGCCAAGATCAAAAAAAAGATTTCTACAATGCTGACTAATCCTAAATATATAAATAGAAAAAAAGAGAGATAAAATCAAAAGCATATGTACAACTTTTTTATTTTTCATCTTTATATATATATATATATATAAACGGGAAGATTCTGCTCACTCATTCTCTTTCGAAACACTTATACGAAAATACATATAACTCATATGATCACCTCTTCGAAGTTAAAATCGATGTTTGTTTTGAAATGATGAATAAGTGCCCAAGAATCACGAAAAGCAAGTGAACCTATTTTCTGACTGCCAATACCTTGTAATATAGTCCGAGTGAAATTTCGTAAGCTAAACAAATATATATATATATATATGCATAATACATACATAAATTATAACCACATCATATTAAATATTCTTTTAACATACATACAAAATCTACTAGAATAACTTACTTTGTTGATGCTTCATCAAATGTAACTGCTATAAGAATAACATTTTCTTCAAGATTTTCGAGAAATATTTCTAAATTTGTACTATCTAGAGAAAAACAAATAAATAAAATAAAATAAAATAAGCAACAAACCAATAAAATTTATTTATTTTACCTTCTTGCCATGTATCAAAATGTCCTGTACGAATAACTTCTTTTCCATTTGAAACAACAACAATATTTATACCACGTCCAGCATCATTAATACCTTTTGCCATAACATATTTTCCATCAACACATATTTTTGGTTCATCATTTTTATCTTTGCCTGTATACATATGTACAGCAAATTCATTTTCTTTACATGCTTCTAGTAGACCACAATTTTTTATTGATGTACCAATAGCTATTTTTCCTTCTTTGTTAATATCTGAACTTGGAAATAATAATGGTGTTATTTGACCCACTAGATAATGAAACATTACAAAGAAAGATATTAAAATTAATAAAAAACAAAATAGCAAACAACATACAAGGAAATTTAGCACAACCACTTATATGTGCAGCAGGAGCAAAATCACGATTTCCTTTTGGATGATGCTAAAAAAGAAAATAAACTATGAGCTTTTAAAAGTTTACCAATATTAAATAGATAATCATGATAAAAGCAAAGTAAACAACCGAGTTCTATTGAAAGTTACATATGAATTATTTATAAAAGGATAAAACCTAAATTGTAGTGTATTGGTCATAATGAATGATCATTTTTCGCAAGTCATCTTTGCATCGCCTGACACATTTTATTAAAAAAAAAGTGTTAGTACAATCCCTATGGCATTAAAATATGAAACACGATATAGTTGCTGTTACTAATCATAGAAAAACTGTTTTAATCTATCTATTTTGAAACATGTTTCTTCACTATCTTTTCATTTAATCTTCTAAAAATATAACACGGAAGTAGTTCATATATTAAAACGTACCATTATTCATACATGATCTTTTATTGTCAAATTAATAAAATCTGCCACAGTCTATGGGTGATGCAAATTTCTACTCTATATACTTCACAACTCTTTTTAAACTGGGTTTTCATAAAATACAATATGTTACAAGATATACTGAACAAAACTTTACAATCTACGAGGAAAAGTTTATTTTATAAATGTCTTTTTTTTTGTTTTATAAAAAATATAAAATTCTGTTCGAACAATCGTCAATTTTACGAATATGACAATTATTTGGCTACACAGGAAACTTTTTTTTGTAATTTCAGCGATTAAAAAATCATGGCGTTTAAGCTTATCCTATTGCGCATATTGTTGATGATAACGTTTCATACATAATTTTTTTCTTATAATAATGTTTTACCATCATTGAAGATGTGAGACCATTTTTAGAATCACCTAATGACGCGTTAATTCTTTTTGGATATTTAACCTTTTGATGATCGAAAGCACAACGATATGCAAAATTAGAATATCTACTGTTCGTAGTTATCAGATGGTCAAACCCTCTTGGCTGAGTGGCTACGCGGTTGAGCATGTATCCAATCGATACTATGTTTAAACTGCAGCACGGATAGCCATAGAAGGATTCTGAACAAACCATTAACAGCTGTTTATTTCGAATCACCCGTTCGATATCATACTAACTGCGTTGTGACATACACCTACTCTTGTGGTTAGTTAGTATGTATGCGAAGCTCAAGTAATCGAACACAAGAATCCTGCATTATTCGGCTTTCTGTTCAGATCTAGAGCTAGTACTAGTTGTGGTGGAGATATCGAGCTAATGAATCTGTCGCTAAGTAGCACTCCATACCGACAGGAAATCGAAAGGTAGGAGTTTGAAAGACGATTTTATTTTCTTGAATCAATCTAACTAGGGATGCACCAATTCCGATTCCAACCAATTCCAATTCCAATTCTTCACTAGGAATTGGCAGAATTGATTGGAATTGGCTGGAATTGGAATCGAAATTGGTTGGAATCGGTTGGAATTGGGATTGGAATTGGCTGGATTCGGAATTGGAATTGGTTAGAATTGGCAAGAATTGGAATTGGTCGGAAGTGGGTTTTTTAAAATCGTTGATTTCGCACATATTTCGAGAAATCGTCGATAGATCACCAATATTTTTAGACCGATTCTAACCAATTCCAAATCCAATTCCGACAATTCTAGGAATTGGAATTGGTGCATCCCTAAATCTAACTGTCTGAGATCATTTCATGAGTTTGTTCATCTACTGATAAAAATAAATCCTACCATTTCAATAGCTTTTCCACGTGCAAGTCCCTTTTGTCCAAGCATAACAAATGAATCACGAAATTTAATAATTTTTATCAGTTGACTACCGTATCTTTCTAATATAGATAATGATGCTTCTTTTAATCTGAAATAAATTTAAAATTGCTTGAATATTTTCTTTTGAAAATTTTCTTAACTAACCCATATGTCATTTCATCAAAACTAGCAAGAATAACAATATCACCATCATTTAAATTAATTTTAAGAGTTCGTAAAAAGAATGTTTCTAATAAAATAAGAAATAATTCGTTTTTATTTAATAAAAAGATCGTTTTTTTTAATATTTACCTTCGAGATAAGTATCAAATGTGTCTATTAATTTAACATTCAATGTTGTATTATCAAGTGCAACTAAATTAATACCGCGACCAATTTTTGAATCTTTTAAATTTTTATGTACTAATCTATATCAAAAAAACAAAAAAAAACGAGTGATATAAAATTATAATATTCATATATATTTACAATTTATTATTAAAGCATATAACTGGATATTTTTCAACTCCATCTCCTGAAATAATCTTATATGGAATAGCATCATCGGAACATTTTTCATCAATTTCACATCCTAAAAAAGCAAAGAAAAGTAAATAATTATAAATAATTTATTTTAATCAGTATATTTATTTACCTGCATCGGGTATCGGTGGTCTTTGAATTCGTTGTCGTTCAATTAAATTTGGTTTATTATATTTTATTGTTTGATTTTGATTATGAGTTAATTCAATTTTAGGAGGACCTTCATTAGGTAACTCATCAGATGCTAAAAATAAAAACGAATTAATTATTAAATTATCAAACTAACAAAAAACTTACGATCTCGTTTTGTAAGAACAAATGTATTAATAAAAATAACAGTGATGGCAACTAAAATAAGCATGACCAAAAAGTTGATCACACCTCCAAAGTGTTTGTGAATGATTCGTTTGATTTTTCTCATCATTTGATGGTTTCAATAGTCTAATAAACATTATTCATAATCATGATAATTCTTTTTTTTCTTTATTATTATTTCTGATAGTTTATCTAAAACAAGGACACTGATAACGAATCTGTAGAAAAAAAATTTAACAAATTCACACAAACACATCAAATAACAATGAAGAAAGCGTACGATGTAATAATAGTTGGTGCTGGACATAATGGTCTTGTTACTTCGGCTTATTTAGCTCGACAAGGTTTACGTGTACTTGTTTGTGAAAAACGATCAGTTATTGGTGGTGCTGCATGCACAGAAGAAATAGTAAATAATTTTAAATTTTCTCGTGCATCTTATTTATTAAGTTTATTTCGTCAAAAAATAATTGATGATTTAAATTTACGTGAACATGGTTTAAAATATTATTTTCGTGATCCAAGTTCATATACACCAATAAAAAATCCAATTAATAATAATCAACGTTCATTATTATTATCATCATCAGATAATCAATTTAATATGAAACAAATTGCTCAATTTTCAAAAAAAGATGCAGAAAATTATCATATATATGAAGAATGGTTAACAAAAATATGTCGAGCTATTGATGAACTTATTTATTCACCTCCACCTGATCTTAATCGAATGAATCAAAAAAATAAAATTTTAGATCGTTTTCGTGCGTATAATTATTCAATGAAAATTTTCTATAATTTATTTAAAAACCTTGGTTTCAACGGTTCGGTGGATTTATATCAATTATTAACTTCACCAGCAAGTCGAATATTAAATAAATGGTTTGAATCAGATGTTATTAAAGCTACCTTAGCTACTGATGGTCTTATTGGTGCTATGCTTGGTCCTCATGATAGTGGAACTGGTTATATTTTACTTCATCATGTCATGGGCGGTTTAGATGGACGACCTAGTAAGTCACTGAAACAACTTTTTGGGGTTACTTCTATTTGTAATTGAAAGCGTGCAAAGAAGACAAAGGACAAAAAGAAAAGATAATACGTACCTCGAAAATCGTTATATTGACAAATAAATTGTTTTTGTACAGAAGTAAAAGTTCGAACTTTTCTCTCCCCCTTCTCGCATCACAAACTGTATATCAATAACTACTCGTTATACTATATGAACTACTCTCTTATTGCATCTGTCGAGGTTTAAGTAAAAAAGATGGCGAAGGAATGTGTCCCAAGATAGATAAAGTAAAACAATCTTCTGGTGATTAGCAATAGCAGCTATATCGTGTTTCATATTTTAATCCCACAGGGGTCGTACTGATAGCTTTATTATAAAGATATGTGTTTTTAATAACATTGTTTTCCGCTCCATTAATATCATTAAAAGACTTGAAATTAAATGTATTTTTTATATTGTTTGACTTAATATAAATTAAATCACCAAATCTATATCACAGAAAACAAACAACTAATCTCTAGAATTTACAAAATGACAACTGTTGATATGTCTACGGATATGCAGTTTCAGCTTACTGGCCATCGACTTAGTGTAGTTAGTACACACTGACATTAGACACTCACTGCAACAAAAAATGAGGCTATATATTAATAGAATTAGTGTCTTAATGTTGGACCGGATGCGGATGTCAATGCAATCAGTGCCTCAATCGACTTTGTGGTGATGAATCACGGCTCCATATTTACGACAACACTACACATCCCTAGATATGCCAATCTTCCCTTGAGATGGTAACTCGATTAAATAAGTGTTAAATGGCATTTATTCAGTACTGAAAGTAATAATATTCTGATAAGGTCAAACAGATGAACAAATAGAAAAGATTTATCTAGGTCACAAACATTACTAAAGATTTTATTCAAATGAAGTTAGATAATTCATCTAAATTGTTCTATGTCTATGATTACTCGAAATTTAATAAATATTTTCTATAAATCAATTAAATCACTTTCTATTATCATATTATCTGAAATTTTCTGTTAACTATGCATAAATAACTAAAGAAAAATAATAATCTAAGATAAACAATGTTTCACTAGGGAAATTATGAAAGTAAACAAATCATCTTTTGTTTTTTATATTCTCCGTGAAAAAAATAGTTAAACTTAATATCCTTAAAATATCATTGTTATTAATTAATATTCTTATAACACTAATTATATATTCTGATAACACGCAGAATTCGCTGCAAACCTATACATGTACGTTTTAAATTGTACTGATTAACTAAAAAAGAAATTCAAGCATAGTGAAGACATTCTCATCATCAAGTTCTAGGAAAATACATTCTTGTTTATTAGTAAAAGATACGAAAAGGTTGTTACAAAACCAAGTATATATTTAAAAAGCGCATGACATTCTCTATCATCCTATATGTTTAACCAGTAGTGAATAATTATGTATACATCTTATTTGATTAGTAGGTAAACATTCGTGGGCTGCTGTATAAATTATAGGGAGTACTTGAATATTATGGTATGAGAATGAGTGTACACTAACAATAATTGAAATAGTTGTTACCAAATAATTGTAAGTCAAGTAATGAAAAAGAAACAACAAGTGTAATTCAAAACGCATATATTTAGGGTTTTAGAGAACTCCACGCTCTATCGGAATATATAATTGATTTTGTAACAATATTCATTTGAAATTAAAAGAAATAAAATTCATTTTCAGATGCTTGGTGTTATGTTCAAGGTGGAATGGGTGGTATAAGTAATGCTATAGCGTCATCAGCTCGTTCGCTAGGTGTTGAAATACGTACAAATTGTAATGTTAATCATATAGATATACGTAATTCAAAAGTCGAAGGTATTGTACTTGATAATGGTGAAGAAATTAAAGGAAAAATCGTTGCTTCAAATGCAACAGCATATGTTACATTTAAAAATTTAATTCTAAATGATATTATTAAAACAAATAAAGAATTAGATGAATTAAAAAAACATATTTTACAAATGGATTATACAAGTGGAACAACAAAAATAAATCTTGCTCTATCAGGATTACCGTAAATAATTAAGGAAAAAAAAACGTATACTAATTAGCCTAATTAAAATTTTCTTTTTTTAGAAATTTTCTTGCCAATCCAAATAAAAATTATAATGAACTTGAACCTCATCATCAATGTACAATACATATGAATAGTGAATCACTGTCTAATTTACAAAATGCTTATCTAGAAGCATTAAATGGAAAACCTAGTCAACAACCATTAATTGAAATGGTTGTTATTCAAAAATAAACGACAGAGGAGCATAGTGACCAGTTTTGATTCACTGAGTTTTTCCTAAGTCTAAACTTATGAATACTTATGTTTTTTACAAGCTTAGTCATCACCATAACATTTTTTATTCTTGTAAGCAGAGAGGACAGATGCTTCTTCTGAGATGGAGTCACAAGCCAATTAATTTATCTGTACTGTAAACAATAGAGAATGACGTACGCTGCATTTTGATATACAAATGTTAGAGTAATCAATCTTGAGAGCCTAATATCATAGAAAATAAGAATGAATATATCATTAATATTTCAATGCTAGTAAAATATATGACGAGTTACAAAAGGTTGTGTAACTTGCTAGCGAGAAAATATGGCCATATGTTCGAAGTCAAGATTCTTCTCTTTGACTAGGTGAAAGTAACCATTTCTAGATATCATATTTGCAAGTTTTTCTCAGACTTGTTATATTTCTAGTCAATACAAATAACATATTCGAAATCAGCTTCAAAACTTGAGTTCATCTATGAATGCTTTGTAGTGTTCAAACAAGTTTTATTTTCATCAAAAAGTTCATCTCTGCTCTCTCTTAGCATTCAGCTACAAACAAAATTTCATTGGACAATTGAACAACAAATTTTGATCTTGTAAAACAATTTTAAAAAAAAGGGGCACAAAAAAAGCAGATGAGTACGTTTTAAAATTGGTATTATGATTAATTTCATTTTTTTTGACTGAACCCAGACGAGAAGTCGAGATGAATTTTTTGACAAAAATAAAAGTTAATTGAACGCTTTAAAACATGTATAGGCGATCTAGACTGCTCAAGATATTCTTCTCCGTCAACTCTTGACTCAATGAAAGATCATGTATATAATCTTTTGATACCAAAATGCAGCTCAAATCGTACTTTTTTGATCTGACTATGAATGAGCTGATTGACGAGTGACTCTATCTCAGAAGAAGCAGCTATACTCTTTGATCTCGATAACAAGAAATATTATGGTAATGAGCAAACTTGTAAGAGGCATAAGTATGCATAATTTAAGACTTAGCGGCAAAATTTATGCACGATTAAATTTGCCAACTCAAACGTTACAAAAACGCTCGTAATTTTTATGTTTCTTTTTGAGAAAAACTGAAATGGATGAAAACTGGCCCTTATACATTTTCATTCTTTTAAGTTTTGTAAATTGATTTTTTTCTTTTTAGGTTATTCCTTCTTCACTTGATCCAACATTAGCACCAAAAAATTGTCATGTAGCTTTGCTATTTACTCAATATACACCATATCGTTTACCCAATGGTAAACAAATTGAAATAACAGAAGAATATAAAGAAAACTATTATCAAAATGTAATTAAATCAATTGAAGAATATGCACCAGGTTTTGAAAAGCTTATTATCGGACGTGATATGCTTTTTCCATCTGACTTAGAAGAACAATTTTCATTAACAGGTAAAAATTCCTATTTAAAATTTTCTGCTTCAAATGTTTGAAAAATTAAAAAAAAACAAGGTGGAAATATTTTTCATGGCGCACTTTCACTTGATCAACTTTATTCATTTCGACCAGCAATTTCATGTTCAAATCATCGAACACCTATTCATGGTCTTTATCTATGTGGAAGTTCAACACATCCCGGAGGTAAAATTATTTGATGCAAATGAAAGCTTTTTTACTTTTTTTGAAATATAGGAGGAGTTACCGGTATGCCAGGTTTTAATGCAGCAACGATAATGCTTCAGGATTGGCAACGTAAAAAAAATTCATTTAAGTGATCATTGTTATTTTGTTTCATGATCGAATATTTTACAAGAATATATTGATTTAAATAAGAAGATTGAGATTGAATATTTTTAAGCCAATAATACTATTAAATTTATTAAAACTTACTGGTCGTTTTAATATCATCAAGGTCGAATAAATAAGAAATAAAAACTAGTTGACGTTTATTTGATGCAAGATAACAGATTGATATTGAACTGAAATTCGAAAATGATCAATTATTGTTTTGTATTCATCGATATTATAAATCGAATTAAATTATTTATGAGTATAAGAGATATAATAACTATAAAAAGAAAAAAAAAATTCTTAAATAAATAATCTTCAATTACATATGAGTTTAAAAATTTTCATGTACAATATATTCCATTTGTTTATAATTAATGTGATAAAAAAATATTTATTCTAAATAAATTTTCAGTTTAGATTATAAAGCTTATGCATTTTTGAGATTGTTTTAACTAAGACTTTGCAAATAATAAAATTAGTTTGTTTGCTAATAGAAGAAAAGTATTTTCAAATAACAACATCACATATAAATAATAACCATAGTAGTATAAATAAAAAGTATATATAAACTAGTACTGATTGCAAATAAATCATTTAATTAATGTGTGAATACGATTTTATGAAGTTGAAAGATATCGTTAAAATAAAAACAAACAATATTCTTTATAAATAAATCCCAATTGATCAGTATATCTAACCAATCCCGAAAAATATTGTTTCTCGATTATGATTGGTCAATAGAATAACCGAAAAAATTAATTATTCAAGTGACAAAAAAAAAGTAATAGAAAAAATTAATTATTCAAGTGACAAAAAAAAAGTAATAGAATAAATTAATGTTACCTTGAAGTTATTTTTGTTTTTGATCTATCGATCGATGCATATTGCGTTTAATGCAACGTATAGTACGATTACTTATAAACTTGCTCTGTCAATAATAATACGAACTTAATATTTATATAAGCAAGTTGCGTTTTTTTTTCTTTACAGTACTTAATGCTCTGTCAGTTTTATTGTAAATACGTTGACCTTTGTATGTCTTGTGCTTTCTTTGTTTTCACTCGTCGTTTTTTCGTCTACTAGAACATCTATTTTTTCCTTCAATGATAAATTTAATTTTTAGTTAAATATATTCAACATGAAAAAAACTAACTTTCACTTTGCAATGCATGACAGCATTATTTTATTTTCTATTTAGTATAAAATTGAAATATAAAAAATGAGTTCGGGCGAAATTCTTTACCAAATGGTTTTCCATTATTCACAATTTTGTACTCATCATAGAAGTTAAATTTTTTAAACTAATTTTTTTGCGTGAATAGATTTTGTTACAATTGCTACAATTCTTGGTACAGGTGTTCTGGGTCTACCAACAACATTATCTCACAGTGGTTTCGGACCATTTCTCATTTGTATTTTCATCAGCTATTTTGTTCAAGTAAACTAATTCATGCTCTTTCTTTTATAGAAGTCAATATTATCTTTTTTTTTTCTTAAAGGTATTATTAATATTTTTCTTTACGGAACTCTTGCAAAAAGCTTATTATCGAAATATTGAAAAATTAAAAGAGGTAAGTTAATTCAGTAGTGTGATATTTCAATAAATACAATTTATTATAATTGTTTTTATTTATTTATTTTATATAGAATGAGCAAGAAGAAGTGTTTATTAATATTGATATACAAGAAACACCTACATATGGATCAAACTATGATTTAGTAGCAAAACGCGGTAAGAATCAATGCGATTCATTTCTGTTTATCGTCCAATCTGTTTTCGAATTAATATTTTGTTACAAAGAATTTATGACTTTTTGAGAAAGAATTATTTTCATCGATTGTATGTAACTTGATAAGCTGTTTTGAACAGAAAAAAAATAGCAAAATCTCAGAGGATATTTATATAAGAATATAACGAATAGAGAAAAAAGCTCGCATCAATCATCGTATGAAACATAAGATGCGAGGAAGGATGTCAATCGTATATTTGCTTAACCATTAGTTCATTTTATTTGTTTGCTACCATACTACATACTACTCACACAAACATTTAAATACAGTTAGCGAGTAATCATAGAAAATAGCATACGAACTATGACAACAATACATCTCGTTTCGATTTTGCATTTGTTCATATTGATGAGTTTTAGTATTGTATTGACTATTATTTTCATTATTCAACTGTTAATTGGAATGTGGAATATAATAATGAATTATTATTGTAAGAAACTATCAAATAAACATCCAATCTATAATTTCTTTATATTTCATCATTTAATTGTATGCATAATTCGATGTGTAGTAATATTTTTTTCTTGTTCATCTATAATTATTTTTAATCAATGTCTATCAATTGAAATCTTTGTTCATTTTCTATTATTACTTTCAACATTTGATTTATTATTAATTATTATTGGTGAAATAGCACATTTTTGGGATTCAACAGTAAATCATAAAAGTACACTTTATTCAAAATGTTGTTTAATATTTGGTATAGCTTTTAATTATTTTGTATCAATTCTTCTTCTTTCAATACATTCAATAATGAATGATGAAAATTCTCTTATTATTGAAATATGTCGAAGAATGACAAAAAAAAAATTTATTTTTATTAAGGATTTTCATGATGAAAAACCTTTTATACCGACAATGATTGTTTATGTTTTATTTATTTTAATTGATTTATTAACATATTCATGGATTTATATGTCATATAGCGATATATATCATCTTAAACAAAAAACTTTAGCAACTATCTTTTTTTCTTCACTAGTTTTCACAAATTTTAAACAATCTGAACGTTCATTAATGGTTAATCTTAGTTTAAAACGTATTCGTACTGTTTATTTATTTGTCATAAGTAATATGATCGCTACTCTACCTGTATTAACTATGAGACTTTTTAATATATCAATAGATATATATCAAAGAATATTTTTAATTTATTTTACAACATTACCATGGCTTGATTGTATAACATTTTTATTTTATCATGAAACAAAACTTATTAAGAGAAATTGTTTTCCAAAAAGAAGTGTTTCACATGAAAATGTTAATCGTCAACAACGTATTGGTCGACGCTTAAATTCATATAGAGAGAGTACTATTGTAATGCAAACAGTTGAACATAGATAAAATTACTTATTGTATATGCATTTAGACTATGATGACTTTGTTGTCGTTGTTTGTTTAAGGATTATTTTTTTCATTGTATGTGTATTTTTCTTTGTCTTGTTAATACACTATTTTCAAATTGCTTAGTATTCTCTTACAAATATTTGTAAATATTAAATTTAAATCATTAATTCTTCTTATAAGCTGATATTTAGAGCTTTGAATATGTGTGTGTATTCCAGAGATAGTCACCGAGTGAATTTTCACACGTTGTCCTTTCCTGCTGCACTGAACCGAGCAGGGCAGAGCATCCTGTAGATCAATATCCTCTCTTATTGTCATTTTTAAATTCAATTCAACTGCAACAACATTTGTACATTTTATTATGAAAAATTATTTTATTTAAATGCATTTTACAATATGAATAACTAACAGTTGAACTAGAGAACAACTCTAAATACCAGCGGATATCGCCCTCTGTAAAAAAAAAAACATCGGTTTTCGACTCACAAGGACTCAAATAAACTCTCATTTGAAAATAAAAACACAGAAACATGATGTTCAAATCCGCAGGATATGAAAATGTTACCTTGTCCCATCCTGCACCCTGCGCTACCTTACTCTATCCTGAAGCAGGACAGGGCAGGATTACCTTGCCATGTGAGCATCTCTAATTTTTTCTTTCCTATAGATTTTTCTCGCTATCATATGTCACATTAAGTTCAAATAGACAGTATGTACTTAATCATAGCGTTGTGGATAATTATTGTCTGATTGTATATTATGTATAACATGATTATTCATATTACCGATAAAAAAGTATGAGTTCTTATATCATGCTACAGATTCACAACCAATCTCAGTGACATTATTATTAAAATTTTGCTTATATTATGTATATGATTCAATAACTAGATAAATAGGTAAACAGTTAAATTAATAGATGAATGAATAATTATCTTTCTATCATTTTATATACATACCTACCTGGAATTAAACCTATACAAGTGTGTCACCGTTTCAGTGATCATACTGTTGAGATATGTCATATTTTGCGGGCTGCGATAAAGTCATCGAGGGCACGAATCAATTATGATGATGACTGGTTTTTTTGACACGATTAACTTTTTCAAGCATTGATCCATATAAATTACACAAAAAAATAATTATCATTGCTAATTTCTTTACATGTTTGGTAGTATTTAGTATCATGCTTGAACATTTATTTCTAAGTGTATGCTTTCGAACATCCTTAGACTTCGGAAGTTCCATGAACTTTCTTAATATTATTTTAAATTATCATAAACAAATACGATTTGCTTTATATGTAAAGTAAATATTTTCAAAGAAAAAAAAAGTAATTCTCAAGTCTTTCAGATGTTTTCCTACTACTATTTTTTGTTTGCTTTCAAGATATAAAATTCAGCGAATGTTTGTATTTCGAACAACTCGAGAAATATTCTCAGTCAGTCTTATTACTTTGTGATTATTAATATATATCGACATATGTTTCTTTCTTTTGAAAAAACATATTCAAGTTCTGTACATTTTGAAGTCAAAGCCATACATTGACATTCAACAATACCTTCAGTGTTTAATCCAGCATGGGTGACACTCCTGTGAAGATCGGCTTACGAATCGCCCGAGATGATATCTAGTAGTTGAGGTGACACTTGAGTCATTACGTAGGGTCTATCGAGACCAGAAGAAGCATAGAAAGATTTTTCTTCATGCGTTGCTATTTTGGAATAATGTCTATTACACAGGATTTCTTTTACCTTTGGCTTAGTATTTAAAAAAAAGTCAGACAACTTCTAGTCTCAACAGGTCTTACGTAATGACTGGAGTCTCATCTCAAATGCGAGGCAATACCTTGGGTGGTTACTTCTTATTTGCCCAAAATTTTGTGATGATCATGCCACAGGAGGATACAACAATGAATACCTTGATCTATTGTTTATAATATTTAACTAAAGCAGATCATGATTATAAATAATCCTACAGTTAAGTAGTCATTGTATAGTTCTCAATTAGAATAAACTTGTTTTAACAAAGCATAATGAAAAAGCACTAGTGTCTATCTAGAACTGTATTATTTGATGAAATCTGTATGATAAATTTTTTCACACCTCAAAACTCATTTGTTGTGATTTTCAATAGAAAGATTTTTAAAAATTATTTGAATCTACATGACTGTCTGGAATATGAGCACATACATATTTTTTGATTTTTTCTGGCTTGATACATGATTGCATGTTGATGTTTGATGTACAAATTTTTTTGTATACTAATGTATGAATTTATTTTTCTGATTTGTAGTGTATGATGCAGAAACAGTGAAAAAATGTTTACCAAATTTACATTCGCTTGGTGAACTTTTTTTACCATCTTTCTTTTCGAATTTATTTACATTAATCATATTATCGCAAACGTATGTATTAAATCTTTATAAATCTTTATATTCTATTTATGAGTTTATTAGAATTGCCTTATTGATAAGCTATGCATTAGCCGGTAGCCAAGCATTTGCAGTATTGCTTCAAGTGCAGTAGGAGAAATTTTTATTTTCTTGATCTACTGTTAAAAATAACTTTGTTTTAGATACATTAAAGTAATTCCTGGCTTTTGTTGGATATTAGCATTTATCATTCTGTTATTTCATTCATGGATTCAACTGATTATTTCTGTGTTAACCTTTTGTAAAGGTACACTTTTTACTATAATAGTAAGCAACTTAAAATAATAGTTACATGATTAATATAAACTTTCTTTTTTTTTGTAATATTTATTTTGAAGATCATTATAACACTTGTAGTTGGCACAAAAATTCAAAATCCCGTGAAAGATGATTATAGTGCTATGGGAGATTCAATTTTGATGTGTACAATAGCTTTAGGTATGACGTTTTATTGCTTTTTCTTGAGAAATTGCATTGATATTTTAGCTGGTTTTATAAATATAATGCCGATGATGTTTACTAAACTTAAGCAAACAAGAGAGGAAGTAAGTTGTCTTTTTATATATTTATTAAAGTTATTACTTGTATGGCTTAAGATCATTGGTTTTAATATATCTATATTTCTTGGTTTAACAACATGCGTCATTTTAAATATTGTTTGGTATGTGTTAATTAAATTTATTATAATAAAATAGAGAAGTGAGAATAAGAATGTCGCGAGTAGAGATTAACAAGTTCAGTTCTATTTTAGATCTGAAAATTTTGTTTAGAGGTTCTCTGATCTGAACTGATCTGTTCAAACATTTCTTTCTATAGGAACGGAGCTATTTGAACAGTATTTTGTTTTATTAATGAAATATCGTTCCAAAAAGAAAACAAAATTTTTGAAACAGCTCATGAGAGAACCTCTTCAGGTGTGAAATCGTTAGTGAGTTATAGAAAAGTTTAAAATGGTTTAGTTTTCCAAGTCTTTGTTCCTTGTGGTATCAACATTTTACTCAGTTTTCCAACAGAAAGCTATGAGATTCCTGAGGTCACGTAAAAAAATCAATTTTAGGATTTCGAGGTTCAACTTTGCATGAACAAAGTTTTTAATGGAATTGGTTGATTTGGCAAGTTTTAGCTTTTTTATTATATGTTTTGGAGAGATATAAGTATATCAACAAAATTAGCTTTTCCATACGAGAGAATTTCGAATATTCAATATCTTAGCATAGGAAATACTAGAAAAGCTAAAACTTGCACAAGTAAATAATCTCATTGAAAAATCTATTTGTGTAAAGTTTGACATCGAAGGTTGATTAGTCGTGTCATCTGAGAGGCACTCCAACTTCTTGTTGAAAAACTTAGTAAAATATCGATATGACACGAGCGAAGGATCAGAAAACCAAACCACTCTAGATTTTTCTATTACTCACTAGTAATGATCAAACGAGTATCGTCTCGATCGACAAGTGATTCAGCTCCTGAAGAAGTTCCTTCGTCAGTTCTAGGAATGGATCTATTGATAGAGTTCTTTCACTCAGTTGATCTGAACTTCTGACTGGGATTTGATCAACCTCTAAGTCTCGATATTGTCAAGATTCGAGATAGTCGATGACTCAGAGAATTCATTGGAAGATTTTTGCTAAAGATGATCGAATATTTTTAATGTAGGAGGAGGAAGTCAAACGTTTTTTTTTGAAATCCATGAGCAAAACCAAAAACAATACAATGCTGGAATCTCATTGAGAAAAAATCGAAGTTTTAAGAGATGTGGATGATCGCACCTCATCGCCGCTTGGAACACTCTTAAACAATGATGAAATTTCTTATAGTGAGATATTCTGCAAGCTATTTGCAATACGTCATAAATTGTTAAAGATATGTCGAGAATTCTGTGCAGAGAAAAACAAACTCTAATCTTGTCAAATACATTACATTAAATTTTGAGCACATCGTATTTACGACGATTGTTGAGTAAATTTTATGTGTTAAAACATATAAAATATATGTCTCTTAAATGTTATTTTATCTCAAGGTGTTGGTCAGTATTAGAAATCGTTCCACAACGTAGTGTTTGTTTATCGGATAACTTTAATCAATCTATCCCAATGGCATATAATCTTTTTAATGAATCACTAGTTGAAGGTCAATGTATCTATTCGCCTTCATTAGAAAAGTAATTATGTTAATAAAAGACTCTTTAAAACTTGTTAAACTAAATTCACTAGCTTGTAATATATGTACATGCTTACATTTCAAGCCACGCTTCCTTTGTAACGACAAAGCATCTGTAAATTAATATAATAACCTGCTTCGATAATATAAACAACGTGAACATCATTGATTCATAAAAATTCTTTGCCATTTTAGAACCAATATCTCGACAAAACCAGCGACAATGAAATATTATCCATTGTCAATTCGACTCTTATTCTTTATAAGGGTGATAGTTTTGAACAAGTTCTCTTAGAAGGAACATATGTAAAAATAATGTCTCTTGCAGTTCATAGTTAATTAAGCTTAATTAGATAATGAATTAAAACAATGTATTTTCGAGTTTTTTCAATAATATTAAGCAATCATCTCAAGTGTCCAGATAGTGATTTTAATAGTCGATAGTTTTCTCTTTAACGCATTCTATACTAGAGTAGTTATGATGGTAAGGTTTCTAAAACAATACACACAATAGTTTTCAGGTCCGAAAAGATTTTGTCGCAGCTATTTTTCAACAATGTTATTTTAAAGAGTAGAAAATGTAATGACTACTCATGTTACTTAGAAGTTTTGTGCTCTTGAAAGTGCCATAGTTTACAAATAGCTTGGACAAAGTCTTCCTAAATCTAGAAACTAACATCTTTGTTTCTTAGAAATCGCGCAATCATAGTTCATCTATTATAGGATGCATTAGGTATTAAAGCACGATCTGGATTAGAGATAATTGCTTACGATTTCAAGCATAAAAAAAAATCAAACAGACGTTGTTGTTGAACTGTTTTTCACCACCTTAGGTTTGTGATGAAATTCACAGCAAGATCGGTCTTCACAAAATTGTTTCGTAACAATTAGTTTTTCAGACGTCTATTTCTGAAACAAACAAAAAAGTTTCTGAAAATGTGTTTACACATCCTAATCAATGTTCACGTTTGATTGTTTTCACGTTCATTCAAAAAAACAACATAACGCGTACTTTCTTCATAAAAGACGGCTGAAGATACCTAAAAAAAGGAACTTAAGCATCTGACAAACGTTCAAAAATCTTTTTTTTTTGTCACGATATTTCGACATGTTTTGCAGAGAGAAATGACTTGTTGGCAAGTTTTCATATGTCAAAGTTGGTGTTTTAAGTGTCTCTATAGATCTTTTATGATGAAAGCAGATCGTTTTAGTATCATCTGAATCGGTGTGAGAACGTTCAAATGAAAAGTGTGATTAGATTGTTTAAAAGAATTTTTAGAAACTCTTATCTAATTAATTTTCTGAACTTCTCAATCACTTACCAAAGGATTTTTGTTTCTATGTCTGTGTTCATTCACGTTGTTAAGAACGAAAAAATTCAGTGTTTTAAAAATCTAAACATATTCAGGAAAATCTTTGTGTAGAGATTTTATAGTCTGAAGAGACATGTGACAAAATGCACTATTTTGTTTTCAAACATACGGTTTGAACTTACAAATTTTGTAGAATGAAACGCGCGTAATGAAAACTTTCGTCCTTTTTTTTATCTCACATCCTAAAGCTTGTTTTTTCAATAATAACTCACGAGGAAAGGTCCTCAAGTGTGAATCACCGTTCCGAATGGAAGATATCTCAGTTTGTAGAGCTCGGCGAGCTGATTCTCGTGGTATGATTCATTTTTTCCGATAGAACTTCAAATAAGAAAAACTGATCGATTTTGCTAGTGAATTTCTACACTTTGCATAAGTTTTGAGGCAGTTGTTAGAAATTTAAAACTTCAAACGTACTTAATTTTTATATCGTCATGTTATAGAATAGAGAATGCCGCATGTGATGATCTAATATTTATATTATTTTCAAAGAATCTGGGAACAATATTTCCTTGTAAAACTTATTTTCACCATTGCTATGAATTTTAATTGTTGAATTGTTACACTTGGAGGTATTTGAGCGCTCCTGAGAGAAAATGTTGTTATGTATTCAGAAGATAAAGCTGAACTTATTCTTAAAATAATATAAAAATAGGTCATCGCATGCGACATTCTCTATTCTATAACATAGCCATATAAAAATGAAGTACCTTTGAAGTTCTAAATTTCTAACAACTGCCTCAAAACTAATGCAAAGTGTAGAAATTCACTAGCAAAATCGATCAGTTTTTCTCATTTGAAGTTCTATCGGGAAAAACGAATCATACCACGACAATTAGCTTGTCGAGCTCTACAAACTGGAATATCTCCCATTCGAAACGATGATTCACACTTGGGGACCTTTTCTCGTCAGTGGAACAAAGATTAGGAAGACGGAATTTTTCATGATGCATAAAGTAACTCAACATCTATATGCTATGTAAAATTAGCGGACAGAATTTCCAGAATCCAAAGATATACACTGTTTTATCTTGTAAAATTACGTTGTTAACGAAGAAATTTGCCTAGAGATCTACTAATTTAACAAAGATATCAATAGGAGTGCTATTATACAACCACTGGTAATAAGGAATAACGACCAAAACAGACATAAAGCAACACATAAGTAAGATATAGAAATACTTTGAATCATCGGTTAAATTTCCCCTTCCAGACTAAAGTATTATGAAAAGGTTTAATTCTATTTTCCCAATACAGATTAATCTCAAAATGTATACACTATCAATAGAAGATGTATCAAAGGATGAATGGTGGAATCCGTGAAGTCTAAGATTCCTTCCCTTGGATCCCATACTATCTCTTCGATTCCATAAAACTCCAGAGAATTTTCAATAATCTCCTAAGAATCTATTCAGGAATGCTATCTGCGTCACAAGGGCTTTCCATATCGATATTTATTTTTGTTTTTTGAGCGTGAGTTTTGGTGAACTGAAGGCTCATATCCGCATTAATACTTGCACACACCCTCCTCTGGTATTTATTGCTTTGTTATGACTTTATTATCGTAATAATATATTATTTCTCATTGATTTATTATTAATAAAAAGTAATTGGTAATAAAATAAGTAGACACTATTTCATATTTCGTAAGTAACAAACAATAAAAACTAATTTTATCAACATAGCAACAACAAAGCAAATGCTAATACAAAGTGATAATAATTATAACCAATTACTGAGTAATAGTAATGTAGCGCCCTTAAATATTAACTAAAACACAGCTTTTCTTATTTATTGACAATGAAAACTTGCTAATCGACTATTGTACAGTAATACTTGATTTTTTATCATTGTATTTTATTCATCATAGTTTTGAATGTTTCATCTAATACTAATAATAATTTTCTTTTTCTTTCTTAAGATCTGCAAAAAATGGCGAAATTGCAACAGTATCATTAAGCATAGTTTGTTTTATCATCTCGTGTAGAAAAAATTTATTTATTTCTTTATTTTTTTGAATAGATTCTTGAAGACAGAGATTATAGTTATAAATATATTTCAGTACTTATTCAACTGTTTGTTTTGATAAGTGTTTCAGTATCATTTATAACTATTGGTTCAATATTATATCATACAAGTAAGATTATGCGATTTATATTTCATTATATATAGTTAGTTTTCTATAGTCATAGGTATTGTCGATTCATATTGGGATGTAACGTTCACAGCTGAAACAAAATATCGAGGTATTTTCAAATATCTTACTGTACAACGGTTAGTAATTGATTATGAAATATTTATAGTCATATAAATTTTTATTTCTATTCATCGTAGAGTTGTTCGATGGACTTTATGGTTGATAGCCTTTACAATTGTATTTGCAGTTGCATTTAATAACCCAAAAGTTAGTACAAAAAAAAACTTATTGATCTATTAATTCAAGTTATTAAATAATTATAGGGTTTTAAAATAATTCTTGAACAAGTTACAAATCTTTTAATAAGTATTCAAATGGGAGTATTTGTTGCAATAATGATCTATAAAGTATCATCACCAATATTCAAGTAAAATCAGTTGATTGATATTGTTTGCTTTGATTTTCCGAAATATTTTTGTTTTAGTTCACATACAATTCCATTTCAGTTACCAAATTGGTTTTTTTATTTTCAATATATCATTCCTGTTTATTTTATTTCTATTCTTATTTATGATATTTATGTTATATCTCAACATTATCGTTTGAAAAATAAAGGCAATTGACATTCTTATTGTTCTTTTTAATGTCAAAACAATCTATATTTTGAACATTTGGCTCAATTATTTCAATCTTTTTCTACTAAATATGACGTCCCTTGTTTTTTTTTCTTTTTCTATTATTCAACAATCATACAAGTTTTAGAATTTGATAGTTTTAGATAAAAAAACATCATGCAATCAAGATCACCTCGCATTGGATTTGAAGGAATACTTTCTGATGAAAAGAAATCTTTTATAGGTTTCGAACAATATGAAGATGAATCAAAGGAACATGTGATACCTGCTTATCCTTTAAGTATGATTTTGAACTATCTTTCAATTATTAGTTTTATTCTATAGTTACAAAATTATATACTGAAAACCCATCAGCTTTCTATTTCGACCCGAAAGTGGAGCTAACATGTACACAGAAGTTGAATGTTGTGAATACTCGAGAATTATAGAGTGAATGAGAGTCCATAACTAAAACTCATTGTGTCGGGATCCGAAAATTTTGGAGCCGATAAGCTCTATCTATCAGAAATGAAACTTATCTCGATCTAATGTTCTCTTCGTAGTTATAAACACAGCACTCTGCAAATACAAATGTAGTTTTTACTATCGTTTACTCATAGGATTCCATCAATAAGATCTGTATTCTCATCACCGTATGTATAAAATTAAGCAATGTAAAACTGCAAAATTGATACTTTGTACTATCATAATACTGTGATGCAATTTCTCTTATCACTCTATATAGTAGTTTTGGGTTCGGCAGCTACAGGTCTACGCTTTTGTGGACACGAACTCAAGCAAAGTTTTGCTTCTGGAACTAGAGCCCAAAACAACTGAAACTTTGAATACGAACATGGTCGTGTTCGGATGCGAGTTTTTTACATCAATTATATGGCATCCTTTTTGTGCATAAACAAGTAAAGTATCAGAGTTTTAGCTATTTCTGTATTACTCTCAGTAAAAGAAACCGATGTGCACTTAGTTCTTATTACGTTTATTCTCATTACTCGATGGTTAATTAATAAAAAACTTTTGCTTAGTTGAATAGAATATTATATTAACAATAAACACAAAAATCTTCAGCTATAAGGGATTGTTTTATTTATATTTATGCTAAACAGATCAAAACCAGGTATTTTGTATTCATACGTGTTTGGAGATATTTTCAAAATAGAAACAAACCATATGTTCTCCTTTTGAGAAGCATAGGATCATGTCTTAAAACAGCATGGACATAAAACAATATAAATCATATAGAAATACAAATATATGAAGTACTCTGCTTATCTCTTATTGTTTTCATCCTTTATTTTTCTAGTAAAAACAATTGTTATTCATTTTCATAAACAACAAGTTTTGCTCATTATTTAATAATTAAATTAGAATTTCAATTCAAAATATTAAAAATTTTCATACATATCACTCATAAATAATCTACTTGATAAAAAAAACCTAATGAATTAAATAACAAGAGAAGAATATAGTTTTCATGTAAAATATATATTAATCTATTGTTGCTTTTTTTTCAATCTATTAGATGATACTATGCCGAATCCAAATCGACCTCTTGGAAATGATTTTTTTGATTCGAATTATTCATCATCTATAGCTCAATCAATACCATCTCCTTCACATTCATTACGACCAAATACTAATACTTCTACATCAACAAGAAAAAGTCTTTCATATCCAGAATTATTTGCTATTTACAACGAAATTGTTAATGAATGGTTTCAAGTAGAATGGCTTATATTTGTTGATGATCATAAAGAGACTTATTTAACATTAGATTATAATACAAAAGACTATATAACTGTACAAATGGCTATTGATCAATATTATCTTAAAAGTGGTAGAACATTGCTTGTTTTTCAACCTGAATGTTTATTAATTCGAACAAGAACAAAATCAAAAAGTTTATTTTTACCGAATTCAAATATTTCAATTCACAATTTATTAGAAAATAATAATTCTCAACGATTATCTCGATATAAATTATTGGCTATTCTATGTGATTCAAATGAAACAAATAGTAAATTAATGTTTTATAAAGATAAACAATCAAATAATTGGTATGTTTATTATAATCAATCGATATCATCACCTTCACATTCCAATATATTGTCAAATGATGAACAATATCAACTAGAATCATTTATTCAACACAATAATCAAATAAATCATATTGCTCTATCGAAATTTACATCTCCTTTATCAGCTCTATTTAATCATCCAATTATTTATGTATATATACCAGAAAAAAATTAATGAAAAGTATTTGTCACGTATGAAAGAACTTCGAGAATTTAAAACATTGATATTGTAAAATAGAAATATCTCATTTCTTTTTATTTAAACAAGACAATTATTTAGTTAACTCCTGTTGTAATCGATATTATGATACAGATGATTGTGTTTTTATTTTTATGACTGTATATGTGCAATGCAATGTCATAAGAGAATGATTATCTATGCTTCAATTTGTTGTTTTTTCTTTTGAAAACGAGATTTATTTTTATGTCTTGCCTTACTTTTAATAAATGTATATTCGCTCTTTTTCTTGTTGTAAATTCCACTAATATAGAGTTCGAATTAAACTCATATATTGATGTGTGACTAATATCGTTAAAGAGCCAGTTCTTAGAATTTTAAAAACTCAAACATTCAAGAAAGGACAAGAAATTATTAATTAAGACTTCAATGAAATTGCACGAATTGAAAGAAAACTGAGGAAGTGACAAAACAGTTCTCCAACGAATAAATCACTTTTGATTCAAGACTATGCGTATCTTGAAAAGACTTGATACCCTGACAGTATTGCTAACTCTTTTCAAGATGTGCAAAGCTTACTTGAGTCTGTTTAATACTTATAGTCTTCAATCAAAAGCGATCTATCGATTGGACGACTTCTTTCATCAGTCATACTTGAAAACATGCGGAACGCAAGATTTATCAGCGTCTGAAATTTTTCAATTGATTTCGATGGCTGATACTAAGATAAACCTAACGTTACTTGAAAACTTTAAGACAATCACAATTTTTCAGCGTCATTCGAAAATTAGTCATCATTTTTCGAAGCCGCAAATAAATTTCTAGTTGCAATAATTTCAATTTCATCATACAATAGATGTTCACTTGTCAATATAGTGTAACAAAAGAAAAATTTAGAACATCTGTTTGTCAGTTCTAATGTCATAACCAGATGCGTAAAACGATGACGAAATAATGACGAATGTGGACCGAATAATCATCACACATACTGTTATTATTGCCGAAAATCTCCATGTGTGACCTTGGATTAACTATCATACTTCTATAAATTTACTAAGGCAGTACACTGATGCCAAATAAAGAAAGATTAAATGACGGAATTTGTGCAAAGAAATTATAAACAATTTTTTTGTAAACTAATTGCTGTTCGCATAAAAAAATATTCCTTTTTTCTTGTTCTATTTTTCGATAAAAGCTTTATCAAAGTATCAAGCAATGTAATAGTCTAATCTTTTTTTTTATTCCATTGTAGAATTAGTATCACAATAGAAACAATTATTTGCAGAGATTGAAATATAATAATATCATGTTAAACTTATCAAAAACAACAAATTACTCATAAAATGATTCTAGGACAATACAACCTAATCTTTCCATATTGACATTTATGTTGTTTTCAGCTCAATAATCATTCAGATGAATGAATTACAGTCAGTTTCTGTCGAAAAATGGTAGAAATTTTGACACTGAAATCCTGTGATTCGATCCAATGGCTTAATTTTCTCAGTTTTGGTCGAAATCGATCATTGTTTTATGAAAATGTATTGCTTAGAACAAAATCAGATCGAAAATCTATTGTCATGTTTTTGATTGAGCAATATATATATATGTACACATACATTCATTGAATGAATTTATGAAGGTCTTGTTTTAAATCAGAATCATAAACTTATTTCCGAAATGTGTAGCAAAAAATGATATGTATTTACAAAGTTGACTTTTTACATTACATTTAAACTGTGAAATAAGAAATGTTATCCGAATTCGAACGTGTAAAACTATGTGTATGAATCGATGAATTGGTCACTTATCATCATCACTAACTTGTGTTTTTATTAGATCTGAACAAATAAAACGGTAGATTGAACATATGTAGGCTTGCTCAAATATAATTCATTAATCAAATGGTTGATATAATTATTTTTTATAATTATTAAAAAGAAATGAATAGTTACTGAACATAATCAATAATGACTTAGATAAGCTAATTCAATTGTCTCTCAAAAAAAATAAATGAAATCGATTATGACATTATATTTATTTCATTTGAAGAATGAGGAAGCAAACCAAAATTGACAGATTTGTTCTATTGATTATTCAGTGCATGACAAAAATTTCTTCCCTATTGAAACAGAATACGATGTTTAGAATGTAACATATATTATATATACACATAGAAGACTTCGATCCATACACTATGACCACTTCGACTTTTTTTGTTGCTTGTTTCTTTGTTTGATTAAGTAGAAGTATAAGAATCATCGAGTCAGATGGCTTCATGTAACACCGGGTGGCATGTTTGATCGAGTCCTGCTCTTAGCTCTTCATCTTGACAAATTGACTATGCTTTTCTAACTATTTGTTTAAAAGTATGTCAATGATACTCAATCGCAATGAACTCAGAGGATTAAAGTGATCGATCTGAAAATTGAGTTTCTTTATGATTATACACTAGTTTGATTGAAGCGCGCTGTTTACGTCAACCTAAGACAACAGATCTATATATATCTATCAATGTATGACACCTGACTAAACCACTGAGCTCATTGAACGTTTCAACACATAATTTTCGATTACCTGTTTTTAGCCTTCCATGAGAGAAATTGTGTGATCTATTAGTTTATCAAGTTTAGTCAATAATCTTATCATGTACAAACAATCAAGAATATGAATAGTTACTTGACAATCACTATGACGTTACCTGACTGCTACACTGAGTTGTTTCATCCACCCTCTAGCTTTATTTCAGAGCGCATAGCATATTCAAGTGACGGATGTTGAAGTTTTTACTTCGTTGTCATCAATTAATGAATCTAAATGACAATAACGACAAAACACAGAAATTGAATATAAGTAATTAATTGTCAAGGAATTCTGTTCAATAACAATGTCAAGTTTTTCTATCACTAAATTATTGGAGAGATGAATGAGTTCATATAAATGAGTAAATTTCATCGCACCTTGAATGATTGTCATAAGTTTATTGAGCATTAAAATGATGATATTAATGAAGTACTTCTACCATGCAATACATTTATGTTTCTTTCATAGGATTCTTCTTGAAGTTATAACACAACTTATTTTTCTCTTTCTTGCTTCCCACCACTGACGTCGTCTATCGTCGATGAGAGGGCACACGACAGAGAACGATGCATTGTGAGAGAAAATGTAGCAGGCATGTGTCAATGACAAGAGAACGAATGAATAGCTGCGTAGGGCTGTCTTCTCTTTCACATATGAATCATAAAAATAAATAACTATGTTTGTTGATACAGATTAAAAAATTGTAAATCTTCTATAGTATTTTCTTGATTTTTCTATAAATAAGTGCTTATGAAATGCTTTCACATATTAAACATCACTTCTATTATTTCAAATATCGTCGAAATTATATTAAATTAATAATATCTAGTATATCATTTATTTTATTTCGTTGGCATCAACGTATTCATTTATATATATTTATAATTGTTTTATTCATAGCTAGTTTAATATCTTATCATAAACCATTTGCTCTTCTATATAATTTAAAATATATTCGACCTGAAACTTTATCTATTATACCTATACGTAATGATTTAATAGATAAACAAAAACAAGAACAACAACAAGCTTATGAATGGCTTAATAATTTATGGAAAAATTCAAAAAATTATTCAAATATTATTTCAAATCAAACTTTTCAATCACGTTTTTATGATTTTATTCAAATGAAAAATAATAATTCACCTTTATCATCATATACATTATTTGATAAGCCTAAACAAATATTATTGAATAATCATACTAATACCAATGATCATATTGTTATATCCATTTTATACAGTCAACAAGATACAGATCGTCGTGATGGTAAATTTTATGTTGGTCAAGTACTTTATCAACTTTTGAAAAATTATCATTCACGTTTTATAATCACATTATGTGAAAATGGTAATATAAATAATCAAATATCAGATGGTATTGATTTAATTCGACGTTTAGTACCGGTTTTTATTATTAATACAATTGATTCAGATCAAATAATTGATATGTATGAACGAGAAAAATACGCACATTTACAATGTATTCTAGCTAATTTTCAATCATTTCCCAATGTTAATTATTTTCTATTATTACAAGATGATGCACAACCAATTGGTGATGATTTTTATCATCGGTTTCTATCATTAATTGATTATCGTATTAAACAATTATGGCCATTAAATGGTTATAGACAACAACCAGCTTTTCTTAAAATTTATCACCCAAGATGGTTAATTAATTATTTACATCCATCAGTTTATATTATTATACAATTAATTGCAACAAGTCTTCTTCTTACATTTTTTTCTTTTGCTTGCTTTAATTTATTTCAAATCATTAAACAGGTATGTCAAAATACAATAACAAATTTTCATTTTACAATGAATATTTGTTACATAGAGTAGAGAATAATGACTATTTCATCTAGACATTTGTAATATTTCAAATTACATACTATCATTTATTTACTTCTTATATAGGCAACGATTGGTTTTTCTAAATGATGTTGTTACATTTTTCTAAGGTATATCTAATGAGTGAAAATTGATTGACCTAGAAACTAACTGAGTTATTTTGAGTTCAAGTTTGACTCGTTGTGCTTTTTTCTTATTTTGGTTTGATATTAATATTTGATACTAAAATAATTTCTTTGATAATATTTTATTCAAGGGTAATGGCAACAATGATAAAAATTCTATAAATCATATTACATTTATTTGTCGTCTGATTTCTAATAATTTAAATCGAATTTATTTTATATATTATTTTCTTCTTATAATACTCGTACTTATTTTACTTAATCATTCTAATGTATCTTGGACATGGCGTTCATTACATCCATCATTTTATGCTATTTATCCAGCACCATCATGTTGTTTACCAGGCGTAGTCTATTTTCGACAAACATATATTCAAGTTATTGATTATTTAAATAGTATTAAATGTCATAATGGATATGCGATCGATACAGCTTTTGACGATTTACCAAAACGCATACATCTACAAACATATCTTGTCGAACCAAATTTAGTTCATCATATTGGTTTATATTCAAGACTTCGACATATGTATATCAATCCATATTTACTAGATTAATTATTGTGAGTTGATCAACAATGTGATAAAAAAAATGAAAACACTAATCAGATATTTGTTTCGTTTTTTTTTGTTTTTCGCTTCTTTATTTATTCATATAAATAAAAAATAAACGGAATTTAAGATAATTTGTCTTTCATTGTGTAAAAAGCATATTTTTTCGAGCCCACGAAATGTAACACCGGATTGAAAAAATACGATATACGACCGCTGTTTTGTAGAATATGAATGAGACTTAATATTCGTCATTAGTCATGATTTAATCATAAACCGACTGTAGATAAATTTTAATAGGCAACTGTTGATTAGTATATAAAATTCATTCGTTGTCATAACTAATATCTACTTCATACTCAATAAATTGACAAGATACTATTGTTTCTTGAAGTAAAATTGACATGAAATCATAGCATCTACTAACAGACATTCAAATGTTAAGATTTAATCTGAACCAATCAGCAGCTTACGCGATTTATGTTTTTGATTTTTTTTTGATAGATTCTGTAATATATCTCATTATCATATTGCAGAAACAAGAATGAATGCAAGTATCTGGC
This sequence comes from Rotaria sp. Silwood1, assembly GCA_905250075.1. NCBI lineage: Eukaryota > Metazoa > Rotifera > Eurotatoria > Philodinida > Philodinidae > Rotaria > Rotaria sp. Silwood1. Next base: position 743,559 of record CAJNOP010000022.1, on the reverse strand, counting down.
CACGAATGGGAACGAGAACAACATTTAAATCAAATAATCAGCTGAAAGTTGATCAGGACTCAAAATGGACGTGATGAATCTAAACTTTTGTTGGGCTGCCCGATTTAAATTTTATTAAACGATCAAAAAAGACTAATATCAATTGAAAGCTATCTTCAAAGCTGAAAAGTCAGAATGAAATAATTCCATTTTAATCAATTTTATTCGAACATCACACCTTGCAACTGACAATAATCAGAAATCTTTACTATGCAAACGTTTTTTGAATTTCATTTAGCCAAAAAATAACAGCAGAACATTTATTTAGTTTCATACCATTCTTCATGTGCAAAGAAGGCCAAGTACACTATAGATAGCATTAAGTAACATGAGTATTATTGAAGTGGAACAGTATTAAGAGTTTGACGAAAAATAGTAACCGATTTGACTCTTTGCAAATGATCAATTGGCATTTTTTATGTCAAAATTTATGTGAATAAATAATAGTCTTCAAGAAATTGGAGTATTCAACAATGCGTCGTACTCTTTTGATTCAATATGTAAGTCGACTAATCTTTCATGCTGTTTTTTTGAAGCATTAAAATTATCTAACCTTATTCTATTCATGATCACAATGATAATAAAGTTTTGAAATGACTGCAGTAGATGTGAAGTTTTATCGCTTAGAAAGTCGTTTTCTAAAAGAAATATACTTTTAATAGTACTATTCTAAATTGGGCTTAGACAAGTCGTCAAAGTGTCGCTCGGTTTCGAAGCCTGTGACTAGCTTCTCACAAGTATTACCCTCTTTTGATGCTTCTCGCTCTAGAAAAATAAATTTTCGTAGTCCCGTAGTCTCAATTAAATTGACTCATTTTTTTTTTATAAAATACACGATTCCACAAATGATTACTACAAAGACAATTGTTCAATTACAATTAAAGTACAGTGTGATAGTTATCTCATTCTTCATCAAACTCCACTAATATATAAATATTCGTACTATAGCGTCATCTATGAAACTCTATATTATATTCCAATATATGTCAATAGTAATCCAGATACTTTTTGGACTTGTCTTGTGTTGTTTTTTTTTTTTTAATTTTATTCTATAAATGTTTGATGTATTTTACTTGTCATTATAATAATTAATCAAAGAAAGAATGAGAATGGAACAGAGTCGTACAAAACATCTATTACAAGAACGTCGTCTTTTATTTAGCAAGGCCAAATTAAAAGCCGTTTCACGTACAAGTGCTCTACTATCCGGTTTTGCTATGGTCAGTGCCTATTGTGCGTACTATATTTAAAAACAAAATTAATATAATTTATGAGTATGTTTTCATTATTTCTTTTTCACAGGTTGCTATGGTTGAAGTCTCACTAGATGATCATAAACAATCAAAGGCATCAATACCTTTAGTTACAGCTTATTCAACATTAACATGTCTCGTAGTGGGTGTACATCTTTTAGCTTTGATGATAAGCACATGTATATTACCATTGGTAGAATCTGGTGATCTTCTTGTTTATGAAGATCATGAAACAATGCATATTTATGTTGAACTTGCTTGGATTTTAAGTACTGGATTTGGTAAGAAGTTTTTATTTTATCTCTTTTTTTTTGAAAACGCAAAAATTTCTTATTTTTGTTTAATTTAGGAATATTTTTATTCCTATTGGAAATTGCTATTGTGTGTTGGGTAAAATTTTTTATTTTAATGCGTCCAGCAGCTATTGCAGCAACAATGATTATTGTACCAGTTATTATATTATTTTCTATATTTTCATTACATTTTTATCGACATCTTGTATTTCATAAATTAAGTCATCATAAGAATGAATTGGATCAAATTGAAATTCAGTTAACGACCGTAAAACATTCAGTAGTTAACAATATTTAAATGAACAAAAAAAAGAGAAATATTATTGCTTTCTGTTATACTGATAGCTTCAGTTATTTAAGCTATTATCTAATCTGATCTTGCGTTTTTTTTTAATTATTTTTATTGGTGCTTTTCTTTTATAAATATTTTTATCTTTAGATTCTTCTTTCTTTTTTTTACATTGAAATGTTGCAACGATGACTGCTGAAAAAGGAGAAGCAATCAAAGAGAAAGGTCAGCATTAAGAGAAAGTCTTTTTATAACATCGTTATGTATGTTGTCATTGTGGGTTTATTATTTCAGATATATTTATTGAGCTGTAGTTTTTGTTAGAAAATTTAAGAAGGCATGCAGACCAGTGATTTTTCGAAACAAAAACGAGCATACTTCGGTTTTTGTCAAACTTCAACTAAACTGATACTAAATACGAAGAATAGAGTGTCAACGATAGTCATTCAATCTTCTTTTAAGTATACAAGATTAATATACCTGATAGTCTCTAGATTTTGCGTCATCCAGTGGTTTTTAGAGAGGCTCTAGTAACAATTAGTAAACAGAGTTTTGTATCATTAGCTCGAGTTTCAATTAATTCTGTGTTAGATCAAATACCGGAAATGTTGTTGTAATTTGCTTGAAGAATAAAGTAGCTGTATCGTATTTAACAGTGGCATGATATTCGAAGTATAGTTTTTGTATAGAACTATTTGATCTTCGATAGAATTGAAATTAAAACCACTGAAAGAAAATTTTTTGAAGTCATGGCAAGTAGCGAAGAAAAATATCCTGTTTTTTTCAGCTTCACAAATAAATTAGAGAGATATTTATATTAACAAATCGCGTAAAAACGTAGTAAAAATACAAATCAAAAAGGCTTTCTATATTATGAGAATCACTGAAACTATCTTCGATATTTAGTCATTGAAGTTACAAACGACGGTGATAAAACTTATTTTCTATTCTTACTATCGAAATGTATTTCAAAGTATTGAGATTTGTTTGTGACAACAGTAATTGGTTGGTCTTTTTTTTTTTTAGAATTCAAATTTGTCCTTCTTTTTAGTAACAAGAATTGTTGATGTCGAAGAATTCGGATTTGAAATCGAAGTCGAAGTCGAACTTCGAAGTCTGAATGCTTGAGTTCGAATAGTACTAGCTGAAAACTATTTTTGTATTAAAAAAGATATGATCAGAGATGAAATCGAGACTGGTATTGACCATTAAAAATCTTTTTTCTTTGAGCTGTCAAGAGAAATTACCAACGAACTAATCTTTTTTGAGTCAGATCTAAGTGCTTTATGTAGATCCTAAATGTCGTGATCCCGTTCAAGAAGATCCTAAAAACTGATTTTCCAATTTCGACTTGGAACTTTGTACAGAGACAGGGCTTAATGACAATAGTTTATTGTGAAAGGTTTAGATCTTTTCGTTACTCCTATATCAAGATACTTTTATGGTAAGAGCAAAGCAAATGACCTGGCGCTTTCATTAAAAGACTATTCTCATTAAGTCTTATTGAGAAACGTGCGAGATCAAATTTTTATGATCCCGATTCCACATATCTCTCATCTTGTCTCTATGCAAAGTTTCAATCGATATTCGAAAATTAGTTTTTCTAATGTTTCTGAGACAGATCACAGCATTCATCTAAAAAAAATATCGTAAACATGCAGTATATTTGTAGTAGTAAGCTAAGAGTCCGAACTCTTTCCAGAACATTCAAAAATCATTCAGGTCTATATGACATACATAGTCTCGACTTAAAAGCCATTAATCAATTGGGAAATTTTCCACATGAGACATATGGTAGACATACGTAGAAAATAATTTGATTACACAAGATTAGTATATCAGAAAACATTGTGCAGATCCATTGTCAGTATGACAGTGTCAAAGAAAATTGTCAGTCGAACTCAGATATGAAATATAATAGAGTGATTTTCTTTTGAAAATCTAAATGATTTAATCGGTTGTGTTTTGTTTCATAGGCAATAAACATTTTTTACAAAGAAAGTATAATGATGCTATTCATTGTTATAATCAAGCATTAAAACAAAATGGTGAAAAAGCAATTTATTACGTAAATCGAGCATTATGTTATATAAAGTTAAAGCAATGGGATAAAGTTTATCAAGATGCTCGTCATTGTCTTGATCTCGATCCAAATTATATTAAAGCTCACGCATATTTAGGTCAATATTATATTGAACAACAAAGATATGATGAGGCAATAACATGTTTTAAACAAGCGCTTGAATTAAGCAAAGTTTGTTGATATTTTTTTTTTTTTACTAATCTTTCAACATAAAAATTTCTATATTTATTTCAATTAGATTCAAAATAAAAATTTCGGTGATGAAATTCAACGATTACTACGTTATGCACAAAAACGTCGTTTTTCTCTTATGGAACAGAAACGTATTGAAAATGAAATAAGTTTACAAACATATCTTCGTTCATTAATACAATCTGATAAAGAACGACGTATGCAATCACGTATTGAAAAATATTTAGAAGAAAAAGATTCAACACAATCATCAACAAACGGTCTTTCGATTTTAAAATGTTATTTATCGAAAATGACAAATCATCATAATCAACAAACAACAACAAATCTTAGTTCATTTGTTTCCGTTAGTCCAAAAATAATAACAACAACAAATAATGTTGATATGAATATTGTTATTGATCAACAACTTGAACAAGCATTACATGAAATAGAACAGTTAACGGATCAATCATTAAATGAAATGAATAATTTATTTAATGAAGTTGATATAAGAAGAAAACGACGTGAAATACCTGAATATTTAACATGTAAACTTTGCTATGATCTTATGAGGGATCCAGTGATTACACCATGTAAATATTTAAAAAAAGAAAACAAAATATAATTGAAACAAACAAAATATTATATCTATTTTGTTTCTTTTTTTAGTTGGTATTACTTATTGCCGATCATGTATCGAAGAAAATCTCTATAAAGTTAGTCATCTTGATCCAATTGCTAATAAACCACTTGTCGTCGAACAACTTGTTAATAATCTTGTACTTAAAGAAATAGTCGAAAAATTCATTAAAGAAAATGAATGGGTTAATTCCGAATGTTTCTAGAAGATCAACAATCAACATAGATATCTGTATTCTATAACAAAAACAGTCTTTTTTTGTATATACATTATATATATAAATGACAAGAGATGGATAAGTAAATGAAAAGAGAAAAAAAATAAAGAACAATGTATGTATGTATGTATGTTTGTTGATCATCAAATAAAATATTTTATCAATTAGAAATGAAATACTTGTTTAGTTTATTTAAAATTGAATAATTATGTGTAATGATACAAAAACAATTTTTCTTAGAAACTTGAATCTTCTATTGTTTGCAAGCAATATCATTATATTTGACTGTATCCTTGGTTGGCTTAGCAATTGTAATAATAAATATATATCTCAAGGATGATGTTGATGGACTATATTTTCTCCTTGAAATTTTGATATTCATATGGCGGTACATTTGATAGATTGATGAAAGATTGAAATGACAATCAGTCACGTATGTATCTTATTCTATTTGGCAAAAACGTTTTTAATCCATGGTTGTTAAATACGTGCATATTCGCACGTTATTTTATTAAAATAAATACGACTACACACTCAAAAATATAATGTAATCAAAAGATGTGTCGAATATAAAATCAAATCATTGCCTAATACGGCAAGTCTTTATACATCGACTTTTGGTCTATGGTAATTACAAGGAAAATTATGCATTAAAATTTAATTCTAATTTATTCAGGTTACAGTAATGTACAATATCAAGAATTCTTCGAAACTTATCAATCATTTGCTCCTAAGAGATTTATATGGATTATTAAGATGATATTCTATATAGTTTATTCAATCAATCCATTTACAGAGTAATTTTGTACATATAAATATCTATAGATTCTTCTGTGGTCAAAAACAAAATATAGGGAAAATGCCGAAAGTCAAAACTCGGAAAGTATAAATGCCACATATAGAAATGTCGAAAAAGAAGATGTTGATAGATTGAAATGTCAAAAGATAAGTATGTCGACCTATTCCAACATCGAAACAATACAAATTATTATTTAGTAGATGATCAAGGATTCAATAGGTAGGTAAGAGTAAAACGAACATACACTCACTATTTCTTCCCAATATGCTCATAGTGTCATCTTCGTTTCACTAATTGCTTGTTTATGCGTTCTATTTTCCACTTTAGTAATTTCAAACATCATAACTCTCATAAGAACATAGACTTCGACATCAGTTGAGTTAATCTAAATGTTTTCATTCTGGCTACTTCTTAATTGCGGACAAAATTTCAGCCCTCATTCACACTGTCGGCATGCTAATTGCTTTGATTTTCGTTCGCAATCAAGAAGACACGTTCATACATCCTCTACATCCTTTTACGTTTCTTTTCTTATCTATAATAATGCTTTAAGAAAAAAAAATTATGCTTATTTTAAAAATTTTCAATGATGAAACTAATGTCTACGATGAAATGACGATTGTAGTAGGCCATGATTATTTGCTGTAAACTCATCGATAAAAAAATTTCTTTTGTCTGCTGTATTGATCGTAAAGCACAACATTATATAAAATACCAACAAAAAAAAACAAGAATATATAAATTACTCGAACAAATCATCTACCTGCTCGATATCGAAAGCAAATAAGTCATAAAAAAAACCATCATCATTTTCTATAAAACTTCTATTATTATTGCTGTTCACGACAACAAGAATAACAAGTGATACTTCGTTTTTCTTTAGAGTGAATTTCAAATATGTTTCTCTTCACATTACTTCTAATAACGTTCAGTAGTTCATTCGTTAATGGAGCGGATCAGAACACATGTACACCAACTTCAACACAAAAGAACACATCAACAATTTTGAGTAATCTTCGTCGAGAAATGCAAAATGAGGGTATTGGTATATATGTTATCTTTCCTGATGATGAACACGGCAGTGAATATACACAACCGTACGATAAACGTCGTGATTGGATTACAGGATTCAGTGGTTCAGCCGGTATAGCAGTCGTTTCCTTGCGAACAGCAGCTTTATGGACGGATAGCCGATATTTTACTCAAGCTGAGGAACAACTTGATTGTGCAAATTGGCTTTTGATGAGAGATAGAAATCCAGGCGTACCAATGCTTATTAATTGGTTAGTTTCAGAAGCAAATCAAACTACATTGGTAAGACTTCATATTTGATATTATTTGTTCGATATACTTGAAATATATTTATTTCAATTCTTATCTTTATTAGCCACCAGGTACTACAACTGTATTCACTACAACATCATGGTGGACATCAGCTAATACTGCATTAAAAGAAATCGGAAAAGAACTTCGTCCGGTTGATGATCTAGTCAATCGTATTTGGCTTAGTGAACGACCAGAACAATCACAAAATTCAATTGTTACTCATGAATTTCAATATGCAGGAGAGACTGTTGCTCAAAAATTGAATCGCACAACAAATGAATTAAAGCGACGTGGTGCAACAACAACTGTTATAAGTGCTCTTGATGAAATTGCATGGTTATTTAATTTACGTGGTTCTGATATTCCATATAATCCTTTTTTTAAATCATATGCTATAGTACATGTTGATTATGAAATTAATCAACCTGAGTTATTTGTTAATTTGGCACAACTCAGTACTAGTCAACGTCCACCTGGCGTTCGTATATTTAGTTATTCCATGTTTTGGTCACATTTAAATGCAACAGCTACTAATGCAAGTATTAGTAAAATTTGGACGAGTGCTAAAGTATCACAAGCTATATTTAATTTGATACCTAATAATAAACTCTTATTACCATTAACAAATTCACCTGTACAACGTACAAAAGCAAGAAAAAATCCAGTAGAACGAAAAGGAATGCAAGATTGTCAAATACGTGATGCTGTTGCTCGTATGAAACATCTTGGATGGCTTGAACAACAATTAAATGATGGAAAATCTGTCAATGAAACTCAATCATCTGAACAATTACTTGTTTATCAAAAACAACAAGATAAATTTCAATTTCCAAGTTTTCGACCTATATCAGCATCGGGTGATAGAGCAGCTATAGTTCATTATTCAGCAATACCAGCAACTGCTCGATTAATTACTAAAAATGGAATTTATTTACTTGATGTAAGTGTAAATATTTGAAATAAATATTAAATAAAAACAAAAGGACTCTTTCTCCAGGCTGGTAGTCAATATCTTGATTGTACAACGGATATAACACGAACACATCACTTTGGCACTGCAAAAGATTTAGAGAAACGTGCTTATACACGTGTACTTCAAGGTGTACTTGATATTGCTGATGCTGTTTTTCCTGCTGGAACATATGGTCGATCACTTGATCATCTTGGTCGTATGCATTTGTATAGAGATGGCATGACCTTTGGGCATGGAGTAGGGTTCGTATAATTTTATTATTTCATTAAACTACTATCTCTAAAAACTTTCATAGCAATATAATAAATATGTTGTGGAACTCACGTATATTTTCGAAGAAGATAGTGAATGCAAGTTTTAAGTCGAAGTTTTTGCGACTCTAGGCTTCACTTTACATATCTTAGCAATCGGTATTAAAGGCGCTGACTGACATGACTAATGAAGCTTAGAAGGTTTTAGAACATTTCAGAATCTTCCTTAAAGTTTAAATGATTGAAAGAGATTATTTTAGTATTCTAAATAACGCAGTTTATAATTTTTGTGCAGATAAACGATTGCATGATAGATATTAGAGACAATTTTTTAGTTTCCTACACTTGTCACATGACTAACACAAAAATATGAGCTGATTAAGTTCTAATTTTCGAGAATAATCGATATCAGCGTTTCAAATTTCATTAAGATACATAATAAATCAATCACATCTGATATAGATATAATGAATGAGCACAACAAGCTTATTTGTCCATCAAATCAATGAATAAACTAAAAATAGTAAATTATGAAAATGAATAACAAAAAATTGCTGTTTAAAATATAAAAATAAACAGAAGCATAGTATTTGCTGACAATCCATTATTATCGCAAAAGAATTATCATCTTTTAGAAGTTTTACACTTTGTATATTTTGTATAAGTATAATGAAGATAAAGAAGATATGTTAGTTCTTTCGTTTCAGCCCCAAGAAGGCTGCACTAACAAGCTTTTTATCCTTTTATAGTCATGGTATTGGTCATTTTTTGAGTGTACACGAAGGTCCACAACGAATTGCATCTGCCTACAGTGAATATGAAGAAGCATTAGCCGATGGAGTATTTCTTTCTGATGAACCTGGATTTTATAAACCAGGTGACTTTGGTATTCGTATAGAAGATGACATGGAAGTTATATTAGCAAACAGGAGTACATATGACAATACACAATATTTACGTTTTAATACAATCACATTTGTACCATACGAACGTTCGTTGATTGATGTTACATTATTAACAAATGCACAATTAAATACTATTAATCAATATCATGTAAAAGTGGCACAAATTTTAGAACCTTTACTTATAGGCGATGACGCCGCTTTAAATGCATTACTTACTCGTACAGCAAAACTAGATCCTCTATCAACAACAACCTCAAAGCCATCTAATAAAGCATTCATAAGCATTAGTTCATCATCTTTAATAACTTTGATTTTGATTTTAATACATTTACTTTGAAAACATGAATATTATAAAATAAAAAAAATTTGATTTTGAATAAATATTTAATTACGAGCTTTGTTCTCGATATGATCACATCGCTTAAGATCCAATGAAGTGAATTGATATTATTTCATATTTGGTAACTCTTATTTTTTCAGATGATGAAGTAAATATAATATAATATAAGTTTGTCTATTGCTATCTACATATGACATCTGTAGATGAGAGAAGAAAGGCGATTCACCAATCATGTGTTAGAATATTTAAAATTCTTATTTTATTATCAGTCATATATTTATCTTTACCGATTTTGTAATTTTTATTAGTTGTATTTATTAATTTCTTTTTCATGTATAATACCACAACAAGACAAATTTTTCCAATAATTAGTTTGTGTTTGTGTTAGACATTGATCTTTCCATTGTTTTGAATGTGTACAACAACATCGTATTGGTATGGGTAATGTTACATTCGGTAATGCATATCGTTTTGATGTCATAGACACTGTAGTTAATGCTGGTACACTAGATTCAGCTACTTTATCATATTGAACAAAGCTTTGGTTTTTCGATAGTTTTATATCTGCATATGACCATGGTCGATAATCATGTGTATACGTAGTGAATAAGGGAGAGCAAGGACGTCTTTGATTGCTTTTGAATAATATTTGTATTTTAGAATTATCAAATTTTGAAGAAGAACAACTCTTAACTATCTTATATGGTTGATTTTGTTTAGAGTTCGATGAATTGAAAATTTTTAATTGTAAAGATAACCATTGTGAACGATAAGATTCATAACGAGGATAATGTGAACGACGTGTGAAAACATTAGCCATATATTTATTATGAGATATAGATTAGAAAAGAATAACTCATAGTTACAAAAAAAAATTACCCGAAATTTTATTTTTAATTTATAATTATTGCAAACCTATTCTATTTTCTTTTAGTTGATTCTTCAAATCTATCGGTTTTCTTTTAAACAAAAGGTATATCACCTGTACTAGTATTTGGTATTGTTGATTTATTGAACTATTGCTCGTAATAATGATCATACCAGAACATCATTTATTTCAGCAAAAATTACTTGATACTTCATGAATTTAATTGTTTTTTGTAGTTCTTGTACAATTGTCTGTACCGTTGCTTGTAAATTATTGAAAATCCAGAAAAATTGCTTATCAATTCGTTTAACAGCAATTGAGAAAAGTTGCTAAAATTCTTTAATTCAAAATATGTTTAGCTAATTAGTTTCATCCTCAAAGTTTTCCGATAGAATTTATCCAATCAAAGATATATTCGATGTTGGTGATTGTTATATCAATATGAATACGACGATAGATTCATTTAAATATATATAATAAGATTATAATCTTGTTTTAGATGATGTTACATTCTCGTCATTTTTTAAATCGTTTAGCAACATCGACGATTCATTCGCGTTGCTTTGCTAGTACTCTTGTACTTGCTGAACAGGTCGAAGGTGGTAAACTTGCACCAGTTACTCTGCATACGTATGTTTTTCATTGGTTTTTATGGAGATTATTTTCTAATATATATATATTTTTTTTTTCAGATTAACTGCTGCTAGCCAATTGAAACAAGATGTTGATTGTATTATTTTTGGTTCTGAAAAGACAACTGAAACTGCTAATCAATTACAAAAATTTAATAATTTAAATATAAAAAAAATATTTATTGCTGAAAATGCTGCATTTAAAGGTTTACTTAGTGAATCTATAACACCAGTTCTACTTGATTTACAAAAGAAAAATAATTATACACATATTCTTGGTGGTTCATCAACATTTACTAAAGGTATTTTACCACGTTTAGCTGCTTTACTTGATGTACAACCTATATCGGATATCACAAAAATAATTGATAAAGATCAATTTATGCGTTTAATTTATGCTGGTAATGCTATACTCAAACTTAAATCAAATGATCCAGTTAAAATAATAACTGTACGTGGTACAGCATTTGAAGCAGCTAAACAAGCTGCTGGAAGTGGAGAAGTCAAAGTTGAAAAACTTGATTCATCAATAAAAAATGATTTATCAGAATTTGTTGCACAACAAGTTCAACAATCAGAACGACCAGAATTATCTAGTGCTCGAATTGTATGTATATGTATATTGAAAATTTATGTTTCTATATTATTATTTTATTGATAGATATTTTCTGGAGGTCGTGCACTTAAAAGCAAAGAAAATTTCAAATTACTCTATGATTTAGCTGATCTATTTCCTGGTCAAGCAACTGTTGGTGCTTCACGAGCATCTGTTGATGCTGGTTATTGTTCAAATGATTTGCAAATTGGTCAAACAGGCAAAATTGTTGCACCTGAACTTTATGTTGCTATTGGTATATCAGGTGCCATTCAACATATTGCTGGTATGAAAGATAGTAAAGTTATTGTTGCAATTAATAAAGATGGAGATGCACCAATATTTAGTATAGCTGATTATGGACTTACTGGTGATTTATTTAAAATTTTACCTGAACTTACTGAAAAGCTCAAGAAAAAATAAACCTTTTTTCTTTTCATTTTTTTCAAATAAATATAGTTCTTCTTTTTCTTCTGCATTCATCTTTCTAGATGAAACTTGATATAAATTCAACTATTAATGTAGAGTCTTTACTAAAAACTTATATATCATTACAACATCATTCTAATAAAGATCTTGCAACAAGAAAATAGTTATGCTTAAATAAACGAAATTTTTTGGGTGTTTTATCTTGTTCTCATAACTCACATGTAACTGGACTCAACATGAAGTGTTAACCCGCACTGATGCTATTGAAACATATATTAATGACAAAAAATATCAAGATTTAGTTATGAAAAAATTTGACAATAGTTATTTGATAAACATCATCAGTATGTGTGATTTTCTATATTAAAATTACTTACAAAAATAAATTTTGAAAAAGAAAAGATAATTATTTTGTGAATTAATATGGCGTTATTTGAATAAATCAAGGCCTCATATTATGAGACATACTCAAGGAAAAAGATTTAAACGTGCTTATATTCTTTGTAAGTATTTTGATAATTATTTATCAAATCATTCATCTAGGACAAGAATGTCAAGTAAATCGAGAGTAATGATGATGATGATGATGGTGATTTGCCAGATTTATAGCTCCGGTAAGTTTTATTTTATTCATTTGTAGTGATCAAATTTTTCTATGTTCTTAGACTTTCGTCGATTGCGTACTAATTATTTAGAAAAAGAAATAATAACAGAATCATCCGAAGAAAATGATAATAGTGGTACAAAACGAAAAGCACAAATACCACAAATAATAGATGAAAAAATCGAAAAATTACCGATAGTAACGGTTCAACGGAATCAACAAAAATAGTGACTTTAACTATTTAAACTTTTTATTCGTTTTATTGCATCGCTTCAATACATTTTAAATGTTATTTCGTCATTGTTTTGTTTGAACCAACACCAGAGTTCATTGATTTCGTTCTTATTACAGAGTTTTTGTTTATAAAAGATTCTATAGACAAGTAAAATGACGATAATAATATACAATTTACAAATCAATATTTGTACAGTTGAATCGTCCTCTTTCCTATTTCGTTTTGATTGTTTCATAGTTATTTAATTAGATTGAAAACAAAGCTTGCTTTCGTCTTTAGAGTAAGATATATCCAACAGTCATTCGTTCTATACAAAACGAATGAAAAACCATTTCTACACAAACTCATATAATCCATTCTTTTTTCCAACGATCATTGGTAAATATTGATGTTTTAATCGTTCCAATAACTTTTATATGCGTAACAAATCGATAACAAATAAGGGTCTTGTTCAATGCAAACTATATTCTGTCATGCAAAACAAATAATACATGGGTCCATGAATCTCGCTTAGCTCAATCTTAAAAGCAAGAAAAGAAAATGTAGAACATTGAGTTGTACATTGCTAAATACATTCTTAAATTAGAATGAATTAAAATTTAAGAAGTTCTTTATGTGAACATAACTATCAAGTAGTATTGAAAAGCATTATGTTTTCGACAGTTTATAGCTCGTCATTCTTCTATATGTAAAACGCATGTCTTTATATTAGTGTTTGGATATATTTCACTAAGTTCCGTTGGTAAAAGTGTGTGATAATATGAATAATTTATTCAAAAATAAAAACACTAACAAGACTTCTTTCTACTATCTAAAATATTTGATGCGTTTTCTTTGGGTCTGTGGATCGATATCTTCTCTTCTCTTACTTTCACGCCCACACCAAAATCACCATCCACACCCACAACAATGAGTGATGTAAATATAATCGATGATAACCAACAAAATTACTCTTAGAATGACAGTCATTTGACATAATTTCTTGTTTATATTTCTGTAAAAAAAAACAAGGAATTCTTCAGAACCCAAGAAACTTATTCAAACAACTAGACAACTATCACACGTTGCACAATCATCAAAGATGTATTCAGAAAACCATCCATACAGTGATGAAAATGTCAATTCAGAATAGTCCCACAGTTATCGAAGAATTCTTGCAGACACATACCGCAATTATATCAATGTCGTCCAAATAGAATCAAACGTTGAACCACTCAAACTTGTTCTCATACTCTCAAAGATTATCTTCACAAAATTTTAAGAAGACGAAGTCATAGTTTCCGATCATCAGTTCCAAGGATATTCTTAGCAAAACTTGATACACAGAATTTTTTCCACTGAAATAATAGAAAACTAAAACTTCTTTCTCTGGTGTGCTTGGTTGTGAAAAAGTTCCGAAAAAGGGTGCTTGTTGGGAATTTTAGAAGCTTTATATATCAAACAAGGAACAAGATTAAATTATCACTTTTAAATGCGTCCGAATCGTTTAAAAACATACTGTCTACTTGTGAGATTTGGTAAAATTACAAAATCGAATCCGACCGTTGGATTGGAAGAATTAGGAAGACAGCTATCACATTTTTATAAATTTTTGGACCTTCTATCGAGAAAATAACGCAGATTTGAGATCACTTTGATTTACACTACTAAAAAAAAGTTGCTTCCTTTCATGAGCAATGAGTTTAGAAATTTTGGAATGAACTTAGCAGAATACTTATCGAAAAAGTCGTCAATAGTAAAAGCGATAATATTATTGCTAAAATATCAGTTTTTGCACAGATTAGTATGAGTAGATCATGACTACTTGCTATTTTTCTAACTGAAATCTTCAATTTTCTCGGCAGACGCTGTGAAAGTTTAGAATGTGAATATAGGTGTGAGCGTGGATGAAAGTGAAAGTATAGAAGATCCATATGCACATCCACTCGCCGTATACGCAGACCTACACTCACACCAACATGAATAATTCATTAAAACACATGTTTGTTTTATGGGATATCTTAGAGACATACTATAGCAGTGTTCACTTAATTAAATCGTGAGTCTATATTTCGACAAATGAATACGATAGTATTACAGGTAGCGATTAATAGAATGAATTCTGATCTATTCAAGCTATAGCCAATGTTTAGACCTTCATCATGACTCAACAATTAATGATCATCTTATGCACCGGAAAACGATTGTTTGTTTTTAATTGTTGGCTGCTCATAAACATTGACTCTTATTTATGTCATCATATATTCAACATTATTTTAACAGATTTGCTTTACCAGCGAATATCGTACTTGAGTATGCAACTATATCAAGACACAGCTAAACTTTTTCAGCTATCTGTAAAAATTGATTCTATACTTCGAAATAGTGAACTCATTTTTTGCAGATCATTTCTCTTCGCTCCAATGATACTGTAACACTGAAACCATCCATACATAGATTGACAAAATTCGACATAAATGATTTTTGAGTAAGAATAGTTATTGATATTGGAATGATAACAGAAAAACTGTATTTTAAAAACTTTGTCTTCGGCATTCATTAGCATATTGTGACATATTTCACGTCGAACTTCTAGTTAATTCATATTCATTTACTTTTTTTCTTCTTTTTATGCACGACTTTTATTTATCAAATTTTGAATGGATCAAGTTTCCATACAAGATCAACATTTATTTTTGTTCTCTCATTCTAAAGTAGCAACAATTTTTTTTTCATATACATTCAAGAGCAAAAAAAGATGATAACATATAAGTGTGCAAGGGTATTGAATATTATTTGAAAAATCTCGAAAAAAAAATTCTTCACTAGTGCAAATATTGATAATAAACATTTGAGCGATTTAGTTAACATTGGATTATGTCAGGGATTCAAACCTTTTAGAGTGATAATATCAAGCATTCATACAAAGAGATTTTTTCATAAGTTCTATATAATTAGTGTTGATAGAGATATTTTTTTCATGTCAAATCAATATAGCTTTTCTCTTTCAACTAGTGTCAACTTTCTAATGGTTTTCAGTAATCCGACAACGTCAGTGAAAGAAAATTAATAATTTCTATTTAGTTTATCCTTGAGCTTGTTCATAGACAGCCAATGAAAATAGTCAACAAATAACAGATTTGAATCAATTAAAATATTTAGTCAATTCGAGAAAATTTCATGATAAATTCGAAATTTTTTATAGGGTTTTTATTTAACAATACCCATGATTCTAAATGAAACAAGTATCTTTAATCTTTTAGCTTTTATATAAATAAAACTGTCTTCATTTTTGAAAAGGAAAACAAGAAAAGTTTACAAGATTGACACAAACTCATTATTAGAACTACCCTTTTTTTCATATTGACTTTTCCATTATTGAAGTATTTAATTGAACTTCGAATATCTTCTGCATGTTTGTTTTATTCTGATAAGATTTTGTGACATCCTCCACAAGATACATCTCGCGTGTGTATTTTTTCATGGTATTCTCGACAAGCGAAGTATACATAAAAATTTAAATTTTTTTAAAAATTAAACAGTTACAGTCGTACTTGAAAACTTGAAATGAAACTTCAATAGTTGAGCTCAGCTTTCAAAGTTTGATATCAATGAAGATTATAAGATCAATTAATATTATCTCAAATAGAAGACGATCAAATCAATAAGTGAATATGCAAAGGTTATGTCTTGACTTGAAATTCTGTTAAGTACTTCTTAAAAAAGCTAATCCCATTGATCAAGGTAAATAGCTACTCAAACGATGAATTGTTCTATAACAACAATAAACGTTTTGCCGATATTATGCAATCTACTCTTGTCAAGAATAATAAATTCCTTGTAAACCGTTCTAGGTTTTTATTTACTAAATAAAAAAATGAATGTTCCATGAGAAAAATTAACGTTCACCAAAACAAGCTTTTACAAAATACAATAAGATAAGCTATTTTCATATGATTATAAATACTTATTTAATAATCGATGATGTTTCTTGTCTTACGAATATGTTTTCAATATTTTTCATAGTAATATTATGTAAGATGGTAACATTACATATCATAATGAATGCTATTGATTTATACGAATATTCCTTAAAATCATTGTTTCAATCAGAATATCTTCTTGTCATCAAAATGTTAGTATTGATATATTGAATAAATGAACCAAGAGCACACAATAGAAAACAAATTGAATAGATCGAAGAAATCACAAATAACAATAATTGATCTTGAACAATCCTAAGAAGTCTTATTAGTCGTGAAAAAAAAAATCATCCCCCGTTGTTTCCTTCCTATTTTATAGAGCTTATATATGAACTATATATGAATAAAATCTTAATTTGAGTTGTCAAGCCTTTCCGTCTACGTCAATGTATTGTCACCATATAAACGATTGTTACGTTGTAGTTAACTTGTTTGAAGTTTGAATTTTATATTTGGTTACATCATAAAAGAAAAATATGCTTATCCGCAATTACTTGTTATCGTACATGAAATACATCAGTTCGACATTTAATTAGTATAGACTTGTGATAACTATGTTTTTTGTTCTAATCATATTTGATTTATCTCAAACAATATTAACCAGAAGAAATGTTTCAAACATTTCTATTCCATTTAATATATATAGTTCATTGATCTCTAGAACAATTCAAAAAGGCTAATTATCATCTCTATTAATACCCAAAAGATTTTCTTTGTAATGAGACGCCTAATATGGATTTAGAAATGTGAATCATTTTCTTCTTTTTTAGTAAAACTATTGCCATTTCAACCTATAAATTACAAATGATGACATGCTGCATAATAATTACATTCATAATATAGATATAAATCAATTCAAAACTACTGAAGAATTATTTTCGTAATGACAATCATATAAAATACATTTTTTTACGATTTAGGAGAGTCAATAGTCAAGAGAAAAAAAGTTGGCGTATGCTAATAAACGATGTATATCTCTACAATCGTATATGAAGGTAATATACGACCTCCATCTTCGAAGGTAATAAACGAGCGTTTTTTCTTTATCTGTCAACGTGGTGAAGCACGATAGTCAAAATGTAATGATGAAATATATTAGGTTTTTTCATTACCTTGAGAGTTTGAATTAAAGTCTCATTTGTTAAATTTTAATTTTAATAAAAGTAAGAATAAAGTCAATATTTAGTTTTTGGCAATAGTGGAAATCGAGTATTTTTTTGTTACTCTCATTGTATACAGTGAATGCACATTAAATGATGTAAAAAAATATTTGTAATCATCATCTGTGACAAGTAGTGTCGTAACAAGGTACATATATGCGTGTGTGAAACGAGGTTTCAGTATAAAAAATCAATGCTTATTGGACGATGTCAAAGTCTATTTTGTAGAACAGAAAAAAAAAGCACAATTTATTATGTTGCTGGCGTATATAGGTTGTATTTTTAAACTATTACTTTCGTCAATTGGTGGACGATAAGAACACAACAAAAAGAAAAAGATAATAATCAAGAAAGTATATCCTATTACTGGTTCAAAGAAGAAAAATTATTTCTCAGATGAAACTACGTGGTCTTCGTACGATAAATATCATTTGTTTGATTCTATGCATTATTTCAATGATTTTTACTATAATAATTATTTGTGTTATTTCTATTATTCATACATTTATTGTTTATAATAATTTTGTAAAATCATATCCATTTTCTACAGTACCTTTTTGGAAAGATAATCGAACAATAAATAAAAACCCACTAATACCTTTATTAAAAATAGAAGATGTTAATTTATCAAATTTTACCATAGTTATTGCTTCTTGTTGTCGAAATGTAAAAAAAAATCTTGTTGGTTTTCAACGGAATGTTCACGCCATTACAGCATTATTTGGTGACTATCGAATTTATCTCGGTGAATCTGATTCACATGATGAGACATTAAAATTCTTAAATGAATGGAGGAAAAATGATTTAGATCATATTCGTGTTTATTCAAAAGGACAACAACGATGGCAAGTTCCCTCACGTGAGTTTCTATGCAAATAAATATTGTTTTGTATCATACAAGTATTCCTTACTTCCTATATTTATTTAAAACTTTTCTGGTATTTTGTCTAATAACAGAGAAAACTACTATTAACTTAATGTCTACCTTATATGAAGATAAAAGTCAACAAAGAATTGTAAGCAATATTTTTTACTGACGTCACTGATTTTATAGAAATTGTTGTTCACATTGATGATTCCAATAATATAGTACGAGCTTCGAAGTAGCTGTAAAATGATGGCAACTAGTGAATGGTTCTGTTAGGCTATGATCTGTTTTGATCAATAACCCTGAAAATCTTTCCACCATCTTCCTATTTCGATATTCTTACCATGGTAGGCTATCATTTACCTCAAGTTGTAATTACCTGACTTAATTTTGAAATCATATTCATAGATGTGGATAATCAAACCATGAAGATCTATTGTGATGTAGAATATTGCAACTGATGGATACGGGCACAAAAAGTTTTACCCGTGTACCAATCTACCGACTATCGACGACCTATTGAGATCATTCAGTCGAAAACATGATGACGCATTCCGATGATACCGATTTCTATAGATTCGATGAAATAAATAAATGCATGAAAAAGAATTTGTTTTTTTCCCAAAAGGTTCTGAAATGTTAAAGCGATGGTAAACGTATTCAGTTGTTTATAGGCAACTATCTCATTTAGCTATGATTTCATCATGTATTTCAACTAGTTCAGCAACTAACGAAAGAAAATTTAGCAAAACTGGATGATCTCTAGAGACTATGACTCTTATTCTTTCTTTACATACTGCTCTTGTAGTTTTTCGTAATTGTTTGTCGTCATCATATAAATGTTATTATTTCATTCTTATTCATTGAAGCTAAGTAAAATAGTAAACTGATATTCTGAATTTTGTTTATGGTTACAGTACGAATACGATCGGTTTCTGGTATTAGAGTACGACTACGGGTAAAATTTGGGTAAAAAAGTTACGAGTACGAGTTGATGAATCCTTGTTCGAGACGGATACGGATACAAAAAGTTATACCCGTGCAATACTCTACCGTGATGACCAAGGAGGCTTTTTAACTCTTTTAGTTCCAAAGTTTTTCTACTAGATAAAAATAAAGCAAACTGTTAGATAGAGTATATTTATAGCTGATCTTAGTACGGATCTGAGAGGATTTTCGTATGAGTATTATTTGACAGAAGCCTTGCAACTACATCGATAAGTCTACATCTGTTCTCACACCTACATCCACATCGTAGATATCCATATATCTTCAAAGTTGAGAGTTTTGAATGAAGGGCATGGGTATAGATCTTATTTTCATCCTTGTCTTCCGAGACTCACACTTACTTATTGGTGACTTTCACGTAATGATTACTATTGAACATTTTCCATAAAGAATCCATCCGACATATTAAAAAGTTACGTAAATAGGAAAAGTCTTGAGAATACAACGCAAAGAAGTATGCATGTCAAATAAAATGAGGAAAAATTAGCTGTCTTTTTATTTGCGACCAAGAAAATCTTAAGTGTAATACTGTACATTAAAATAATCACATGTATCATATAATGTAGAACAAAGTTTTATATTATACATACGTATACAAAACTTGAAAAAAAATGCTTTTATCAGTCATCAAAAAACAGCAGCTCAGAAAAAGTTATGGCTGTTTGTGGCTGTCGTATACAAAGTCATAAACTCATATTATAGGACATTTTGTTGATTTGAAAAAGTAAAATTTATGCTCAGTAAATGCAGCTTAAATGATGACTAAGCTAGGATCGTAAGGATAGTTTTTCATGATAGTCGTTTAATATCTTGCAATGAAAATGTGGAGAACTGTTCATCATTTGAACTTCATTATATTTTCTAGGTACTGCTCGTATTGCTTCATGTCGGAATACTCTTCTTCAACAAGTTCGTGAAGAAGTACCATCATTTGATTATTATTTAGTGCTTGATGTGGATGTAGGTTCATCACCTTCATTTGACATAAAAGATTTTCTTTCGAATTTTATTTATGAACGTTTTTCATGGATTGCAATGACAGCAACACAACGAACAGAATATTATGATATTTGGGCATTACGTATTAAATCAATATTACCATTTGATTGTTGGCAACGTATAAAAGAACTAACATCGTTTTTTATTGATCGAACATTTTTAACTAAGCATTTAGTTAAAATCCATCAAGAACCTATTCCACGTAATATCTCATTAATAGAAGTTGAATCAGCATTTGGTGGCGCCGCTTTATACGATGCTAAATATTTAAATATTGCGTGTTCATATGAAGGAAACAATGAACATGGATGGTGGTGGAATAATGAACAATGTGAACACGTATCATTTCATCTATGTATTCAACGATATGCAAATGAAAAAAAAATCTACATCAATCCTCGATTTCAGATTTGCTAATTGAATATTAACTCTAGTCACATTAATTAAATTTGGTAGTCTAAGCATATTTTAAACAGCAGATTTTTTTTGAATTAAGATAATCTAACAATTGATGTATGGTAAATATAAGTGATATCTTTACTATGAGCAAATTTTTATAGAAATAATTACATTTGAAAAAAAAAAACAAAAAATCATTTGCCAAAATTATTTTTTTCAAAGTAACATAGGGTTGCGCTTTAATCCTTCGTTGTTGTCCTGGATCTGCCTGAACCCATCCAGAGAAATAATCAAAATAGGATACTTTTGCTTCATTCAAGCTTTTCATTTATGTTATATAAAGGTTTTGATGCTCTTTTCTTTATAAAAAGAAAGAGAAACTTTTTTCCCTTAAGTCTTTTTTATTTTTGTCTTATTCTTTTTCATGATTAAAAGACAGTTAAAACTTAGTTGCTTTATCACAATGATGATGCTATTCATATTTGAATTTATTTGTTTAACGTAACGGTAAAGGCTAGGTTAGACTACTATTTTGTCTTTACCATACATGTTACTATTACTCTAAGCTTTGTCTTTATCTTGTAGTATTATATTTCACACAATTATATTGTTCTCTTTGATTAGTCTTGATTCCTGCATATATAAAGCGTAGAAACATCTGTATGTAGGGACGATTTATGATATGAAGAAGCCAAATAAAGTGTAACTCCATCTTCACTAACCCTTCTTCTATCGAAAAATCGTCACATTGAATGAAAAATCTGTTTTAATCTTTTTCTTTACACACCTTACGAATTACCATTTTGATGCTGTTTGAAGAAGAAAGACAAACAGAAAGCAAATGACAAATAATGTTCATAATACTGTAGTTATTGTGAGTTCATGTGGACTCATATCTACATTTTTCTTTTTATTTTAGACCTATTTGTGATGTCTCACACGAATATTATGTACCAACAAAAGACTAGAAACTAGAGAAGAGAACTAACCCGAAACATGAAGTCTTTATGTGATACTGCACGAAAAACTGTAACGTAGGTTCACTTAGATCCCACGACAACGACGAAGGATTAATTATGCGGATTTTATATAGTACATTTTTTATTTGACTATTAATAAAAATTTACTCTTTTTCTTATAATAGAAAATGAATTCATAAAACGTGACTGTTGTTTTTATTATTAATTCGTTGAGACACGGTCGAACACTTCGTAAAAAAACGAAAAACTCCATACAAAATATTAAGTAGTTGAAAACAATAGTGGTACTCTGATGCTAGTTAGAAAAAAAAATTAGAAGTGTCTGCATGCCTTTCTTGATTGCTAATGTACACAAACAAAAACTGTGTCAATCAATTAGAAGATAGGTCCAGGATTGCGATACCTATTTCCATGTATTTCTGGTCAGGATGATTTTAAAAATGGTAGAAAATTGAAAGAAAGGAATACTATGATTTTATTCATTGACCAACTCTTCTTGTGTATGGTTGGCTTTCATTGAAATCCGAAAAGTTCGACCATTGAAAATGATCGACATATTTTTGCATGTAATTCTCTACTCTTTTCCGATCAGAAGCTGTTTAATATTGTTCATTTAGGAAGCGTCATTTCAATGGATAATTCGGCCAATAAGTAGCCTGACTTTACATGAATGAGGGTTTCGTTCAATTACATCGAAGAATTAAGACTAATTGATTTATCTTCCTGCTTTATCGACACATTTTATTTAGCAGTATTCTACAAAGAATAGTCAAATACAACTTTGTATTAGTTTTGCTAATCTTATTAAGCTATGTATCTAGTGACAAATAATTCTTTTATTCCGTAAAGGATTATTCATATTCATGTCAAGTAGTTTTCATCGTAGGCATCTTGAACACATGATCTTTCTTTAATTCATCTATCACTTCATATAAGTTTGGGTTTGAGATAGTAATATTTGCATCAAGTCGATACTGTCATCGCTCCAATTCAGATATGCGTGTATGTCTGAAATTGTGAGAGTAGGGAGGTTCGAAACATACACTCATACCTGTATTCGCCAAGCAAATGCAATTTTCTGACCTTTTTTCCTGATATTAGCGTTCACTTTGAAAATGTTGGATAGCGTCATTACTACTTAGTTTATTTCTTTCTTTCCAAAGTAAGATTGCTTCAGTAAAATTTTGAAATTATTTAGAGAAAAAATACGTCAATGAAATAAGAAGATAACGTATATAGCAATTTTCAATTTTCTTCTTCGTTGATTGAGAAATAAAAAGGCACTAGTGCATTATTGATTGATCAATTCTAATTCATCTAGTTTTCAAGCAAGAAGTTACGAAAATATTCCTATGAAGAAATGTAAACATATTAAAGCAGCATATAAATCAACTTGATCAAGAAAATCAACATCTATTATGGCAATCGATCGTCAAGGTGTTTCATAAGTTGATTAAAAACTGGAATAATGAATAGTTGTAGATCTTGCTCAGACTGTTGAATTATCTTCTATGTATAAAATTATTCTTCGTCAACCATTTTTGTCAACCAGCTTGATCCAAACAAGAAATACAAATCTTATAAGAACTCAACCGTCACCATTTTCATCTAATAAGTCATCAATATATTACATTCATTAATTTAACAAAAAACTGAAAATAGGGATACAGCAATAGAAATAAGTATATCAAGTAGTAATAGAGCTGAACAAGGTTTTTAACAACGTTCACAAGAAATGGTAACGCATTAGTGAAAGCCAATTCCAATATCTGATTCTCATCTTGTGGTATTAGCTATTCAAATAGATACTACGTTCGCCATATTTTAGCAAAATTTCGATGAGAATAATCAGTCACAAGAAAATCTTGCATTAGTCATATAAATAGAATTTTTCTTATTTTACTTATCAACAGAACTTCCTATATTCAGAATGCATTTGAAGTGTACTTAAGTAGTGTTCCTAAACAGGACGAACAATCTATAAAGAAATTGTTAGACAATTCAAACCCGAAATCACCTGCCCATTGGAAATAAAACCAATATATTTGTCGCAGATCCATTTAAAATCGTCTTTCAACTATCTAGCAACAATGATTTACCATCGAACGATTATGCTTACACTTGTCCAAAGCAACTGTGAATAGATAGTTATGTATAAAGCCATTCCAATAAATTAATTTTTACGTTGGCTTCTGAATGTTCTGATATCCGATGAAGTTCCACAAAAGAAAGATTCGTCAATAAAATAAAATGAAATATATTATTCTTCTCAATAAAAACAACATTCACACACGCAGATAGCATCATGCAAAACATTCGAAAGCAACTGTCTCAAAACAATTCACCCAATCCCACTAGTATACATACAAAGTTTTGTTTTTGTTCGAAATTTGCTTCAATCGTTGTTGGACTTCCACTCCGATTCCATTACATCCAAGACCGAGTGCAGTAAGTGTCTACATGAAAAATACACTTTGAAAAGACGATAATAAATCGTAAATGGTATACTACCATGTTGTGTATGAGAACATCGACAAAGTGTTGTGCTTCTTGATCTTGTATTTCATTTCTGCGGTGGCCGAGTGCAGTGAGTGTCTGTCTGTATAAAAAGTACAAATTGACAAGACCAAAATGAGTAATATATTGCGTATTACTTTATTGTTTAAGAGAGCATTGGCAAGAAGCCGTGCTCTGAATATCCCGACTCGATTATTTCCAAGGTCGAGCTTGATGAGTGTCTGCATTGAAACAGAAGAGTGAAAAGACGAAAATACAGAGTAACTAGTGTATTACTGTGTTTTGTGCAAGAGCCTTGGCAAGATGTTGTACTTCTGGCTCTCCAACCAAATTATATCCTAGGTAGAGCGTAGTGAGTGTCTGTGTGTAAAGTGGGGATTGAGAAAACGAATATGAGTACTGATTGTATATCACCGTGTTATTTGTGAGAGCATTGGCAAGATGTTTTGTTCCTTGCTCTCCAATTCGATTAGAACCAATTTTGAGTGTGGTGAGTACCTGTGTGTAAAATGAACATTGAGAAGACAAAGATGAGTAGCAAATTGTTTGTTACAGTCTTATTTGTGAGAATATTGGCAAGATATTGTGCCCCTGAGGCACCGATTTCGTTATTGGCAAGACTGAGTGTAGTGAGTGTCTATGTGTGATATGAAGATTGACAAGATGAATACGAGTGGTAAATTACATATTACGATGTTGTTAGTGAGAGCATTGACAAGATGTTGTACCTCGGTGTCTTCGATTCGTTTACGATTTCAATAAAGTGTTGTGAGTGTCTATTTAAAGAATAGAGATTGAGAATAGGTGTGATGCTTTCACTTTTCGTGTGTTTCTACAAAGACAAAAAAAACTGTTGATTTTTCGACCCCCATTTTCTCAAATGAAACGAAGAAAAGTTAAAACACTTTTGTGTTCGACTTTTTACAGAAGTCTATATACTATAATAGATTTTATACACAGGTATCTATTACTGTCACTGCTGGCTTCTTACAAGACTAGTTAAAATATTATATAGATGTTCTATTCGATTCAGCCTTTCATACTGAACACGAATCTGACAAAGAGTTTCAACTTTGGTATCGATTAGTTAAGTCAAAATTAGAAAAAAAAAACTTTTAAAAATTACATAAAAATGATATGTTCTTTGATTAAAAAGTGTACAATATTCATATTTGTTATAAAAAATTTCTTTGAATAGCTTTGTGTGCTTTTTTTTCTATATGATTTTTATATCAAAAAGATGGAACTTTTGATGGACTTTCAGAATATGTTTTCACTTTTCTGGGACACACGGATACTAGTGCTCTTTTGATTGAAATACCTGAAAAAATTGGCTTGAAAATCCGTAATATATTTTTATTTTTCGACTTTTATTCATAATAAAAGACACCATCGGATAAGATCTTCAGTAGGATTTTGTGGAGCAGATTTTGCGTCATTGAATAGTATATAACGCTTATAGATTTGATCAATTTTCAGTAAAAATATGCAATGAACAAAAAAAAATTGAAAAATATGGAAAACTTCAATAGACTTCATGAGGATGACTCATTTGTATCCCTTATTTGCTCACAGCTACATTCTGAATAGAACTCTAAGATTCTCGTTGTTGTATATACACACTATGATCTTTCCAACTAAATACCAAAGATCAAAATCTAAAATATACTTCCAAACGGCCCCCACAGATCTTATCGGTAGTCTGACGAAATATCTCTTAAACTTAATTCTTTTTTACTATTTCTTTCAACAGTCAAGTAAGTTTAATCTAGTGATTTGTGCATCCAGCTTACTAGTTTGAGACAATGTGTTTAAGAACAGCACAAGAAAAAACGTTTTATTTCATGGAAAACATCCAGATCAATCAACATCGACGTTCTTTTTCACTTGTATTTGACATGAAGATAGTTAATAACCATCATGCTAATCTTTTGAAAGAAAAAGAAAAGATGAATTTTTTTATCATGTTCTTGAAGACAGTTATATACAAAACAAAAGATATCTCAAAACTTTGCGCTATATTCAGCAAAAATGAAATATGAAATTTGAACATAAAAAATTATCAGAAATACATGTTACTATTAGACTAACATCAAAATAGAAACAATAAACTTTTATCAATTTTCTAAGATAAATTGTCGGAATTTTCATTTGTTTTCAACTAGTTCAGTATTGTTTTTAATATATTTTTATTAGTAGATAACAGGAATATACTGTTAATAAATCTCATTTTTGTTGTAAGAGCTGTAGAAAATTGTTAACATGAATTTTAAATTGGAATCACTGCTTGCGTAATTCGAATCATTTGTTTTCAAACTTATTTATGCTTTTTTTGTGAGATTATATTTCCTGCATTAATGTTACTATTCAACACACAATTCGTCGCCACTAGTGAAATTTGCATATCTAATTACATCATTTTTTTTATATTGAAAATTTTGCTCACAATGGGAACTACCCCAACTATAATCCATTACTTGAACTCATATTGAATCCATAAGAAAATTTTGATAAGACTATATAAATCCTAAAATGATTCGTGGCCATGCCTCTCAGGAGTGAAGTTATGAGTGTTTTCATAGATAGATCTAATGATTTTTATATTATCCTGAACGTTTTAGCCAAAAAGAAAGTTCATTTGTCGAACTATTGAATTTTCAACAAGTAATCGCTTCCCACGTATACAGTACAAAAATCAACTGTACTTGGAAATTCAATATCTCGACACATGAATATTCTTTTCGGTTGAAACTTTCAGAATATTTCAAGAATCATTAGACCTATCTTTGAACACAAACTCTTTTAAGCTGTTTCTAATCTTACTAAGACTTCATTGTGTGCTCAATAGGAACTCAATCGACGAATTACAGTTCGAGGAACTCCTGCGTTAATACATGTAAAATATTGGTTGTATATATTTTTTTCTATATATGCTAATAATTCAGAGATCGAATTATTTTTCTCAGCATGTAAAGTTTTATTTTGTGTAATATGATGATCAAATTACTACATATACTCTAAAGTTTATTCATCTGGAGCTTCGTGTTTCATTTTATCAGCTAATTATTTACTTCGACTTGATTGCCAATACCCATTATTAGAAAATTTCAACTTTTTAAAGTAAAACAATTGCTTCATTGACACTAACGATGATTTTATTCTTTACATAGCTAAGCATCTAATAAAAAAGAAAAGTAATGCATATGCACATGAATTGGTTATATAATACACACAAGACAACATGAAAATAAATAATAAAAATATAATATTGTTCAACAGATCAAAATCAACTGGTACCGACATGACATTGCACATTAAGAAG
Source organism: Rotaria sp. Silwood1 (assembly GCA_905250075.1). Classification (NCBI taxonomy): domain Eukaryota; kingdom Metazoa; phylum Rotifera; class Eurotatoria; order Philodinida; family Philodinidae; genus Rotaria; species Rotaria sp. Silwood1. The sequence goes on along the minus strand of CAJNOP010000022.1, from coordinate 715,399 downwards.
TAAAATTAAAAGAATTTTTTTTCACATTAACACCACATCATTGGAAACATAAAGAATGGCCACCACATCAGACTACCTAAAGCAATACCAGTGAAGGCACCTGCTGCTAGACCACTACCTGTACCATAACGTAAACCTCGATCAACAAATATAACTGTATGCGTTGATCCATCAGGTGCTCGATAAACTTGATGTGGATAATCACCTTGATAAATGCCGGGATAATAGGCAAAATCATATCGACCAGATGGAAATTGTATATTATTAAATTGAGCATGTTGTTGTTGCATACGCTCAATATGCAATTGACGAACATCATCAAATGATGTTTGCCATGCAAGTAAATCATCAGTTGATTCAGCACATAATGTCCATGGCTCACCTTCACTCGGCACAAGTTGCATCATTTGTGCACGTGTCGCACCTTCAGGTGGTTCAATATTATAGGGAACATGTTCAGCACCAATACGTAATTCTCGACAACTACTTAATTGAAATACATCATCAGCTTTATCAAATTGTTTATCAGGATTTGACATGCGACGAAGACGAGCATCATTTGTTAAAATAAACCATTCGCGTTTCCAATTTTTTAAAACTGTTGTACGACGTAACAACCAACCAGCTTTAACAATATCTGCCATGACTTTAATATGAGTAATGAGTGTTCTTTTTCCCTTGTTTGAAGATTAATAAATAAATATATATATATAGTAGTTTTCAGGATGATTCTCGAAAAATGGCGAAAGCAAATATTTGAAATTGTTATTCATCTGTATTTTAACCAATTAGAAAATGAATAGATGACGCTTTAAGTTAAAAAAAGAAAAATTTTCACCTGAAAAATATTTTCTTAGAAATATTTAGTTTATAGTCAATGCAGTTATTTGTTTTAATGAATTATAAAATTCATAGAAATTCTTCAAGTTTTAGTGGTAATTATGATAGCGAATCATTTTTTGATGATACTCAGAAACAACAGCACACTTAGTAAAAAAAAAGAAATTAATGCTCTACTTTTCGAACTCTTTAACATTATTTGTTCAGAAAGAAATAATCTCTATGTGAAAAATTCTAGCAACATGTTTGTCTCATAATTCGTCACTGAACAAAATCAAAGGTATTCGATTAGAACCATATATTTATATTCTTTCTAAATATATATATATGTAAAAAATTATTTTCTTATTTAATGCTAACTAATTAGTAAGAAATATTAAATTTAATTTCTAACTGGTTACCTTTGATTCGTTTCAGTAGCGTTGGCGAACGATAAGCACAAATACTTAAGCACGCGAAAAAAGTGATAGTAAAGACTTTGGGTGATGAATGTGAGTATGTAAATTGGAATGAAGATAGGACTAATACTCACACGTATATACGTTCATTAATCTTTTACTAGATGTCATATATACCTTTATTTTTTTGTGTGCTTAAGTATTCTTGCTCATCGTTCTGGTTTCCATTGCAGTGGCATTTAGTGGATCAAATATTGAGCCAACATGTAACTAAAGAATTTTCTATTGAATTATTTCAAACCTATATTAATCAAGATAGTATTTATTTGACGAAGGAAGCTCACTAAGTGATATACTCTGTTTGTGTTCATGGTTTTAGACAATAACTCTAAAAGGATTCTTCCCATTAGGTTCTTGTTCTCGAATTATGAGAAAAGATTCAAAAAAATTTGACGTGTTTAGCACTCGACATATGGTGACGCAATCATTCATTGCGGTTGCAATTGGCAGAATATTATAAGGGCTATGAGATCTGTTTAGTTTTGTTCATAATAGTCTGCAATAGACTGAAAATGCAGTAAAATGATCATAATTCGACAATAAGGATTTAATAGAAAAAAAAAGTTTTTAGAGCTTTTATCTACACTATGTGCAAAGTATGAGCTCAAACTAAGTATATAAGTTGATGAGGTTCCTTCGTGAGTATATGGTTGATTTCTGTTGTTTATTTTGTATCTAGTTATTGATAGATAAAGTAAAAACATGGGTCTTAATTTAAGTGGAACTATTGATCGTGCTCGACATCCTGAACGTTATCCAGATAAAGCAAAAGGACCTACATTTGATCCGGTATGAAATTAATGATTGATTATTATGAATTTATGAATTTGCCTTGCTTTTCTTATAATTTAAGATGTATGGTTTTCCTGATGGTCGAAAACCGAAAGGTAAAAGAGAAAATTATCACAAAACTGATAAGTAAACATAAAGCTAATTCGTTTCTCATATTTTTAAACAACATACAGAAGAAAAAAAAAAGATAACTTTATCTAGTTTTTTTTTCAATTCATGTCAAAAATAATCTTTATATGATATGATATGAAATCGTTCTATAGTTACTCATGCAACACAATAATCCATAGTGAATAATGACTAATTGAGTTTCTTTACTATGTTCTGTTCTTCATGTTATTTCGACTTCAGTATAAAAAGCTCGAAAAATGTCCTCTCATTCTAATACCAGTTAGCTAATTTCATGTAAATCATTTATTTGATTGTCTCAAGAGAGACCATGTTGTTCATCAATAAATCCTAGAGAGGATGACGAGTAAAAAGAGGAACAAAAACAAAAAAAAACTATTGTGTTAACAACGAATTTTGTTCACTTCAATTATTATCCGACAAAAATAAAATAAGTCTTGGCTATCTTTTAGAACGACTTTTCTACTTCATTATTATGGATTTTTTTAAAAATACACTATTAAGATCAAATATATGTTATTGGATTATTACATTGATATCATAGGGTGCAAATTGTTGGAGAGATTTTTTCTAGCTTATTAAATCAAACTGTTATACATGAAAGTATTGGGAATTGGATATATCTTCGTTAATATTCTCTTCTATGTTTGAATTAATATGAAACATAAATTTCTAGTTCTCTAATATTGATATAGCTACATACATAAATATAAAATAAAGAGTCATGTATAGGAAGATTAAATATTAAAAACATCCTGTATTCTCTTTGTAATATGAGGAAAGTTCAATTTTACCTTAAAGTGAAAACTAACAAAAATTTCTTCAATGGATCATAATATTTATTTGCTTATAGTTGCGCCATATACTCAAGAAGAAATGCAAATTCTGAATATTCCACCTGACAAACGTGATTATTGTGCTCATTATTTTCGTGCTGTTATGTTATGTACACAACAGTATTGGCCATCACAATATGCATATTGTGAACCTGAACGACATGCATGGGAACAATGCGAAATAAAAAAGTATATTTTATTAGATAAATTATTATTTCAAGAATTTATTATTATTTTTTCTTTCTTTAGTAAAATCGATGATGCAAAGGAATATGAACGAGAATTACGTTTACTTCGACGACGATTACGTCAAGAAGAGAAAACTAAACAAACATCAACACATAGTGAAGAAATTGCTAGCAATGAAGAATAGACAATTAACTTCTTTTATTTCAATACACTATCCTTAGTCCTTAGACATTGTTCTCTCTCTCTCTCTCTCTACCTTTACTCCTTTTTTTGCCACATTCACAACAAAACGATTTTTTTTGTAGAAATAAAACTTGTGTTTGTGATGATACTTTAAGAAAAAGAAAAACACAATGATCCCTTATGTTTATTGTGTATCTCTTTTTAGTTTCCAATCTTCAAAAAGATTATGGACAAAAAATTTGAAGCCTTAGTTGATAGCGCGTATGTAGTAGATAAATTATAACATAATAAGGTTAATGTCGTTTTTATTTAGAATAGAAAAGTTTACAATCGTCGGCGTTGAAGTTAAAGGTGTTCTCGTCTGTGATAAAAGTGGACTAACGTTGACAAGTAATCATAAAAAAAACTGTTTTTTTTTGTTTATGGATGAGCTCTATTTGGTTTTTCAAGGTAAAGATGTTACAATCTCTCCTGGACCAGTCGCATGTCTTGCTGAATTAGCAGCATCTTTATCCGGTCGACGAACAACTGTTTGCCTTGAACACAATGAAAAGTAAGAACAGTTTTCTTTTTTTTATTTAAAATATGAAGTTGTTTTTATTTTCATATAGTCAAGTACTTATTCACCAAACAGATAAAGCTGTTGTTGCTGTTTATACAAACAATGCTACATGAGTTATTTCTTTAAATCTACCTTCAATTCAATTGAGTTTCATTTTCTTTTTCTGTTATAATTGGTAATAATATTTTTTTTATCTGGTAATCAAATCAATGATTAGTTCTGTTTTCTTTTTTTATATCAAATAAATCACTGTATACGATAAACATATGACGATGAAAGTCTTTCGCTTTTGTTTTGGTTTTATCGACGGGTTGTTTCTGTATAAATAGAAAATACAGCTTTACCAGCTTCACGAATAATTAATTTTCTAGAAGCGAAAAAGAAAAGAAACATATTACTAGTAATTCAAAACATAATCTGAATGTTTAATACAGAAAACGTTGTTGATTTATCTCTCATAACGTAAATAATATATTTGTGGTGATTTTTGTAATGTACTAATCATAGATAAATTAATTTCTACTACAAAAAACCATTCCTACCAGATATTTTAAGAGAAATATGGTATGCACAAAGTTTCATATTTATTAATGATATTAGCTCTTTGTGATGTTGCTGGAGGAAGGCTTATCACAAAAGTTGAAATTTTCAGGACAAATGGTCCATGACAAGTAGGGCAAAATTTGTCATTCCAGATGCTATCTTCTATGAAATATGGAGATCCTGAAATGAGTCCGACTTTTCATTACCTTTTCTTCAAGATACTATGCTCGATCGAATGAAAAAATTTTTACACGCCTTAGACACTGTTTGGGATAGATATCTTTTAATTTTTTGTTCTTCGAATAAAAAAGCCAAAATATCGAAGGAACCTAAAAAATGCATGTTCTTTTTTTGCATAAAGCTTTTTGTTGTAAGATCTACTGAACAATAACAGAAGAATATTTTTTGAAGTAATAAAGCACATACCAATCTCAAATAAAGTATAATATCTATGAAAAAAGTTTCAGTTCGATCGAAAGTATTAGGCTGGAGAAGCGGAGGGGTTTCAGCAATTTTTCTCATGAAAAAGTTGGTTTGAGAAAAGCATGATTCGCTATTTTCGTTACTCAATAGATATGCACTACTTCAGACTATACAATGACCACAAAGCAAAACAAAAATTTTGATTCACGAAAGGGGATACCCTTAACGACAAAGATGGGTAAATCAAGTAAGTTTCTGATTTGGCTAATGTTAAAAAATCGCTTTAGTCGTGCTCGAATATTGTTCAATACAACTACGAAATACTTGTCTAATGAAATACAGAAAAAATCTTATGATACTGATGTCGAGAAATTTTAAATTGTATATTGCATTAAAGATTTTCATCTTTCAGATAGCTATATTTTTGTTTTTATACTAATTGCGAATATGTTTCAAAATTCGACATGAAGAGAAAGGAATTCTATGTTCGTTCTCGATTATTCCTTCTTTTATTTATTTTTCCATTATTAATTGAAGTGTTCTGGCTGGATGATTGTCGGCGACCCGTCCTTATCTATTCAGTCTACACGTCGCATCTGTGTTTATATTATATCGAAGGCAGCGAGTCTTTGTCTCAAACTATTTCAGAGTGGGCGGGTATGAGTATTTTTCTTACTCATATTCACAGTCATGTGTCCACCCACATCCATCTTTAAATAAATTGCTGAGTCACTGAATAGAACTTTACTGTATTTTACGACAACTATTCATATCGTGTTTCTGTTAAAAGCAAACTACTAAACATTTCTCTTACCTATCTCCATTTTCCAAGCAAACAATAGCTGGTCGTTCTAAGAGAGTTGATGCAAGATCAGAAAGTAATGCAATTGCTCCACTACAATCATTATCCACATTATGACCTTAATTAAAATATTAATCTGTTGCAATATCTATATGTATATAGATATAATTTAATATACTTGAAAGTACCAATCCATTATTATCCGTAATAACAACACCAGTAATATGAGTATGTGAAGATTTAAAATCAGCAGTTCTAAAAAAAACATTGATCAATAAAAAAAATTAAAGAATTTTTAAAAAGTATCTCACACTTTGCTAATAAATGCATCGATAAATTCGCCCATATTATTACCGTACATCTACAAGTCTAAAACATGAGTTATATCGTTTTTTATAGTGCATGATGGTATGTATGATTCTTTTTTCATTCTATTCTTTAATATGTTCTAGTAATATGCAAAAAAAATTATATATATATATAATCGGACATCTCGAATAATAATAAAAAATATATATACAAAGAGAAAAAAAAAAGAAAAGTACAAAACAAATAAAAATTATGTTCTTTTTCGTCGTTTTGGTTTTTGTTTGATCGTTTTAATTATATCATTATCAATAATCATATTTTCTTTATTATTATCATCATCATCATTATCATCGGATACTGCCATATTATAATCATCATCATCTTCTCGTGCACCTGTCATCCCAGGCTTTATTTTGTTAATATCAATTTGTTTAAAAGGTGTACGATGATGTTGTTTTTCTAATGATTTTGTTAATAATGTTTTTGTTTTAGTATCAAGTTCATTTTTATTTAAATTCATTTTTTGATAAGAATTCATTGATAAAATTAATTGTAAATCATCTGAATTAAAATAATAATTATTCATAAGTTCAAGACAATCTTTAATATCTTTTTTTTGTAAAAAATGATTAAATAAATAATTAAATAAAGGAAGATAATCGAGATTAAATTCTTTTCGATCAATTGTCATTGTTTTTAAAGAACAATGTGTTTCAAGTTCAATTAAATGACGATCAGTACTTTTTTGTTGTTGCATGTGACCAAACCAAGCAGGAAATTGAACGACATTGAGTGAACCATGAAGATATGTTGTTGGTATTACACCAGAAAACATTGCCTAAGAGAAATACAAAGTTAAAATCTAACATAAAAATATGATTAAAACAAAATGTTTATTATTTTCAAAAGATATTATATTGCAAGAAGCAAACTTATCTATGAAAAAATTATTCCATTTGCAAATTAGTTCTAATAAGATTTCTATTGATAAAGATTCTATCATTTTTCAAAACAGACGGTTTATTTCAACTTATTAAAGAATCATTGTCACTAGAATTGTGTGGTAAGACCATGCCGTCAAAAACAGATTTCGCATCAGATACCTTCAAATCGCCTAAAAATTTTCGTGGTATGTTGGATCAAATATAGCTTATTAGGCAACCAAAAATTTTCTGTTGATCTTTATTCTATACATTTAATTTCTTGTTATCTGAAAGAGCATGTCACGACACAGAACATGACTAATTCAATGTCTTAAAAAATGGCTCCTAGTTATAAAATTACTCTATATAATAGTAACAAAGCATAATGCAAAAAAAAAATGACTTTGTCATATCCTGCATCTTGACATACGTTTTCAAATCAAAATAAACTAAATATATGGAATGAGGTTTTACAAAGAATTCTGGAATTCGTGATCAAATAAAGCATAAACAGAGAAAAAAAACGAAAAAAAGAATTCACGATTTTTCATAAAACAGCACATTTTTAGGGGAATGATGAAAAAAATTGGAGAACTATCTTCTCATGCATTGATCTTTTATTAACGAAAATTAACTTGTCAGAAGAAAGGACTGGCTTAATTTTAGAATTTATGTTTGTCTCAAATAGTTGTCTGTATTTATTCAATTTTCTTTCGAACTCATTTTTTAAATACAATTTCAGAACAGATAATAGTTATAAAATATCCGTTCTACGTCTAAGCTATAGCAAGTGTAGAGATCAGACCACTTTTTGATAGTTCAGATCAGAGTGGCACTTTCAAAAACGATTTCTAGACAATAGAACTTCACAATTACTGCAGTTATCTGAAAAGTTTGTTATAATAGCGATCCCAAGTTGAATTAGGTCAGATAATTTTAATGCTTGAAAAAACCAGTATGAGAGGTAAGTCGTATCACTTACTGAACTGAAAAAATAAGATGCCATTATGCGTACTTTAACTTCTTAAAGACTACCATTTATGAGCGAAAAGGCTTCAACAGTAAAATGCTCACTGATCAACTTTAAGTAGCTAGATCATTTACTAGTTGTTTAGTAACACTCATGTCACTATTGACTAAATAAAACTTCAAAAATGTTGACATAATAAAGATTTCTGATTGTTATCAATTGTGAAATGTGAAACCTATGTAAGAAACTCTGACGAGAAATCAGAAAAAAGTGTATAATTTTTTGAATAAAAATCGATTAATATTAAATGAAAACCGATGTTCAAAGTTGAAAAATTATATTTTTTCTGTTTTCTTACGTGAGAAATCTTCTTTGAAAAAAGAAATCAAGTTCGAAGCAGACGAGTTTAAACCTCTATCACTCAGCACGATCCGAAAAAAACTTTCTGGATTAGGCCGATCGGCACGCTTTGAAGTCTACTTCATACTCGATTATCATTAAAGCTTCAAAGAAAATTCATTGTATCGCACAAGTTTTCTGTTAGAACACAACTACGAGTTCGAATCGAATTCTTCTCTATTTAAATCAAAACAAGGCGTTGAATTATTCATTTTGATAATATTTATTTTCAAGTTTCCATTAATATACTTACTTGATAGCCCATTAATGATCGACTTCCACTAATAAAATTAAATTTTGAACAAATATCACCAAGAGCTAAACTATCAGCTGCTTTTGAAATTAATTCCATACGTTGTCGTGTACCAATTGGTTTTCTTTCAATAGTTATTGATGGAACAACACGAACATAATTATCTTGTATTAATAATGGTACCAATGAAGAATCATGAAAATAAAGATTTGTTTTATCAATTAAATTAATATTTGATAAAGAAAACATTTTCATACAAGCATCAAATGGACTTGTCGATAAAGCTTTTTCAATATTTGTCATATTCGATATTGTTGATGATGATTGTTTATAATATAAATTAAGTGTATGAATTATTTTTCTAATATCTCGATTACACGAATTAATTAAATTATCAAGTAATGAATGTGTAATATGTATATGTTCACGTGAACATATATCAAGTATAAATGATTTAACATTTAAGAATGATGGTCGATCAAATTTTATTTCATAACAATATGATGCTAATGTACGCATTTTAATTGTTTGTCGATCATTAGCAATAAATATTATTGGAATATGTGTTGTTCGAAGAAGTTTAATTAATGTTTGTATACCACCTCGATCTTCATTTCCAGATACACCATCAACTTCATCCATAATCAATACCTAAGTGTATTCGAAAGAAAGTGTTTTATTAGAAAAGTAGGCCTGATGTTGAAAGAGAAGCTGGAGAAACTTGTTTTCTTTTTTGTTTATAATTCAGGGCGGAAAAATCTAGGCACAAAATATTTACTCGTTTTTTTTTGGCCACTGGTTAGTGTTAGTTAGGATAAAATTTTTTGTTTTTTCGAATATATGTTTAGATACTTCTTCTCGAATAAGATTGAACAACTATCAGTAAATTTTGTGAAAAAAAGCAAAATAGCGACTTTAGCACATTCCTTCGTTTATGATTTGGAATAGCTTCAAATTCATATCTCTTGTAGAGCACTTTATTTTGTACAAAATGAGATATAATAATAAACGAAATCTTATCTATGCCTTTCTATTAAAGAGCCAGCTTCTGTGAAAATTAGTATTCGCTGTTTCAAAAACTATTTTGAAAAATACAACATTGTACAATCACTATTTCGATTCTTTTGAAACAATCTAATGATAGTTGTTCAGTCTTACCATAGAAAAAAATTTTGAACAGACATTCTGTAAAAGTAAAAAAACTCTGATGTTAACTAACTGCTCTTTTGGTTTTCATCAGTTGTTTTCAAGTAGTTGAAAAATGAATGAATATATTTTGTACTGAAGACTTTGTAACTCATAGTTTAATAAAAATGATTTCATTTATAGGTTTTACATGTTTATTCATGGTTTGATTATCATCAGTAAGATAAGCTGAATTGAGTTCGATTTTTCCCATCATTGTTTGTGATCGATTATCTGATGCATTTTGTTCAATATATGGTAAATTCAATGCTTTACAAACAAGTTGTGCTACTGTTGTTTTACCTTGTGTTTAAAATTGAATATTATTTTTCTTATTAAGATATTCTAAACATCTTACCTACTCCTGGTGGGCCAGTAAGTAAAACAGCTTTGAATTTAGATGGATCACTTGATGTAATACTTGTAGATATTGTTGCTGTTTTCTTTCTTTTACTAGTTGCTGGTATTGTATGCCATGTATGCCAATTTGTAAGAAAATAAATGAGCTTTTTCATTGGTGATTTATCAGTTTGTTGTCCAACAATTTGACTTAATGATGTTGGTTTGTATTTATCAACCCCTTCACAATAAGATAAATATTAAAAAGAGAAGAAAAAAAAAACAAATGATATATCTTCATATATAACTTACATAAAATATCATCAACTTGTTTATAAAATTTTAATTTCGTTGATGAAATTGGTACAAATGCATTACTATCGATAGGTTTCAAAACAGTAGGTTTATGTGATTTAATTATAGTTGATTTAACATCTACATTCGTACTTCCTGGTCGTGTTCGAATCATTTCAAGTAAGTCATCTTCTGAAATAATTTTAATATGAAGTTTTTTAGCTTTTTCTGTCTTTGTTTTTCCTTCATCACGTCCAGCTACAAGATAATCAGTTTTACCACTGACAGCAGTTGTAACTCGACCACCATAACTTTCAATAATTTTTTTACATTCATCTCGTTCTAATGATGGTAAAACACCTAGAAAAATAAAAATAATAATAATTTAAATAATAGAACAAAAATCTCAGTACCTGTAATAACAAAAGTTAATGATTTGAGACAATCTTCAGCACCTTGAGGAATATCTTTGGAACCAGGTGCATCTGGTCCACCTCGATTAAGAAAACTTTTGTATGCCATAAATTTTCGTCGTCGTTCTTTTGGATCAAGTTGTTTAGCAGTTGGTGCAGCTGTTATCGTAGCAGCTTCAATGATAGCATGATCATCAGTATGCGACAGTTTTTTTGCAATAGGTAATGATTCATTAGTTTTAAGTTTACGCTAAAGACAAAAAAAGATATGAAATCTGTCATTTTTATTTAGATAAAAATAATACTTTTTGGCCTTTGGGTGACATGATTGATACTGGATATTTTAATCGAAAAACAAATAAATTGAATAAGAAAATAGAGATTTGAATTATTATTACTTGTTGATGAATGATTACTTCGAAAGATATATTTGTTTTATTTTCTTATGATTCAACAACCAATTCATAAACGAAGGAGAACGAAGGAAAAAAAAAACAACGGTCTATCATAATCGAGGGCTTATATTGTATTGAAGGAAAATTCTAAACATTTTTCATTCGATAGATTCGCAACGTTCGACTATTAATTAGATATATATCATCACTGATAGCCCCTCGAAGTTTTCTCGATAAGACGACCTCGAATAGAAACGAATTTTAATCGTAAATAAAGAAAGACAACGTATATAAAATGAATTGAAAGAATATTTTATTGGATTTCAGATTTTTAACCTGATTCAATGAGTTTAGTAAGATCTTTACCATCAAAATCAGCACTATCCGATAATCTTATAATCTATTCAACTGGATCAATACCAATTATTGCTAAAGAACTAAATTTAAAACAAACTTTACTAGGTGGACAATCATTTCGGTAATTTTTTGTATTTATTAAAATAATTTTGACATTTATTTTTATTTAATAGATGGATTGAACAAAGTCCAAATGAATTCGTTGGTGTTCTTGGTTCATATATTATTCATTTACAACATCAAAATGATAATCTTCGTTATACATTTTTTACAAATAATGATAGTATGATAAAATTATCAAATGATAATGATCGTCGTGTTGAAACTGCGCTTATTTTACATAATTATTTTCAATTAACAATAAAAATTTGTGAATTATTTGAAAAATGGTGTAAATCTGATGTTAGATTTGAAAAAGGACAAATACCAATTGGTATTCGTGTTTTAGCACAAGAACCACTTGAAAATGTAATATCATTTATATGTTCAAGTAATAATAATGTACAACGCATATCAAAAATGATTAAAGTACTGTGTCATGAATATGGAAAGAAAATTGGAACATTAAATGGAATTACTTATCATAAATTTCCAACTCTCGGTATATTTTCTAATAAAAGTTTAAAACATAAATTTTGATATTTCTTTCATGAAAATATTAAAAAAAGAATTTCTCATTTGGATAGAACTAACTCGAATTAAATCTTAGAAAACGAAATAGATTTGAAAATCTTTTATATTTCGAATATAGTTCAATAGAGAGTGTAAAGAGTTCTAGATTGGATTGCAATGAATTTTGTTAGAGATAATTTTAATAAGAATTTTATTTGAATAGCCTTTGTACAAATATCAAAACTTCGATTTCATTCATAAAACATCGAATTATCTTCATTCTAGTTCTATTTGAGATAATAAAAGCCCAGATAGTAATACAGAGCATTCACACAAATAGTGTTTTTACAGTCTATCAGATACTATATATTCAGCAGCGGACGTAAGTTTAGAATAATTGTATTTTTTAGTTTTCTTCTCAATGATAATAATTAGCAAGACTGTGAAAAATCATTTGTATAGCTGAAAAAATTGTTAATCAGAATTATTAAGTCTAAATATGTCAACAAAATTGCTCGAATGAAGGTCTCGGAAAAATCAAGACTTGCAAAACTAGCTTTCTGGCTTCAATTCTAAGCTTTTCGAAGAACATTTTATTTGATAGAACAACTATTTTGTTTGTAAGTAGGTCTTGATGAAACTCGGAGAAGCCTATAAAAGTTCGTCGTCATATACTGTCCGTCCCTAGTTATTATAGTTTTACTGAAAATTTTTATTTCTGGTATAGTACTGGTGAAAAAATTGAATTATGGAATTCCAATCTGAAATTTAATTGAATATTCAAAGACAATTATATGTTACCAGAATAGATATGAAAACTCTGTGTTTTCAGTATTCGATATCTTAAGAACAACGTATATTTTTATTTGAAATTTTTAGACTAGCAGTTGATAAATCGATTTTTTTTTTGCATATACACTTTGCCAAACGTAGAAAAATCAATGTAACTGTTATAACTTGAAAAGAGTAGGTCATGAAAACAAAGCCTTGTAAGTTTTTACTAGTGTTGTCGGGACCTACTTATGTGGAAAATATCAGTTTGATTGGTGAGTTACATTTAGAGATCTTCCTTCATATAACTTTTCAAGTAAAACTTAAGTTAAGGTTCTATTGTTAAGAAATACATTTGACATTTGTACTTGGAAATTTTATTACTATTAAGAAGAAAATTTCAATATAATTATTCTCTATTTATCTAGATGAACTTGATATACCAGATCTTGAAAAACGTTTACGTGAATTAAATTTCGGTTATCGTGCACGATACCTTCAAGAAGCAGTTAAATTTCTTAAATATACTGCTGGTGGTACTTTATTTTTCGATCGATTAAAAACATTATCAGTTAAAGACGCTCGTAATCAATTATTAAAAATGATGGGTGTTGGCCGAAAAGTAAAAAATTTCAATTAAAAAGAAATTTTATTTCAAATAATATTTAGGTTGCTGATTGTATTCTTTTGATGTCACTTGGTAAACAAGATGTCGTACCGGTTGATACACATATTCATTCAATTGCTATGACCTATTATGGACAACATAATGAAAATATAAAAAAACAACAGTTAACTACAGCTAAATACGATGATATATCATCGTTTTTTGAACAACTGTGGCAACCATTATCTGGTTGGGCTCAAGCTGTAGGTATTTTTCTTATTTTTGTGTTCTTCATACATTTATTACATTTGGTTTATGCTTTGTAAGGCTGCATTTTCTAATGAACTTCGTTTATCAACTAGTCCAAGAAATAGTATTAAATCATCTGCGTCATCATTAAAACGTTCGATTAGTAGTCAAGATATTCTTACAGAAAAATTATTTAAAACAATGGATGAAAATAATCAATGTCAATCAATAAAAATAACTATTAAACGTGGCAAATTACGTCAAAAAAAATTATTACCAATTGAACCAAATAAAGAAATATCAACACGACCGAAACGAAATATTAAACCGATAGATCGCTTTTAGAAAAAAAAGAAGAATGTTTCAAGTTAAAATCGATTTTTTTTGTATCAATTTATATAATTTATTTTTACATTTGTTAATAAAAGTTTGAATTTCAACATTATTACAAAGACTATCATATGCATTCATAGATGATCAAAGAGTTCAAAGTACCCTTTTTTTTGCCTTTTAATGTGTTCTAGTTTCATAGAATAGAATAGAATTTCTTGAAAAACAAAGCAAAAACCTTATCTCTGGTTTTATTTCTATTTTTGCTATAGAGAAGAATACAGGTTGCAAAGTTATTCATATTACACAAGAAGTTTTTTCTTTCAAAATACCAGGAAAAAAATATTATCATTTTACAATAATGAATAGAAAACATGAATAGTGGTAAAAGGATACAGATTAGACCTACATTAATAAAAACATGATCTTTACGATCTTTTTCTAAAGAAAGTTTTTATCTGAGAAAAATGGTTCCTTTGACCTTTTTTTTTCTTTTTCATAACAGAATTTTCTTTTTATCTTTTATTAATCAAAAGTTGAGAATTTTCTATTAACAAATTATCATTATTTATTTTTCAATTTGAAATATTTCTATTTTTCTTGTTATCTTTCTCATAAATCGATCTGACGTATTTACTAATATGTTAAAGATAAAAAAAGATCCCAAATGTTAAATTTTTTACAGCAAAAAAAAAGAGAGGACTACGGAATTACTATGTTGCTCTAAGTTATATAAGAACTACATCGTCGACAAATATTTATACAAAATAAAAAAATAGATCGATGTGATATTGACCCAAAAAAAAAGATGTTAATAGTAAATTCTATGAAAATCATGGAACCAAGCTTCTCTTACAATCGAACTTCACTATATAAATTTTATCTCTTTTTTTTAGCGTAACTTGGATACAATCATTTTAAGTTTTAATACAATCTAAACAATCATAATCCTCACTTTGAATCTCATAGGATATATTTCTTAATGCTACTGACAACTAATGCACTCTATCAGAATTTTTTTCACCATTGGTTTGAAATATAACTAGTTGTCAATTATTAATTATTGTTTATTATTTATTTGTCATCGAACGAACGGACCGTTGAATCGTATAGGACGACGAGTATTCTATCGGAAAAAATGAAAGAAGAAGAGGAAAAAACCCAAGTGAATGAATCAAATTTTGTGTTATTATATGCATGGCTGCACGTTATCAACATATTTTTTTATTTATTCGTTTTTAGATGTAACTTCGACTTTAATTAGTACACTTATGTGTGTATATACATACATACACATATAAATTATTAGATGAAAATAATTTCAAAATAAAAAGAAAACAATAATATAATGACTGGTCGAATAAAATTACCATTTAAAATAGGTGAATCGAAAAAGAACAATGAATTTGAAATTAATGAAACATCGAAGAAAGAAGATTTTTCATTGAGTGAAGTAAAAAAAAAGACTTCGTCTTTTTTTTAAAAAAGAATTATATGCACATTATATTAATGATTAGATTGTACGTTATGGTTTTCCTTATCAACCATCAGCACTTGCCTATGATTCTGTACAAAAACTTCTTGCAATTGGAACAAAACATGGTGTTATTAAAATGTAAGTCTATTTTTTATAAGAAAATTATTCAAATAATATTTTTTTTATTGAAAAAAAACAAGTTATGGTGGTGCATTTGTCGAATGTTCATTATCACATCCAACTGAAGTTGAAATAGTGCAATTGGTATTTCGTATAAATGAGGTAAATTTCCAATAAGCAAAAACAAACGAATAACATTTGATATATAGGGTGCATTGATAAGTGCATGCCGAGATAATTATATTCATTTGTGGAGTTTGCGTCAAAAGAAACCTGTTATTGCCAATTCACTTCGATTTGTTAAGGAAAAGTAAGAGTTTTTTTTTATTTTCATTCTGTTTTGCACTATTTTAGAAACAAAATGACCTTATGCATATTAATGTCGTATGATGCATTTTTGTTTGCGTTGATGATGAGTTAAACTAACTCTCATTCTTATCTCTCATGAGATATTGGTCCCTCTGAACATTTTATCATTAATTCATGCTTCCGGTCGACTAATAGGAAATTGCTTTCTTTCTCTTCCTTTGTTTTCTTTTTATTTTATACAACTATTCATATAATAACATTAAGAAAATCTCTTGTTTACTCGATACTGATCTATAAATTAAAAAAGACAAACAAAGATTCTAGATTTAATAAATTAATCATGAGAGTCACTCAAATAGATTTGAAAATAACATGAGACAGAAGAAAACAACATTATCATTCTCTATGGAATAAGATATTAACTAATTGTTTAATCAAATATACTTTTTTGACGTGTATACATGATGTGTTAATGTTTTAACAACATAACTTATATTTATTCTATAGAATCAGTCGATGTCTTCTTCCTCTTAATTTTAATTCCAAATGGCTTTTTGTTGGTACTTGTGCTGGAAATGTTTATGTGGTCAATCTTGATACATTTACACTTTCATCATATAAAATTATGTGGAATAATGCCATTGGCATGTATGTATTTGACATAATTTATTTTTATTTAGAAATATTCTTCTTCTTAACAGGGGTAAAAGTACACATCCAGGTGTAGTTGTTGATCTATGTCAAAATCCTGATGATCCAGCACGAGTAAGAATACTGATTGTTAAGAATGTCTGTAAACAGTACGGACACCGAAAAAAGCCAAAAAATCATATAGAATTCAAAACGAATAGTAGAGGAAGAAACAGGCATTCTGAGATGTACATTTTATTTTCAACTACAATGTTTGATTTTTTGCGAACACAAACATTCATGATTGTCTTGATTTTTACTTATAAGATATGTTTTACAATTAAACATTAAGCTAACAAGAAAATATTTCCAACTGAACAATCACGTTTTTTACCGAAACCTAAACAATTATGAAGTTATCGATCATACTGATTTTAAATATGATTGTGAGAAATACCCACATGTCTTTATATGCTGTCTTTCTAGACTAAAAAATATTTTTCAAAAATGAACTTTAAGTAATATAATATTATCTTGAAAATGCTCACATCAAAATTTTGATATGCATTTGTTGTATGAATAAAATGACTGCATTTTTTGTAAAACAAACGATTTGAAATCGAAAAAGCTACTGTTAGTTTGACAATGCGATATGCTCTACTATAAGATTTAGCAGAAAATTTAGCAGCATAGAAAATTGGCATATCAATAATCTAGAATTATCTAAGTTTCAATGAGAAAGCGATTGATCTGTTGCAAATATTTCTTCATTAGCTTAATATTTAATTGTAAATAATCTGGTATAAGTAAAAAGTTAATGCAACTATTTATGTCTTTGTTAATGAAAAATAATAGAGTGAGTAAGTATTGTTTTTTGTTTTTCCCCAATGAGTATAAATTTAGTTATAATATCTTCTGAGTAATAAGAACATTAAATGATTGGTTAAATTAAATTGCAGGATGACGAATTTGCTTTTTGATACAGTGAGTAATTATTTTTTTTTAAATTTTTGTTGTAATTGTTTTCTAATAATGAGGTCATGGGACAGTAAATGGTTCATAAATTTTTCGATAATTAGTAAATAGAATTTTTTAAAGCCATTATAAAGAGAAGAAGCTTGCATTTTAGGATTCTTAGATACATAATTAACTATTAAAAACTGGAGTTCCATGTAAATATTATTTTCTACTTTTTAAGACAAGTGAATCGAATGTATGACTAGTACGGACAAGGTGAGACGAGTTCTCAAAAGTCACGGCGCCTTATATCGTATTGATGTCTTATCATTCCAATATGAGAACATAAAAAATCATTATAAGTACTGATGACATTGAAACTTATATTTTTCTCTAAATAGTATAATTGATTGTATATGAAACATAGTGATTCCTTATAGAAAAATTTTGTATTTAGTTAATGTCATTGAATCACTAAAATTCAGAAATTGAAATACATAACTATTTTGAAAATGATCCAATAAATAGTTCTAAATCGAGTAATTATCTTAAATCCCAAAATTTAAATACAGCAATACACATTAATCATTATGATTCATACGATCACAATAATAGAGCATTCAGAAAACTGAAATGCACACAACAAAAATTCAAAAAACCAAACATCTTTTTATGGTTGTGGTTAATATGAGTTTGTTTTCTAATCGCTTATGTAAATGAGTTATTTCACATTATTTATGAAGTTTTATTATTCCTATTATAAAATCTTATTTATTTGAAGAGAACTTTTTTAAAATTATTTTGTGCATTCCAAATTCAATTGAGTTTTCATCTAAATTGCGCCATATTTTAGTTATTGCAGCCTAGTCGGTGTATTTGTTTACTGGTCGTTTTGAATTCTATATGATTTTGTAACTTTTCTGGGTGCCTACAGTTTCTACGGGTGCTCGATTATCAATAGTATGAATAAATTTGAATTGTTCTTGTTTTTTTTGTAAATCTTAGCTCTATATTGGCTTCAGTACACATTTATCCTCACCAAATAATGTTCCTATGGGACATGTTGTGTGTTGGAATTTGCAACAGAAAACATCTGAAAATGTTTATACATTACAACAAGTAATCTTATTATTTGTTTCGATGAAAATAAAACCAAAATTATTTCTCTACTAGGGTTTAACATCTATTTCATGGCATTATGAAGGTCGACAATTTATGTGTTCACATTGTGATGGTTCATTATCATTTTGGAATTTACGATCTATTGATAAACCTGTTAACATTAATTATCCACATCGTAAAAGAAAATAGATTATTTTTTTTTTTACATTATTTAAAAGAAATTTGTTGTAATTTCTTTTTAACAGTTCGTATTTCAAAAGATGAAGCACATCAATTTGGTGAAATATCAAAAGTTGTTTGGAGTTATGTTAAAAATTCGTATGTTTTTTAAAATAAGATATAATAGGATTAAATATAAATGAATTTTTAATATAGAAATGATGCATATATTATATTTTCTGGTGGAATGCCAGTTCAAATTGATTCACAACAAATTCCATCGACTAATACTACTGTTAATGTACCACTGTATAAACCATCATCTGATTTTTTGACTATTCTTCGTGGTCAAACAATTAATGTGCTTAATATGGATAGTGCTATTATTGATTTTCATGTTATAACAGCATCTCCACATATTACTGGTTAGTCTTGTTTCTTAAATACTTATTTATTTATTTTTATAATATTTTATTTTTTAGATGCACCTGATCCATCAGCTATTATTGTTTTACTTGAAAATAATCTTGTTATAGTTGATCTTAAAAGTGAAAAGTAAAGATTTTACTACGAAATCAAATTAAATAAATATCTATTTTTTTTTCTAGTTATCCTATTTTTGAAAGTCTTCATACATTAGATCTTCACGAACCACCTGTGACTTATTGTGATTATATGACAGACCCAAATACGATTCTTTATCAAAATCTGCTTCGATTACAAACCAAACAAACACCAAAACGTCCTTACAGTCAACAGGTTTGTTTGAAATATAATATAATCTATGACGCGAAAGTTTTACTACATAATATTAACTCATTTTCTTGGCTACAGAAGCAAATCTCACGTTTCCAGATGTTTAAATCAAAATTTTTCAATTTTTAGTTTTACATCGCTAATATAGGTTCGAAGTATTCTTTGTCAAATAGTATATAAATGAAGAATATATGTTGTTACCTAGTAATTTTATTAAGTTCAACTCCGGAAATGCCTAGCAAAAATTTCACGCTACAATTATTATTTGTATACGCAAATCTCCTAATGATAATCTCTCAAGGTGCTGACTGTATAAGGTCACGGACTTGTAACACTGCTAGTTTTCAACCACTTGGAAAAAAATCCTAATACATACAGGAAAGTTTGTTTTTTGGTTTTCTCGAAACTGCTTTCTCAAGACATTGGTTACTTTTTAGAGTACCTACTTGTTTTTGTTTAGCAAATATTGCACTGTTGATTTTTGGCAGATTTTACAAAAAAACACATATTTTCGCAAGATACACTCAATATTTTGGTCTTTTTATTTGAATAGATATAGATTAAAAAACAGTGGATATCCCAAACAGTGTC
The DNA here is from genome assembly GCA_905250075.1 of Rotaria sp. Silwood1. Taxonomy (NCBI): domain Eukaryota; kingdom Metazoa; phylum Rotifera; class Eurotatoria; order Philodinida; family Philodinidae; genus Rotaria; species Rotaria sp. Silwood1. The sequence goes on along the minus strand of CAJNOP010000022.1, from coordinate 695,115 downwards.
TCATATCTGCAAAAAAAATTTTCAGCTCTGTTCGACATATTATGACTGAAAAAGTGGAGTGGTTTTTTAGTCTTTGCTATCTAGATATTTCCTAACAGGAAATTGGGAGTCTATGACAACTTTTGCTCTATTCATCGAGATCTATGTATCCTGAAAGTTTTAATCAGTATTGATAAACCGTTCTTCAAACACCTAGGATAGGAGATGGAGACTACCTTAAAGGCAGCTGGTTAGAATTAGTCAATCTGAATTTTCTGCTGTTTTTTCTAATAGATATTCAAAATTTTCTTTGGAGCTAAGATTGAACAGCTATCATCAGATTGCTTTAAAAAGTCCAGCATAGTAATTGATCAACATATGCATGATTAATAGATCGAAATATGTAGTTTTGTAGAGGATGATTAGAGCTATCATCTGAAAAAAAAGATACTTAGAAATGCATACATATACAGTACAATCCTATGATCATTTTACTGATATTAAATGCATAGTTTTTGCGAAAAATTAAAATTTTTCAATACGATATCGATATGATTTATAAGTTTATCGAATTGACATTTTGTATAAATATCAGTAATCAAATTTTGAAATGCATTGACCTTGTTTTCGGACGATTGCTTTTAACCTTTTTCAAATATTGTTAATCATTTTCACACACTTTTCTACACTAAACCTATGTTAATAATTCTTTTGTTTGACATTTTTATATTTGCTTAAATCTTATCGAATAATACATGATAAATTTTCTATTGGTCGTATACTCTCTATTTGGTTATGAAATCAATACTGAAAATATTTTAATAAAACTGTTGAAAAGATAAATCTAAGCGACTAGCATATTAGAAAATAAATTAGAAACAGTAAGCTTCATAAAATACGACTGTCAATTTGAAGTGTTATACAACTATAATAATCATCAGGAAATATGATGAATATTATTTCATTACAATGATAAAACTGATAAAAAATTTCTGTGAGCAAAATACATACAACTATTTTAAAAAAATTTACAAATATTTTCTTTTAGATGTGAGTTTTACTCTTTCCCTACAAAAAATTACAAATTTCGATCAATTAACCATATATAGATTTGTCATAGAAATCATCGATTTACTGAGAGAAATCGAAACCTTTCGACTATGTTTCATTTTAGTTAATTTTATATTTCGATTCAAATCTATTATATTCAAAATGTGGAATAGTTTTTAATGACTCAGCTCACTATACAATACGTTCTCTTTACGTTTACATTTCTAAAAGCAGTTTTTGAAACAGCAATGTTTTGACCAATGTCAATGTCCATATAAACTACTATCCATTTCAGCATATAATCTGCTCTGCTATTTTTAGAACAAGTTGTATTCAAAACTTGTTCTAAAAACATTGAAGCCGATTATATTTTGAAAAAGCTATTAGTTCATTAATGCAAACGTATAGATGAAATTTCATTTATTATAATATCTAATTTTGTATTAAATTCAGTACTCTATAATAATATTAGTTAAAACTATTCTAAGATACAAACTAAAAACTACATCAGACCTGCTGTTTGCTTTTGTACAAACACAGGTTTTAGACTTTTTACAATATTTACTAATAATTGTTCAATCTTACTTCAGAAGAAAAATGTAAACATATATTCACAAATGACGAAAAAATTCTGATATTGGCTCTAACAAATTTTCTTTTAGAGTCCAAAAGAAAAAGGAACGAAACTATTGTGCCAAGATTTTTGCACTATAAGTTACATTATGTCGTTCAGATTTTAGATGCATAGTTTAAACTAGTACAAGCTATCATTGTTCTTTTATGAAGTCAGAAGTGACCTATATATTGGAAGTTTTTTTTAACTACAATCGTAATATTTTTTTATTAGAAAGACATATTAACTTGATTATGTAAAATCTAATTATGACGACTTCTAATTGAGTTATCTTCTGATATGGTTTAGAAATTCTCCAATAATTCGATCGGAATTCTCATTGATTTGATTTCAAACGATCAAGTCTGGATCATCTATCATGCTACAAAAAAGGATATTAGGAACTTTGTTTATAACAGCTTAGAGAGGTCATAAACTTTCATAAATGTTCCTATCTTTTGTTAATACGGATCTCCTAAAAATTTTGTGGTGTATTACGATGTAATACAGAATTTCAAGTCGTTGAATACTTTTGATATACGAAAAGAAAACCAACGATCATTCTATTCTATTTCATATTTTACCTCTCTAAAAACTTCTAATCAATTTATTTTCTTTGAAGGAAAATCCAGTATCAGGTGGTAAATCTGGTTCGACTATATTTGGATACAACGAACTTATTATAACTGGGTAAACAATACGTTTTCTTCATGTTCATCATTTTAAATTTATTTCCCTTTTTTTTTTAATTTATAGTCATGCAGATGGTTCAATTAAATTTTGGGATGCATCTGGTTGTAATCTTTCATTTCTATATAAATTATGTACAAATCGTTTATTTATTCGTACATCATTAACAAATCCCTCATCTTCGTCATCAAATAAAAAAGATCTCAATGCAAATATTAAATTCGATACAAGACTACCACGGGCAAATAACAGTATAGGTGATGAATCAATTCAACAACAAATAAATACAATATATTTATCAGATGAATTAAATGGTTATGAATATCCATTTGCAATATATTCAATAAAAGTTTGTTGTGATGGAAAATATTTAATAGCTGCTGCACTTGGTGGTCACGTTACATTATTTAAATTTACTGGTTCTGAGTTAGATAAAGCTGACGAAGGTTTAGGAGATTTATCATGGATAGAAATTCCAATTTTACATGGAAATTCATCAAATGATCATAACGATTCAAATACAAGTGGAAATTTATCATCGACAACTGATTTACAATCACCGTTATTAAAACCAAATACAGAAAAAAAAGTAAATTTTGAGTCTTTAGTCTTTTTCATAGAAAACGGTTGTTAGCACGAGCTTTACATCGTTTGGGAAGAAAACAGCATGAAGACGAACACTTATAGGTTTCTACAAGTCTCGTCAGTACCTACTCAGGTACAATATTAGTTCGATTCTTGAGTAGAGTCCATTGAGTTAGTCCTGGATCTGGAACCGATGAGCTATACTCTACACATACCTCAGATGACTCGTCTGAGAAATGTGTAGAGTCCACTAGTCATTAAATACAAAATACTGAAGAAAAGTACCTCCAATCGTCTGAGTCTATCCTATTGCAAATAAAAAATTTCATTGAAAGCATCAAAGAACGGTTCAATCGGGGCCGAAATTTCGGATTTGATGAGCTCTATTGGAGAGTCATATAACTATCCTTGTAAGAAGTGTTTGTCATAGTCTATAAGCTCCAAATCTTTAGCTCTAGACTTCAATACTCCTCTTAAATTGTTTTATCTAGAAATAAAGATATGTATTTTTTTTCTAGGACTTTAAAAGTTTACTTCGAGCAAAAATGGGTTCTCGTCGAATGGCTGGTTATCAACCTGAGCTTGTTTGTCTTTTATCATGGCTACCCAGTGATAAAATACCTGTTTTAAGTGATATTTCAATTAATTCAAAATTTGGATTGTATAGAAAAATGCTACTTCATTTTTCACATTTTGTTGTTGTTTTTTTTCAATAGGTTAATACTTGGATTAGAGAATGGTCTTGTTGTTATTGATTATTTAAGTAAATCTATTTTAATGAATATGGCTACTGCTGACCTTTATGGTACAATGGATCCATTTCAACGAACAATAATGTCTCCAAAACGTCATGGTACTTCAAATGATATCAATAATGATGAGCCAATGTCTTCAGATCATCAAGTAAACATTCTTTTTTATTCATTTATTTATTTAGACTTTTTGTTGAAATTAAAAAAAACGAAAAAAAAAAACCTATTTCTATCTAGCGATCACTACTAAGTCATCCAGCGACAGCTGAACCAAGATTATCAAAAAACCCTTTTATATTTTCTACTACTGGACCGATGTCAAATAAACTTCGTGCAAAAGCATCAATTCAAACTCCGATTCAAGATACGCCCAGTGAAAACTTACCAAAATCATTAGTTCGTTCACGATCAAGCGAGTCAATACATGGTGATGATAAAATAACAGGATCACACTTAACCGGCGGAAGAACTAGTGTTTCAGGTCCTCATGAAGAAAAACCACTAAGTATAACAACATTATCAAAAACAATCCATACACTTCGTAAACGTTTATCACGTCCAGCACATCATAATAAACAGGAAACTGTCACTAATCGTAAAAGTTCATATCACAATGAAAAAGATAATACTGTAAAAGGTGGTGGGGATGATAGTGGATCAAGTAGTGCCGGTGAAGAATTAAGTCCATCATCATTTACAGACATACCAACACCAAATCCAAATGTAGCACCAATTACTCCTGCACCAGCAACAGCATTGAAAGTACATCGATCATATCCATTAGAAAAAACATCCTCAATAATAACACCACCACCATTAACTACAATTGAGTCCCATGAGACTGATGATGATAGTAAAGCTAGTAAAGAAAATACAAATCTATCAAAAACTTGGGCACCATCAACATTTACACGTGCTCAATTACATGGTACATGTTCACTTGAATACACTGAACATATGCGAGATAAGTCTCATAAACGAAAAGCACATATGATCGATTTGCGTAAAGATGATGTTTATCATCATCAACAATCAACCCCAATAACACATTCAAGTAAACATTCAATATCAAAATCTTTCACAAGCTATCACAGCTACACATTAACACTATTTAATAATAAGGATGCGCTCTCTCTTAATCTACTTAATTCACATACGATTAAGAACGAGCATGCTGTCTACGCTATTTTAGTTTCTTATTTTTTTTAAAATCTATTTGTTCTGCACGCAATTTTATAATAGATTGCTTCATGAAGAAGGATGATCTATATTTAAAATTGAGATTCTTCTTCATCACTTTGACTTTGAAATTTTGTTCTTATTGATTAATAGTATAAATATCAACTAACATTGCTCAAGACTATTTAGTTTAATTTGTTCTATTAGCATCTTTATTTCTCTCTCTTCACTATATTCTTCTAGCAATCTTCGTCTCCTTCTACTGCTTCGATGCTAGCAGAAAAAAGATCTCAGGCTTCGTCTGATATCAATTCCACTGTTTGTAAGTTTTTCATTGGTTCCAAATAAAAAGAAAAGAAAATATTTTACTAATTCACAATTCTTGGATCTTATTGTAAATTCGTCTACATGTTTCCGTTATGTTGCTTAATAATTTTATAGAGAAGAAAGAGACAAAAAAAACACATATTTTTTTAAAAATAACTGTTGTTGATTCGCTAATATGTATTTCTATGTTTGCTTTGCTTTTAATTCTTATGCATGCTGGTTTAGTTAAAGTTTAACTTATATAAATTTAGAGTTTATTTGCTCTGTAATTGAATTTTATTTATTGTCTATATAGATAAATCAACGGCTATTGATCTTCCACGTTCAGCAAGTGTTTCAAGTCTGGATAAGATTATTTTAAATGAAAGTATATGTGCTATACAATTTTCCGAATCATTCACTTATAAAAATGGTTTTGTATTATCAGAGAAAGAAAATACGAACTAACTTTGTTGACCTTGTCTTGTTATAGATTTTACTCTTTCACCAAGTGTTTGGCTTGGTACAAGTACAGGTTGTGTACTTGTTATTAATTTAAATATAATTTATGAGCCTCGAAATATAAGTGGTATGTTTTATTTAACAATTCATTAAAAATAATTTCTATTCTGAATTTTTAGTTGTACCCAGTGGAAGTGTGTTTCGTTTGAATGGTCGTTTATTACATATTTCATTTCTTGATCATAAGGGAGTTATAATACCACCTCCAAGTGAAAAATGGGATACAAAAAGTAAATGTTTTTTCTTTATAAATAGTTACTATTCACATTGTTTTGATTTTCTTTAATGTATAGAAATAAAAACTAATCGACCAACAGATAGTGCACAAGATTTAAATGCATCATCAATATTACCAACTAGTAATTTAATGTCTTCCCCAGTTACAAGCACTCCGTCAAATAATAATATACAATATGCTGTTTTTTGTTCATCAAAACAAGCTCGAGTATATTTAATATGACAAATTTATGTAAAAATTTCAATTATTAATCATTATTTTCAGGTTGTTGCATTACCATCACAAACTTGTGTATCAAAGCAAAAAATTTATGATTCACATAGTGCATCCGCATCAAATGTATTCCGAGCAACTGTTGTTAAAATAGCAGGTTACATTAAATAAATTCATTTATAAAATAAATTTTTATTTATAATAAAAACTAGGTTCTTCTTGTTTAACATGTTATTTATCTGGTGGTCGTATACATGTGTATAGTTTACCTAGTTTACGTGAATTATTTGTTACAAATCTTGATATAGTTACTGATTCATTCAGGTAAGAAATACGAAGAAGAAAATGTTTTTTTTTTAATATTTGATTGATAAAATATAGGTCCTTGGTTGCAACAACATGTACATTTACTGATCGAGGTCATGCATTTTTTATGTGTTCACCAACAGAAATTCAAAAACTCAGTATTGCTTCAGATGTTAAGTAAGTTCGAATAACTTCTCGTCGTTTCTCCCCAGAATAGAAAGATACTGGCAAGAAAAATTTCAAAAGGTGTAATGGTAGGTCATGGATTTTCAAAATCGTTTTTGAAAAAAATTCAGCTAATTTTGAAGGAGTTTTAACATCTGAAAACCTGATCTTTAAGTAAGAACATCTTTTTATTCTAATTAAAATTACTTTTTTTTCTAATATTTGCTGCAAAATATAATGTAGTCCGTCCACTATATTCTAAATCTCTTGAAATATATCGAAATATGATCGGCCAGAAATTAATCAATCAAGTGAGTTCTTGGTGGAGATTTTCAAAAACAATATTCTAATGCTATTTTCCTTTGGATTTATACAAGACTGACATTGTCAACTCGTTCCGTTCGAGAGTTATAAGACTTTTCCTGACAACCCCAATTTCAACCAGATGACTTGTAATTGCTCAGAAAAGTAGCTTGACATGGGTAGTTCACCATGTTGAGGCGAATGGTGATATTCTTTTTAGGATGGAAATAATCTGACTCTGTTATCTGTATACTTTTAAAATCACCAAATCAGCCTCTATGTAACGAAGCAGTCGACATTTCGGAAACGTTGAAATAAAAGTGTCAGATCAGTGCAAATCTAAAAACAAATATCATCATTCAAGTCAACATAGTGAAATATATCTGCCTACTCACTGTCTTGAGTGATCAATGATCAATTGACTGACACTGGAGTTATCAGAAAAAGTCTTATAACTTTCGAATGGAATCAGCTGGAAATGTTAGTTTTGTACAGGCGTAAAAAGAAGAACTTTTATATTGATTAGTCGTACTTAAAGTCTCAATCGAGAGGAAAATCTCCACCAAGAACTTAGTTGATCGATCAATTGGTTACCAATCAACTTTCAATATATTATAGATACCCCCAAGTCTTCTCTCTTGCATAGAGAAAACCGCAAATCACTTTGATGTTTCATTCAAATTTTAGAGAAAAAAACATGGGAGTATATTATTTTATGAGATGGATAGTAGTAAAAATTTTCCAGCACTTTGGTAGATAATAACGCTTCTTTGAATATCAGAAAAAGTAGCCGGTCATAGAAGGCTATTAGTTTTTTATTCTTGGTAAGATTTTATATAACTGTATGAATCAATATACATGTACTTGGTTTTTAGAGAACAAGTCAACGAAATGATTTGCGAATTGTATGATCCATCAATAGCAATGCCTGAAGCACCAAAACAAAACTTTTTTGCTAAAATTTTTGCTTCAAATTCATTTATCGATTCAGAAGAATTATGTATGATTGTTGTTTTTCTTTTTGTTTTTCAACAAAAAAATACGAATCAGTTTTTTTTCATTTAAGTTGGTGAAGCCGCTGGTACAGCATCATTTGGTATTGTTAAAAAAGAAGATGTTAATGCTAATATGAATCGAATGCATGGTAATGTTGATTCAGCTACTAGTGTTGTCAATGAAACACGAACTGTAAATTCTGTTAAGAAATCAAAACAGTTAAATCTCGTTTGTTCTGTTTTTATATTTTCGTTTTTAGAAATTAATTGAACGTGGTCAAAAATTAAGTGAAGTTGAAATGGCATCAAAGCAATTGAGTGAAAGTGCTGAAGAATTTGCTACTTTATCACATAAAATTATGTTAAAACAAAAAGAAAAAGCTGAATGGTGGCCATTTACATCAAAGAAATCGTGACTAAAACAAACAAAACTTTTTTTTTCTACAAAGTCATTTTATCAATACATATTCTGTTCTTTTGTCGTATTATCTTGGTTCTCTCACTGTCTTTTATCCTAGAAAACAAAGTTCTTATCTGATGTTTTTTCTCTTTTATTCTTTTGTATGCGTGCAATATACTTCTTAGAAAACCACAGCGTGTGCATGTCAAAGATGTAAAATCAAAATAAACAGCTTATTGCTATATTTCGCTCTCTCATGTTTTTCTAGTGACACTATTTATAGTTTTTTTCTTCTTTTTATCCTCTATCAATGGTGTTGTTCTTAATTGTCGTTGTATGCATATTTGTTTTATATTTCCGCTCGATACATACAATAATATCTTTACAAAGTATATATACATATATATACACATATAGACAACACATTCCTTTATTATTATTATTATTATTATTATTTTTTTTTTTTTCTTTATACTAACTTTTCGAAGAACAGTGATTCGACTCATAATCATGTGTTTGTTAATGAAACAAAATAATATATGATAAAATGGCGGTGTTTTTGTTTCTATTTGTCTTAAGTCATTCTTGGTCCGAGTTTTTTTTTCTCGTTTAATTTGTCTCATCTTTTTTTCCATAATCATCATGTTCTCATCTTTGAAACATTCACTTTTTTTTGGCATATATTTCTTTTTTTTTTAATCTGTAACCTCCTATTGTATTTTTATCGGTGTTTTCAAAAAAAATTTCTTTTTACTTGCGTGCATATGTGTGCGTATTTAATAAAAGTGGTATTCTTCATTAATTTAAGAAAAAAAGTTCAAAAAATAAATGAAACAAAGATAATATATCGTGATATAGCCTATAGAAGTTTTTATTTGAAATAAGATTTAAAACTTGTATTTTAGACTTTTAATGATTCTTCATAATGAAGAGAAAACGATCTTATAAATTTAATCTTTCTATATAAAAAATTAAAGTTTTATTTTCGTTGTTTTTATCAATCTACATGTTTTAATGGGTTATTTTTGATAGATGTAACTTTGCTCACATATGAGTTATATATTAATACTAAATAAACTTCTGTTAATTTAACCTAATAATAATAAATGAAAAAAACCTGTCAGCGCACTCACTTTGTGCAACCCATATATGCTCCTTAACTGCGTTATACTAATACAAAATACATGAAGTGTAAAATCTCTAGACGACTATATATGTTTTGTAACGATAGTCAATCGTTAGAAAAACGATTTGTCTTGTTTATTTCTGCATTTTAAATAAATTTTTTTATTTGCCTTGTTGTTAGTCGCTCGTTATTTTTCATTTTCCTATTTCGTTATGCTTAATTTAACATAATGATTATTCTAATCATTGATTTAACTTGCAAATAAGTCTGTGGTATATATTAATTATATCTACAGCAGATCTCAACACGCTACTAAATATCGGGATAAGCTCAGAAAACACTGATATTGATTATTTCTCAAAGTTATAGCTTGATCAGTTCACGTTTTTTATGTTGATCATATGACGATTGTGACAAGTCAATATGCCACTAACGATCAACCATGACATATTGAATATAGATTTTTATCTGTGAAAAAATAAAAAATTGCATTAGTCACGAAAGACGTCATTCAACTGATCAATCGCTTTCAAGTCAAGATTATATGATTTAAATAGACTCAAATTGGCTATGAATACTCGGAAAAGAGTTCGTACCTTTAACTTTTTACTTCGGAAATATTACACTTTCACGATATTTTTTAAGTCAATGCCGTTGTCCTCTTTAAGAACAGTAGAGAAACTCATTTTTAAATTTCTACTTGAAACTTCGTGAAGAAACAACTTTAAACGAGAAAGAAAATTTTAGATCTTTTAATTTGTTCCTATGTTTTAGACTGGGGACAGAGAAAATATCTAAAATTATCATAATAAGCTGTGGTTGGTAAGATCGATTGCGATAGGAAGTCTCAAGTCAAAATTGAATAATGAATTGACCTGATGAACTTACGGAAACCAAGGTATTGGCTTGAAAAACGCCCAAAGAGCAGTATCTCTGTAGCAAAAAGGTAACAATACGAACGCTTTTCGGAACATCCATAGTTCGTCTGAGTCTATATAATGTACATAGTTTCGACTCAAAAATGATTAATTAACTCGACGACTTTCCTGATTAAGAGTTTTTGAAAATGTACTCTTATCATTTATGCCTCTACGAAGACTTTTAAATGTTCCAGAACAATCGAAGTATTGATATTAACACCTGTTAGTGCTTTTTCTGTCGCTGTATTGCCTTCATGAGTGTTCCAGAGAAAACTTTACACAAATATCAGATTATGGATGTGATCGAAGTAAAGTGAATCAAGTTTGGGTGAGAGTAGAACGTAATTAAAACGTTTGTAATATTTTTATAGTTTTTAAGAACATGTGGAAAGCATTGAGATATTACATATAGATAACTGAAACTTACAGAGTAGTTGTTCAATTGAATTGAACTTTTCACATCGGGTACTATTGCAAAAAAAAAATAGGCGAATGAAAAAAGTGACGAATATATTTCGTCATAGACCAAAAAGAAAACAGTACGAAGGATTGTTTTTTTCTAATATGAATTAATATTCTTGATTATTTATTTGCATAATTAATGAACAATACAGCATGAAAAAATAGTCAATCAATTGAAATTTAGTTTTTCTCTTATACTTAATTTAAATAATATTAAATATCTTTTTTAATTCAATTATTAATTCCCAATCTTTGCTTTTCATTTCTTCACGAAAATAAGCTTTAAGAACATCAATGGATTCCCGAGATATCTAAACAAACAAAACAAGTTCTTCGATTGAAATCCAATTATTCAATTCTATTATCTTACTTTACTCATTAAAATATCATCTTTATCAAAATGTCGACCATACATTGTTGATGTTTCACTTGTTGTTGATGCAATTTTAATACATACTTCAGAACCTTTTCGTGCTATATCTAATGATCGATGATTCATTTCAATACTAACAACCTGACCTAGATTGATGCACTAAATTTATTTTAAATTTTACATTAAAAACTTAAAATTAGTAAATAATTTTAATACATACATCTTTTGACGGAACACATATTGGTGTACCTAATTTAATACATCCATCTTCAACTAATACACCACAAACAATTGGATCACGTTTATTAAATACATATTGTGGTAAAATCTTTAATTTACATGGAAATATAGCAAGATGTCGATGCTGTTCTTGATTATGTCTTTTAATTTGTTCTTGATACGATATAAACATGTCACATAAACGATAGATTTCATCATGTCGAAATATCTTTACACCTGAATAAATAATAAAGAAAAAAAAATACATATATTCAAATTTAAATGAAAAAAAAATGAAAAATATCATGATCTATATATACCAATAGCATTCGCATATTCTTGAGCATCTTTTTCAATTTTTACATCAAACGCCAAAATAGTAGCAAATCTAATCAAAAGAATATGTTCAGACAAAAAAACAACTAAACAAAAGTTTTTAAATTAAGTTTCTTCACATACTGTACATCCTTTTCCAGTTGAACTGATGCTCGAATAACATCTTTTCGATGTACAGGTCCAATATTAATTCCAGCATACTAGAAAGAAAAATAAAATATTTTCTTATTGAGTATAGTAAGAAAAATTTTACTGGAATATTCGATGTTTTTAAAAGTTGAAGAAAACCTTCTAATGAACCTAATGTTGATGCTTGAACATAAACACCTTTTTCTTTTAATTGAATTGAATTAAGAGTTGTTTTTAATATTGTTTCAATTTCGTTTTTAAAATAATCAATTTCGTCTGTTTGTCGAGCAACAAATAATGGTAGACCAGCCATCGATTTTTCTAAATCTGTAGCAAGAATTTTAATACCACGTGCACCTTTTACTTTTTCATTAGTTTGATATTGATTCTAAATTGGAAGTGAAATAGAAAAATATATATTTATTAACTAATCAAGATGATTTACTGTAACACGTAGTTCTTGATTTGATTCAGGTATAAGAATTTTTCGAATTTGAGTAACAATAGGACCTTCTTGACCGGCAATAATTATTTTATCACCAACAGATAAAAACCCATTAACAAGAATAATATCAATTGTTGTACCATGACTATCATTTGATTTAACCTATTTTATAATTAAAAAGTCTTTTTTTATTTTGAAAAGATTCTACTTGTAGTTTGACAAAAAAATAAAAGTTTTTACGGAGAGAAACTCATTCATTACAATATGTTTAGGTTGTGGCATCTTTGTATAAAAAAAAAATATTTCACAGAAATCAATTGATTTACATTTCTTCAAAACGAGAATTTAGTTTTGTAAAACTCACATCTATTTTCGAAAAGTCATTGAGAAAGTTTCTACAGCAACCATAGGTTTACATCATTTACTTTAGTACTAATGTTACTCGTACTATCCACTTAAAAATATGATGTGTTTTATTGTTTTTTTTCTGAAACCAAAAAACCACGGAGTACATTATATTTCGAAATAGATAGCAATTATGCCGACAAAAATAAGAAGTTTGTAGAGTGAATCACATTGGCTTAAAATTTAAGATCAAAGAGAAAAGAAAACAAAGAAAAGAGTGTGGAGTTAAGGTACTCATATGTGCACTAATAATAGTAAAATAATGTTTAAGATACGAAAATATATGTAAGTTCCACATTTTAGTCGTAAAAAGACAGCGTTAACAAGCTTTTTTGTTTCATGATAGTCAATGAAAATCAATTTTTCTATTTTATCAAAACTGAACAAGTAACCGTCTGTATTAGTATTCAAGAAAACTTGTACTTGCTCAGCTCTATGTTTCATCTATATAGCTTTTCAAGAATCATTCAGATGAAATTAAAAAAAAAACAATAACTAACTTCCATAACAGCTGCTTGTAATTCGTCGGTATATGTTAAACGTTTAGTTAATGCTGTTTGGCATTTTTCAATAATTAATGCAATTAATGAACCCATCCCATCACCGGAAATTGCTGATATCGGTACCATTGAATAAAATTCATTGGGATCTGAATTTTTATAATACAGGGCAACATTCAGATACTTAAGAAAAAAGAAAAACATATTTTTTACTTTATTAATACTTTTGAAGATTTTTTTTACTTGTTCAGCAAATTGACAAATAATATCATTACAACGTTTTTCGAAATGATTTTTTGTTATTTGACTTTGTTTTTGAATAACAAGTTCAATATTTTCTTCATTATTACTTTTCCAGTCATATAATAAATCAATCTAAAGAATTTTATAAAAATATTTTATAATTATTTATTAAAATGACTAAATAATATACTTTATTAAGAGCAATAATAAATGGTGTTTGTCTTTTAGTTAGTAATTGAATCGATTCAATCGTTTGTGGTGCTAATCCATGCATTATATCAACAACAAGAATAGCCAAATCACAAAGAGATGAACCACGTGATCGTAAATTTTTAAATGTTTCATGTCCAGGTGTGTCAATAATCAAAAGACCTGGCACAACAAAATCACCTTCTCGTGATATCATTTTTCGGCACACTTTAGTTCGTTTATAAATAGTTTCTAATGGAACATTAGTTGCACCAATTTGTTGGGTTATACCACCAGCTTCATGATCTTGCACATGTGTTTGACGTAGATTATCTAAAGTTTTTGTTTTTCCAGCATCAACATGACCCAAAACACAGATAACAGGTGCTCGAAGTACTTCAACCGAACGATGACTTTCACATAGTTGGTGATATCGTTCAAGATGGTGACGTACACGTTCCATAGATGATAACGATTGATTATGTTCATATTCATCATTGTCAATTAATTTCGTTTCAGAGCTTTCGTGATTTGTTGTTAAATGAGTATCAGCTTGAATTACATGATCATTATTATTATCTAAACAAGAAAAAAATATTTCTTAAATTATCTAAATGTAATTTAATTCTATTTAGAATTATTATGATTTTAAATTAACTTTCTTTTTCGAGAAAAATAGATAAAACAAATCTATTACCTTCTATTTTGGTCAGATTTTGAATTATTTCACTATTCACCTTTGCTTTTTCAGAATTTAGTTCCCAGTCATCCGTTGCATTGTTGCTTTTCTATATTATACAAAATTTCTACAATGATGCAAATATCGTCTTATTGAATAAAATCTTACTTCAACTGACACATTGTTCTTTGATTCAATTGATACTGCAACGGATTGTATAGAAGTATTCGACGCTAAAGAAAATTTAACAAACAGCTCAAATTATTAGAGAAAAAAAATGAAAGAAAATACAAGTTTTATTTATTTTTCGTCGATTATCATAGAGTATTCCTTTTTTATTCGATTTGCCAGTATTAGACGTTGCTAATTGAGAAACATGATGTGTTGATGTTTCAATACTAGTTGCTCCAATTTGACTTAGTGTATGTTGACATTTATTTCGTTGTTTTCTTGTTGGATTTAGACTTTCTTGTCTCTTCTGTTGAATAATTTGTTTTTCTTGTTGTTTCATTTTTTCTCGATGTTCTGCTTCTAAACGTAATCTTTCTTGTTCTAATCGTTCAAGTTTTTCTTTTTCTTCTTCTTGCAAACGTTGCTCTTCTTTCGCTTTTTCTTCAGCTTCTCTTCGAGCATCTTGAATTTTTCTTATGAAACTTAACTAAACAAAAAGTTCCTGTATTATTAGATAATATTTCAAATATGATGTACCGTTTTAGCATTAGGACCACCTTTCTTTTTAATTTGATGCTTTGAAGATATTTTCTTTTTATGGGCATCAATACTTGATAGTTGATCTAAGTTAGTAAAGATAAATAGAAATTTTCTCATGAAATATTATTTAATTGAACCTTGACGAGTATCAGTTATATTCGTCGTCAATATCTGTGTATCTATGTCATTGTTTGGTCTTATGTTTGTTGATATTTGATTCGAGGTTGTCACCACTTCATCATTAGTATTGTTTTCAGCCTCGACGTTTTCATTCGGAGAAACTATAATGAATTCAGATTGGATGGTAGTTTCAAGGTTATTGTCATTATTGGTATCCTTAGCAACATCTGTTGCTCTAAATTTATCGAATGAGAAAAAGAAAAGTTTCAATATATTTGAAGAAATTTTACTTGGAAATTGACTTTTTCGTTTGTTCGGTAGACATTTGTATACAACATTCGAGTGAGCGATAATTGCAATAGAAATCGGTACATAATAGTACTGAAAAATTGGAATATGAAATGTTAGTTGAAGACACTTCGTTTATATCCTGAGAGAATTGCGTAAGTTTTTTTTATTCTTTGCAAAGAGTTAAGTATGACTAATATCGACAAATATTTCGTAATTTCAAAGTTTCTTCCTTTTACCTATCAATGTCAGGAGTGCATTTGTCAAGCTGCTTATCGTGTCAAATCGGGCTATATTTGCCAATTTTTTTTCGTTTTTTGTTTATTTTTATAAAGAACTTTGATAACACGTTTTTCATGACACAATATTTTCTTTTCAGTTTTCATGCACAAAAATAAAATATAGGTTGGCCGTAGAAAGGGCAAAAAAAGAAAAATGTCGAAATTTTCAACTAACAAGACATTTTTTATTTTTTGCATCATACTAATATTTTAACATATATCATAAACAAGTCAAGAGAAAAAAACAACAAACAGTTGTGTCATTTTTTCGTTCAGTAACTGTAAATGAAAAACTATCTAAATACACAGTTTTTCAAAAGTTAGGTCGAATAAGAAATTTGAATAATTTTTTTCTCATTCAAATAATTTACGTGAAGTTTTTATAGCTTCATTTCATATTTATGGAAGTTTTGTTTCATATAAATTTGTCTTTCATAGGTGCACAAAATGATCACTTATATTGATAAGACGTCAAAAAAGTTCTGTCACTTTAAAAAATTTACTCATAGAAAATACTTTCAATCAAACTCTCTTCAGTAAATATTCGAAATTATCGTCGCGATGCTCATTTCAAAGTTTCATCATTTCAATTCACTAGCAGATATAGAATAAAATTCCTTGGTTATTGCTTTCGTTGAACTTGTGAAAACTGAATTTGAATCAAGTCTATCTTTGAGACAGCTAAACAATCGAAAGTCTAAAAGAGCAAGATCGAGCGAGTATGGTGAATGAACCATAACTTTAATTTCTTCTTTATGAAGATAACTTATCACAATATCTTTCATACGTGGTCTTGCATTGTCATGCTGGAATTTGATACGATTTGGTCCTGATGATGTTCTTTTCTTCAATAACTTTTTAACTAAGGTTGTAAACATTCATTACGATATTAGGTAACATCAATAGATATTTCAAAAAGGGTGTGGGTGTGGATGTGAAACAAAAGGAGAAACGGACTCACATCCTCTGAAATCTGTTCAAAATTATTGTCAGCTTTAATTCTTCAAAATTTCTATAAATTGAAAAACCCACGAATTTCAACTATTATAAATATAATTACATCTCTTCTTTTGAATCCTATCATTCCAAAAACAGTTAAGAACTTAGAAATTTACTGACTTGAGAATAGGGAATGTAAATGAGAGTGAAAGTGAGAATGCCAGTTAGGGCGAGTGTGATGATGATGCCAAGGTTAATAATGATCTTAAGAGTACGTCATTGAGATGGAAAGAATCGTCACTATCACTGTAACTGAGAAAATACTAATATTAGCGAAATTACACTTTTCATTATTATCTCTGATTTCTGCTTTCGTGGTATTTGTCAGAAACCAGAAATCAACAATAGGAACTGGATAAAAGTTCGTAACAAACTGAGATTTGCCTAGGTTTTCACTAGCTGAATTTCTTATGCAGCTAATGTTGGTGTTGAATTATCAATACTTGCTTTTTTTGAAGGCATTACTCGAGTCAGTGATATTCATATGTCGAGCCCGAATCATGACGTGGACTCGCCCAGTTCTGATTGATATGCTGCCAGACTTTGACTGATTCATATTTTGTTAGCAGATTCGGCTTCAATTTTGTATTAAATTCATGATTTCAAAGTAATCAATTTCAAGAATATAATTTAGATTAAAAAAAGTCTAAATTTAACTTACCATTGAACAAGACATTTTCAGTTGTGAATGAATTTTCGTAAATATGTGTTTTAGACTGAAAATGGTTTGTTCGTGATACTTGCTGGAATTTTCACTGAATGTGTTCTTAACAGAATGACAAACTTATGCCGATGTCCCTAGTGAGTATACATATCATAATTGTTTCTTTTTCAATTCTTGATGTATTCACTACTTCAAGATTTCATGTAGATGCTATTGGTAAGAAGTACACTTGCTAATAATCGGAAGAAAAAAAACGATCTTTTAATCTTTTTGACAGTTGACCCAAATGTTAACAAAACAATTCTCTAATCTTGTCAATGTTATGCTCTGCATCTATTTGGATGTCATCATAATACTTTTTTCTGTCACGATACGCTTCGCTTGTGCTTGTTCTTTCTATCATTAGGCTTGTGTGTTGGATTTTTCATTTCCTTCTGCTCTTCTTTCTCTCATGTTGTTTTGTGGACTTTCTCCCTTTTCTTGTCGCTATATGTGTACATAGTTGTTTTTAGTTGTAGCAGAAACAAGGAAATCTGGGCTGTGATTCGACCTATATTTCCTATAATTCCCATATTTTTGAAAGAATCCTATTATTTATTATATATTTCAATAAAAATTCCTATTTTTCCTATATTTTATCGAAAAAAGGAGAAAATTTTCAAAAAGCTGTAAGTTTTGCTTTTGTTCTAGTATAGTGTTCAGACGTTGAACAACATGTATAGTGTGCAGTCATATATTTTGAACAAACTCCTACATTACGACGACATTTTTAAATAGTGTTGTTCAGTACTGATTGCGCTAGTGGTTTTTAGCTTTAAAGATTGGTTTTAACTGATTTTCGCTTTTTATGTTCCATCAGCATAAGCTTTCCAATTGACAGTGTTTTTCGAAAATTGATTAAGAAACACTAAAAACAATTAAAATTTATCTTAGAAATTTGGAATATTAGACGTATATTGTATTCAATTAGTGTAACTTAAAAAGGGTTTTTTTCAGTTGAAAATAAATCAAATTAGGTTAGATCTTATCTGTTTTCTTGCACGAAAAAAAAATTAAGTCTTTATTGAGCGAGGTCGGGCGACAAATTTCGTGGTTTAGTATTTTTTGTCTAAATTTTGTAAACTATGTTCTTTATGATGAGATGAGGACAGAGTTTTTCATCCTATTGTGTTTGCAATATTATAGCCCTTATTAACTGCTGATGTTCCTAGAAAAATGGCGTTGGACCTGAATCAAATTCAAGAGAATAAAAGGTCCAAGAGATTTTGTAGTACAGTAAATATGACCCCTGCATGGGGATGTATCTTTTTTTAAAGAAATGTTGATCTATCATTTGTGACTTTCATACGATTTTACTCTGAATTTAATTCTGTACCGAATGGTATATTAACTAACTGAGAGACTATCTTAATATTCTGGTTCCTGACTGTTCTGAAAATGCCGAAATTGAGAAGTTGTGAAATCAAAGGAAGTTTAACCAATTCAGCTGAAAATATCAGGAATTATTACTATCATTGCGTTGAATGTTTGCTAAAAGTTTCACATGGATGCAACTTCAGCTTCTAATTGGACCGAATTGTCAAGAAAAAGTTCCCGGTCTTTTAATCATGACAAATAATATTTGGATTTTTTTCATCTGATCCTTTCAAAAGTTTATGATCTCCTTGTTTTCATTATTCATTGATTAGTGAAAAAGGTTCTAAAACTTGAATTAAAGTTCCTACTGGTATTTTATTTAACTATTCATTTCAGTAGAAATGAATCAGATAAGAATCCTGATGGCAAGCTCCCTGTTCTTGGTTGTTTCATTAGAAAGATATCAAGTAAAACAGTTAACAAAATCAGAAAAATTGCGCAGAAACAATATCTAATTAATCCTATATTTTCGTCATTTCTTATCGGAAATCCCATATTTCAGACAAACTTGATCCTCTAAGGATTTCTATTTTTCTTAAAATTCGCAATCGGAGGCTAGAAGGACATATAAAGAAATAAACTAGAACAAGTGTTTAGATCCTGTCTTCACCATTAAACTAATATTGTTTATTTCAAAAACACATTATGCAAACATATTTCTTTATAATTGAAAAATAAATATATAAATATAATCTTATGTGTATAAAGAAACAAAAAAAGACAAAAAAGATGATGGATTTTGATTAGTATGCATTCATAGGCCTAGTGGTTGTTAGTAGACACCTGTTTATTTGATTTAAATTTGTCACCAAACCAGAAAATATGTCTTGACTATAATGATATGAGACTTTTACTATATGTATTTTTTACTGAATGGATTTTGTATTGTATTATAAATACATTTAACCGAAAAACGAGGTAACAAAGTTGTTATAAGAATAAATAGATTTGTAAGCCAAAATCGGCCTTGTCGAAACGTTCGAAATGAAACTTTATATGGACTTTCATATCGAGTACATGCGACACAAACAGTATCATATATAAGTGTAAAAATAATGAAAACAAGAAAACTTAACATTGTAGAACTAATGACTGACCAATCGATGCGTGATGTTTGTATGAGAATATGTAATAAAGAAGTTGTCATCATACTAAATGTGAGTGAAAAACCAAATGATAATACATCAATATCTGATTGGTGTTGATAAGAATAATAACTTATAAAAAAAATAATTGTACTTTGCCAAACAGCATCAAAAAAATTTATCCAGTACGAGTGTATTCGATATGATTTCCCATTCAGTGTATACTGATACAGTTCCGGTTCATGTAAAGCTCGTTCAGCTGATATATGTTCATCAAATAAAGCGGCAGCACACTAAAAATAAAATATAAAATTCATTTATTGATTTTAATAGGCTTACCTGAGGCAGAACAGTAAATAAACTTGTGTAGAGAATAAGATCTACAATGTATAGATATATATATAAACATGTATCAAGTTTTTTAAATATTGATTCACAAGATCTTTGAAAAAGACTTCTAAATAATTCAAGAAGTTATATCCTATTTACTTTTTCCTCAGATTACTGAATATTTAAAGTTTTTTAGTTAAATATTTTAATAATTTCAAATCATTGAATCTGACTCTCACTGTTCAATAAACTATAAGCAATCGCACACTTAGATACAATAATTCAAATGAATGAAACTTCCTGTTAGAAGAAACCTGTTATAGCAATCTCTATGAGACTAAAAAGTGTGACACATTGTAGCTGCTCTTTCTATTCACAGAAAGATTGTTTTATTCTATCTGTTTTAGGACACCTCTTTTTGTTGCACCTTTTAACTAAATCTTCGAAAAATACAATAAAGAAGTAGTTCATAATCTCGGGATGTAAGACGCGCAAGGGGCAAAAATGGAGGCTTTGCACTCTGAAGTAAAAATAAAATACAAGCGAAGTACGAATGGAATACGGTACTTCACTGTACTTCGAGTTGTCGAAGTCTCGCTTTTTCTCCCGTGAAGGCACCACTGCAATTCTTTGAACTTTGTAGGTAAGCAAAGCGTGATGATATGAATTTCGATTGAAATGCTAGGGTGGTTTGTTACCTAAATTTCAATAAGCTCTTGAGTTCTTAGGATTAGCTCAGTTGTTAGATTTACTTGGATTCCGAGACTACCTTAGATTTCGTGAGTTTCACAAGTTTAGAATTCACGGAATTCGAACATGTCTCAAATTTATTTTTATCCATGAGAGTATTTCGAATATTAAATATTTTAGAATTAAAGACACTAGAAAATATACCATTCTCCTTAATGAACTAATTTTATTAAGAACTTCTTGTATGCAAAGTTTAAAGTCAAAATTCGAAAGTCAATTTTTCACTTGACCTGAAGGAAGGTCACAGCTTTTCATTAAAAAAAACTACTAAAATATTGATATCGAAAGAAGGAAGGCTCAGAAAACCAAATCAGTCATGACTTTCCTATTATTCCCTAGTACTAATGAAATGAACATCGCTTTGGTCGAAAAGTAAATTGAGATCTCGTGAGCTTTCCTCATTAAATCAATATAAAAATCAATTTTCCAGTTTTGAATTCACACTTTGTACAAATAAAGTTTTCAATATAACTCATTCAGTACGACTATCTCAGATTTTCTTTTATTTCTCCTATTGCGAAACATATATATATAAGAATAAAGTTTGCTTTCTCATATAATAGAATTTTTATTTTTGACGTCTGACAATAGAAAGATACTAGAAAATCGAGTATTTTCACAATGAATCAGTCTTATTTAGCATTCTATTCGTGCAAAAGTTTGAACTTGAAATGAGAAGATCACTTTTGAACGTGATCTGACCAGGTCTAAAACATATTTTTGTAAAATGTATTGGAATGGTCATAAGTCAAGAAGATAGATTCATATCGGACAAATCTTGTTATACTTTCTTCTAGCCTTAATAGGAGACTATCTAACGAAGTAGAAGTCATCTGAAAAGTGATTTATCATTTGACAAAAATCCTTCGTAAATTATAATGGATTTTCAAAAATACTTACACATAGAATGAAGACAAGCAATGCCTGAATATCCATTGAAAAGTTGATAATAAAAAATAACGAATACAAATTGACAATTATGCATAAATGTATATAAAATTAATTCACTTGTACGTGTAAAACACCAAGCACCATGAACCAGTAATAAATACAAAAGACATTCAAAACGATCAACAGCAAAATCACCAGCAGCAACTGCTTGTGATCCTTCACGACCATAAACAGCAACACCACAATGAGATTGGCGAATCATTCCAACGTCATTAGCACCATCACCAATTGCTAATATACGATGTTTGAATACAGATTTAGCAGTTGTAACAAGTTCACGTTTTTGTGTTGCTGATACTCGACAAAAAATAACTGATTGGCATTGACCAGCAACTCGTATAAATTCTTTGCGTCTATATCGAAGAATTAAAACTACATTAAACAAACAAAAGCCAATCATAAACATTTAAATATTTAAAAAATTTTTACCTAAATCATCACCAGTAACAACTAGACATACAGGTAATTTTTGTGCTATAATATCTTCACTTATTCGAGCAATTGTTTCACTAGTTCGTATTTCATCAATTATAGCTTGATGTTGAATATCTAAATATAAAATTATCAGTTCAAAATGACTCAAATTATTCTTTAAATTTACCTAATGGTTGATCGATTTCATTTAATTTCGAACTATAATAAATCATATGAGTACGTTGTTTTAATTGAGCTTGTGCTGTTTCAGAAAAATCCCATGTTGTCACCGTAGACGCATCGTTCTATAAAACAATGAAATCCAACTAAATAACTGAATAAATGATATTGAAACTTACTTGAGATGATGTATCATTATCGATATTGACTGTTTTTGTCATATTAATTAATGATGCAGCTTGTGCTGTACTCAAAGCTGTAGCTTGTTTATCACCAGTTAAAAGCCAAATTTTAATACCAGCACATCTTAGTGTTGCAATTGCTTTTGGTACACCATCTTGTAATTTATCTTCTACAGCTGTTAATCCAGCTAACATTAAATTAACTTCAATGCCATTTGCAGCTTCGGCAATAGCTTCTTCACGATTATCAAGTGAATTAGCTGCATTTTGATATCGTTCAAACCAAGTTTCAAAATCTTCTAATGATATTTCTCTATAGGCAACTAACAAAGAACGATAACCTTGGTCAGCAAATTCGATACTATGTTGTTCAGTTATTGCTTTTAAATTCCAATCATTTGCATCACTTAAGTTTGGCAATATATATGTTTCGGCACCTTTGATATATAAATATATTTTATTATTAGCACGAACAATAATTGACATTCGTCTTCGACTTGAATCAAATGGTAATAAACATAAAATTTCATATTCAATATCTTCTTTTTGTGTATCAGTTGAATTAATATAACGAACAACAATAGTTTTTGCTGAACGTGATATCATTCGAACACCAAAATCTGATGCTGCTTGACAAAGTACAAGATCATCAGCATTATCTCCTTCATATCTTGGTTGATAATCAAGACGATACATCAATTCTCGCTGTTCGTGAACCATAAATGATGTATTACAGATAGCAAGTGTTGTTAGAAAATGATGAACTAGTGGATCATGCTCCTTTGGTAATTCAAAACTGGAAATGAAAAACATCAATGAATATTTGAATTAATTATATAAGTGTCTATTTTCATTTAATAAGAAATAAAAATAGTTCTTTTCCTGCATGACCCAAGCCTTTTTTTCTCAATTCGGTTGGAAAATAATACAATCATATTAGCAATAATGAGTACATCAGAATAAATGTCTTTCTAGGTATTTATTTTCTTAATATTCGTGTCAAAGTTTATCATCATGGCTTAATCTGTTTTTTTCTTGTAAAAGATTCACGATTCAATTTTCTGCAAGAACAAATTGCAGGTTTTGCTACAAAAATATTTTGATAAGCGATACTGCGAGACTTTAATATGCCCAATTTTCAAAAGTTGTTTTATATAGTTTTGCACAGATATAACAACATGACAAAATACATTTGGGAACTTTGTCAAAGCTCACGAGGAAATTTCTTCAACTGATTTATTGCTTTTAAATCCACGCTATGTGTGTGATGTGATGTAAACTCTAATTAGTTTGATTAATCTGAGAAGAGCTCGAATCTTCAGCTGATTGGAGCTGAGATATTGCATTTTTACGGTATTTTTTTTTGTCAAACCTTCAGTCCTTCTCAAAAATACTACAAAAAATTATTTTTGAATTTCGATTCGAAACGTTCCATAGTATCCGAGGTGGATGAAAATATTTTATTATGACAGTTTCAGATCATTGCGTTGGCCCTATGCTAAGGTACTAATCATTTACATCAACAGATTTGATGTTCTTACTTCAGGAAAAGAGAAAATCAACAAAACTGAAACTTTCACAACCAATTACTCTCGTTAGAGCCTATATCTATGTAAATTTTCTAGTAGAAATTTGAAAATAAATTTTCCTACTGTTCCTGAGGAATCACATCGATAACTTAAAAATACTCCCAAAATGCAAAATCTCAACTAGTGACATAAGCAGAAGATTGTGAATGATAAGATACTATCCTACTCTCTTATGAGAAATCCATGCAATATAGTGTCAATTATGGTTATTATTATGCTTTTCTTTCTTCTGATGGTAGGATGACGCCTGGCATAGCCTAACATTGATTAAGCTATTAATCTCAGTTGTTTTCAGGATATTCATAGCTTATTAGAGTCTACATGATGGGTCTAGTTCAGACTCCAAAATCCGTTAATCAATTGATGGACTTCCTTCATACGCCAAAAACACGTAAAACTTTGCTTATTTAGCGCAATGTACCTGACTAAAGAATCCTATTCATTTTTGTCGATTCAAGCAAGGTTTTCTGAGACTTCCAAAATTACTGGTTTAAAAGTCATTATTTGTTGCCGAATTTCAAAAAAAAATAAATAAACAATTTCAAATTGCTGAATAGTAATAATAGCAAAAAGTTTAAAATAATTCGGAAAACGTAATGCTAGTTAATGAGACAAACAATAAATAGGGAAATTAAGAGATAAATAGTTGAATTTTTACCAAAGTTTTAGCATCCAAAATCAGGGTATGTTAAACTCAAGAGAATGTGAAATGCTTCTTGCTATTGTCATTCGTTTGTTCTTATTGAACAAGACAATACAATGTCAGTACAATATTCAATGTCTTAAAACTAGTGGTGTCTAATAAAAAGACAATCGAATAATTAGAACGTATGTAACAAGAGGAAATAACTGAAAATTAATTTAAACGTTATTTTTGATTTTTTAAATTAATAAAAATTTTTCTGTGAGAAAAAAAAGGAATCTTCAAAACTCATACCGATTTGAATATTGTAAACCACCAATAGATACTGTTCTAAATATAAGTTTATTCTGTGTTATTGTACCCGTTTTATCGGAAAAAATATAGCCAATCTGACCAAGATCTTCGTTAATTGTAAAAGTTCGACAACTAATTGGATGTTCATATTTTAAATTTTTATCTCGTCCTATTCTATACATTTGTAAAACGCGTACGATATCTAATGAAACATATAATGCTATAGGAACCATCACTTGAAATAAAATTAAGAAACGTAAAGCAGATGCAAAAAAATGACCAGCAGCATTTTGAAATGGATTATCCAAAATAAATGGAACATATATCCATTTATCGCCAAATGAACGTTCCAAACGTAATGATAAACCAGCACCAAGTAAACATAAAAATAGTAA
>CAJNOP010000022.1:650334-669491 GCA_905250075.1 Rotaria sp. Silwood1 | reverse complement strand
AAATGCTTTATTATAACTCACTTATCATAAACTTCAGTTATTTGTTTATTAATATTTACATCACTTCGCCATCGTTTTAAGTCTTCAACAAGATCTTTAATCGCAGTTATGACTAAAATAACTGTCAATGGTATGAAAGCAACCTTAAAAAAAGAAAGGAAATTTTGTAATGAATTTCTAAAAAGATTTCCATAATAAAAAAATATTTTACTTACAGTTTTCGAAACTGCATTTATCACGGGTACCCAATTGAGAGCAATTAATGTAGCAAAATAAATATTTGCTACACGATGAAATTGTTCAAAAAGATTCTTTGGTATAAATGTTAAAATATTATAACGTGTTGTTTGAATACGATTTGTTTGTGATTTATGTTTTTTTCGATTTTTAATATCAAGCCATAGAGATGATTCGATATTCGATATAGCATTATAATAAACACGATAATTCTTACATTCTACTGCAGTTGGCTGTGAATTTATTGATATTTCGTCGACATCGCCATTTAAGATCTTTACTCTTCGATGAAACGATGGTACGACAACAAAATTACCCATTAATGATCAAGATATATCACCAAATTATCAATAAATACTATTTATCGGTTGTAATCAAGGCTCAGCTACAAATCATGACCGTTATGTGTATGCTTAATTTGCCTATTTGCTCTATCAATTGTTTGAATATATCTCAAAAAAATAAAAGAAAAGGTCGAATAAGTAATTGTATTCATAGCAAAAAAAAAACAAATCATGAAAACTAATTTTTTGTTCTGTATCATCAGTGATGCTGACGTAGTCTTTTTTTCTTACTATTCTGTTTAAACGATATATTACTTGCACGAACCAATACAAACAAATTGCATATTGATAATTATTACTACCTACTTCATATACGAATTATAATTTTTAAAATAAAATCATCGATATGAATGAAACAAATGGATCACTTTTTTTTTAATAGACGATCGACTGAAAGTAATATTTTCTAGAAATAGTTCACTATACAAACGTTTGTTTTCACATGTATATATTATTATAAAAAGATGGTTTACATTCACCTGTTGTGAGGGTGCTCTTTTTTCTCCTTGTCTCGTACATTTCTCTTTTTTTTCTGTCTACGAACGTGATTATGGTCGATAACGAACACAGATTATTTTTTCCTATTTTTTTTGCTTCTTTTGAGTTATTATACACACATCGTAAGCAAGAGAAAAGAAAGTGAAACGAAGCATATATTATTTTTAAATATTCTTTAGGGATTTTCGTTCTATCTATGTAAGCAAAGCGATTATTAGTGATAGTGATTGAAAGTTGAAAATAAATGTCAGATGACATTTGCACTTATTATAAAAAAGAAAAAGAAATGTTTTTCATGATTCACATGTGAAGGATAATAATTTTGTTAACATTGATGGTGTAATATAATCAGACTGAAAATTTTTTAACGTAATTGACGACTTCCGTTTTCTTTATTTAAAAAAAGACTAACGTCGTAGAATAATTTTTATAGACGCTTAATAACTAATAAAATATTAATATTTTCTATTTTTATCGAATACTTAAGATACAAGCACAAATATTTTAAATAAATGAAGAAAGCTGTAGATCTAAAGAAAATATAATTATGTTGTGCTATTGATGAGTACAAATATCAATTAAAGTTGTAGATTAGTCTATGATATTCTTTATTCATTTTATATATATCCCAATATATATGTAATTTACATTAGTGTTTTTTTTTTATATAAAATACTCTTCTAAATAATCATTGTTAGACTGAAAAGAGCGGTAAACTTTTTGTTATTTTGAATTTTGTAATAACAAGAGTATTGAACGGATTATACAAAAATTAAAATTAAAATAAACTCGTTACTATATTAGATCATTCGAGTTCTAATATTTAGGTTCCTTATCAAGAAAAGATAATAATGTATACGCATAAAAGAAATCATGACAAGTTTAGTCAAATATTCTAGAGAAAAAACGAATAAAATAAATGAAAAGAAAATATTCTCTCATAAACACAGAAGATACTTACCAGTGATGTACAACTCAAAAAAACTTTAAATTGCATTTAGATTTGACTACCCATTCTGTACTAAGTAGGAAAAGGTTAAAAAAAGTAAATTTGATCAATGATCAGATAAGAAAAGACATTGAAAAAAAACAACATTTAATTAAAAAACCTTAAAGATATTACATAAAGTAATAAACTTGACAAGATGCCTATCATCGAATAAATGAGATGTCGGTAAAATATGAGAAAAATTTTGAAACCATGTGAAACATTAATAATTGCAGGTGATGAAAGAACAAAAAAAGGGAAAACTTAGTCAAACTATAGAAAAAACAACACACTTTTTATTTTCGTATCTATTTCTATTAGACAAAATTGTGCTTCAAAATATTGATGAATTTTTTATTTCATAATTGCAGCTATTCATCAGTCAATAAATGCATTTCGAGCTAAATTCTATGACGTTAAATAATTTCGATGCGCATAGACATTCAAATTACGATATTAAAATGATGACAAGGCATTGATAAACTAGAAAAAAAATCATAATTAGTTTTTTTTAAATTCATATATAGCAAGGAAAATCGTCTTTTAACTCAGTCTATGTTCTATGGTGTAGTGTAATTTTTATAGTGATGAGCAGGATCACTCGTTTGCGGTTTTGGTTTTGTGCTTAGTAATACATGTACTAGTGAAAAATGCAATATCATTTTCTAGCAGTGTCAGTGCATTCTAACCATCTTGCAATACCCACGTGAGCTTCAATGTCCTTGGTCTTTGAAATTCATTACTGTTTTTAATTCATTGATACTTCATACTATTCTACACCTTATCCCTACTCAATAATTTCCTCATCAACTTTTAGAACACATGAGTCATAAGAATATGACTTTTGACGAAAGTCTTACACGACCATAAAAGATATCACTACCAATGAAAGAGCGTTGATATTGACTCTAGTCCAAGTCAAAAGAACTGATCTTAGTGCCAGTTCTGTTGAGACTAGAACTGATACTAGCTTGTTCATATTAAGTTATACATCGATGATGGAGAATGAAGAAATTGTATTGAGATTTTCATAGTCTAAAGCCTTCGACACATTTGAAGACTTAGCATCTTTTATTAAATCCCTAAAACGGGTCATCTTTTTTTTAGTCGCGTCAACAATTCTTGGTTTTGCTTTATTTTTGTTCACTACATCGTTAGTTAACGAGTTTATTTCACTTATTCTACATGCATAGTATTGAAAAAACATAGAGGCAGTCCTTGATAAGAAGGATATTCTTAGAACAATATAGTCAATATATCCTAACATATTGGTGTCATGCCCAATAGCTCTTTTTTTTCCTAAAGAATCAGATCTATCACGGCAACAGTCAACCTTCTCAATTCCTAAACAACGAAAAGCAGAAAGTCAAATTATTTTTTGTCAAACTTATTTTAGTGAGTTGCTTATTTTGGGGTTTGAATAGTTTAGATGAAATTCATTTATATTGAAGTGTAATACTGCATTACATAAATCTCGACGTGTGTGCCTAAAAATAAGTTTTCTTTAATTATGAATATACTGCTGTGTGATAAAAATAAATTTCTGAATATCCAATGGAAGTGAAAAAAACGAATAGATCTTTTAATCAAAACACAACAGGATTTTACTGAATATGTTTCTATGTCAGAAAAAATATCCTTATATGCTACTCTTAAGAATGTGCACTACGCTAAGTAGGTCTTAAGACTATGGGAATGGTTTTTCGCATAGAGAATCTAAAGAACTTGTGTTCAGATTATGCTGAAAAGTAGGACTTAAGTGACTCCACCATATGTTTTTAATAGAGAAACGTAGTTTTCAATAGACGATTCTTTCTTAGTAACTGGTTTTCAAGGTTTTTCTAACTTGGACCTGGCAAGTTACTATGATGATGAAAGCAAAATATTATTCATACTGAACATATATATTATTATGGATCTAAATACTAAAAAAAACTCGACTTTCAGAAATGGGTCTTCTAATCTGTCAAAGACTTCAATGGTTAGAGATTAAAAACTTAAATTTTTAAATTTATACAGTCAACAAAAGATTTCGTTTTCTTTTTTGACTAATGATTTGACTTTTTATTGTTCTGCTACATGATGCAATTGAGCGTAGAAAACGGTTGATCAATATTGGTGATAATGGTGCCATTTTTTCACCAATAACTTATTCTTAACTCTGTAATTTAACAATAGTTCTTCCAATAAGACAAAATAATTTTCGAACAGTTTCTATCAGAAAAATCAATTCCATGAGATTTTAACTCCTTATTCGCAGGTAGCTACTAGCTATTCTAAGAATCAGGCGGCTAATCATCTGATTCTTATCTACATCAAACAAATTATTAATAAATTAACATCGAAAATATAGTCTGTAATTAAAATTCTTTATCATATATTCAATCAATTGGATGAAAATACTTTTTTTGAAACAATATTTCATTTTGTAAAAGAATTTATTGCTTTTGCCTAATTGCTAGAAAAGATTTAATTTCAATATACCTTTGCCTCAATAATGCTGAATCCATATTTACATATACTTTCATGTAAAATGTGATGCTTTTAAGTCTGGTAAATCGTTGTATTTTTTTTCATTTCTTTCATTGTAGTTATACGTCTTTTTTTGAGTTTTGAACTTTGACGAACATTGTGTCAGTTGTGTACATGAGCTTCAATAACATAATTAACAGGATTGAAGATGATGATCACAAGAATCATCCTTGATCTACCGTTATCAAAGAAAAAAGTTAATATGATATGAATAATCAATGAAAATGATTCGTATCTAACGTAGAAGCAGATAGAAGACTCCTAAGCTATCAGCTCTGAAGCAATCAAATCAAAAGTTTACAACTTCTTAAAATTGCAATAGACTTATATTTTTTTTTCTCGAAGTTCAATCATATCAGGTATTCGACATTACAAATAGTGATGAATCATGGTT
This sequence comes from Rotaria sp. Silwood1, assembly GCA_905250075.1. NCBI lineage: Eukaryota > Metazoa > Rotifera > Eurotatoria > Philodinida > Philodinidae > Rotaria > Rotaria sp. Silwood1. The sequence goes on along the minus strand of CAJNOP010000022.1, from coordinate 664,498 downwards.
CTATCATTATTATTTCAAAAACAGAATTTTTATAAGAAACTTTAATATCAAAAATCATTTGATACATTCCAACAGATCTTTTATCGTAAAAACCTGTGTCGATAAGTAACCTAATTCAGGGCACAATTACTATCATGTTCTAGGATATTGTCTCAAAAACTATACGAATATTGAATTTTCAATATTTAGTTACAAGACTGATAGGAAAAAGCTTTTCGAACTGCTTCATGTATTCATCATATCTAAAGAAAAACTATATCTCATTCGAATGAAAACCGGAGAGCGAATATCGGTTAGGAGAAGATCAACACAACACATTGCTATATTACAAAAAAATCAGAAAGGCACTCGTCGATCATTTTATACATTGTCAAGAAACGAGTTTGTTAATGAGAATGTATAAAGAATTATGAAATTATAGTTAATAATTGTATTTTTTTCTTTTCTAATTATCTCAGAAGCTTAGAAATAAGGACTATAAAATTTAAAGATATTCATTCGAATAGTTTAATACACATGGATTAGTATATTAATTAATATAATTTTATTCGATCGTTGTTGAGAAGTTTACATCAAAGTTCTCAATCGGTTAGGCCTGCCTAATTTGATATTGTGATGGGCACCTATAGATCGAATTTTCAATAAAATATAAAATTTTCCAAAGATGTTGCTTATTGCGACTAATTTTTCTTGCAAATCGCATGTAATTCTTTTGTTGAATATAACAGTTTCTGCAATGAACACAAAATATACATAGCCAAAGATAAAATGTTCGTCACCCTTAAAAAATTTTCTTTATATTCAGAAAAATTTGCTTAGCTAGCTCTCCTTGTTCACTAACAATATTTGTTAACACTTTTTCTTCAATTATCAAAGTTTAAGAAAACCTATGGACTGAAGCGGCTTCCTTCGATCCAGTCCAGTCTATTGAAACTTCGGGTTTATATAAAAGCACTTATCTAGAGATGAGGTTTTTTCCTAATAATTACAGCGATTGTGAAATTTTTAGTTTAACGCTAAATACACAGTGATAGAGATCCGATGATTAAGACATTTATCATAAACATGCTCTCCGTGCTTATATTAATACACTACAATTAATATCTTTAGCTTATGAGAACAGATGTGGATAGTGCATATTAACTCAAAAATAGATAGAGTTTGTGAGAAAATCATCATGTTCAATTATGTTTTTTGATTGAGCGTACGAAAGAAACCTGTTGGGATAAGATTGGTTGAGTTATTATTCTTCTAATTTCACCAGCAAGCCTTTAAAAGAAACAATCGTCGACAACCGGAATATGCGACAGAAGTATATTATCAGAAGGAGAAGATTGATGATAATCACTCGTATTTTATATTAGACAAATTTTTCGAGATGTTTTTTCTTATATCCATGAAATTTGAATAACAAGTATTTTCCATGCTTATCAATTGCTTTTTTCAAACTGTAACGATATCATAAAAGAAAATGACGCCTTCTTACTGAATATCACTCAAAGGATAAAGAAAATATGCCCATGTTTGTTTTGTATTTATGCTATTCAAACATACACTGATACATAGATGTCAAACCGTGTGGATAAGTTTCGATTTCTTTTTGCTGACCGATTTTCAAAAAAAAAAAAAAAAAAGAAGCTCGATGTCCTTAAAAATATGATCAGTTTTAGCAATTATCTTCATATCGGGCTTCTGAGTCATTGAAACCCTCTCTTCAATCCTGGCGACCTCGGTATATGTGTACTCAGAAGTCAGATACTATTTTGAAAATAATATACATCAGCCGTAGAACTCGAAATATACAACGTTCAATTTTACAATCCATTTTTGTGAAGAATTAGAAAATATCTATGTTTAATATGTAACAATTTAAAATGCACAATATTCTAATGTAAAAAGTAAAAATGTACTTCAGTCTTACATATATAATCCATCATGACACTATCAATTTAGAAACTCTAAAAATATCATTGAAATCCATTTCTCAATTAAATTGATTTATTAGAACTAACTTTCCATCAAGTCTTTTGAATAGTATAACCTTGTGACAACGATAATTTGAAACAACGTCAAAAATTTGAATAGAGCTCTGCTGAAATTCAAAATCATTGGATGTTCATAGCTATCGAATTCAAATTGACAAGTTTTATCGTATCAATTCATACAAATTTCACAATGGTTTTTAAGACACTTTGTTGATATTTTATGCGATTATGATCTTCATTGAATTTTCGGTTTAAAAGGAAAAACAATTACGCTGTTTACGCATGAAATTGTTTGTTTCTACGATACATCATCATTATCATTGGATATTGTTTAAACCAATTGAAAAAAAGATGATAAAGTTTCTTTGAAAATAATATTATCAAAAACTTCGAAGGATTTATTGCACAGAAAATAAAATGTATAGAACAATAAAATAAATCATATAATAATTAATGAAAAGTTTATGAGTAATGGTTTTCATGTTTAACCAATCAGAATTTTTTATATATTTTGTTTATTTTCCTTTACTAACTCAAAAAAAATCAGTTTATTCGTCTTTCGAACTATAAAGATATTTCTTTTTCTATAATGATTTTCTTCTAGATTTAATTACCGATCTTTGACGATGACATCATCAAAGAAAGTTGAAAAATCACAAGGTGCTTACATTAAAAAAGGCCGGTATGATATAGTCAAAAGATAATTTGCAATGTTTAATCTGTTTTTTTTTCTTTTGTTACTAGTCTCTATGTAAAAGCAGTATTCACTGGTTTTCGCCGTGGTAAACGTAATCAACATGAACATACTGCTTTACTTAAACTCGATGGCGTCAATACGCGACGTGAGACAAACTTTTATTTGGGTAAACGTTGTGCCTACGTATACAAGGCTAAAAAGTAAATTTAATAATTTTGTCATTTAAAATTATACATTGTGTTTTTTTCTTCCAGTAAAACTTTAGTACCCGGTCAAAAACGTTTAAATCGTGTTCGTATTCTTTGGGGTAAGGTAACACGAGCCCATGGTAAAAGCGGTGCTGTACGTGCTAAATTTCGTCGTAATTTACCACCAAAAGCTCTTGGACGACGAATTCGAGTGGTAAAGATTCGATCTAATTTTACTATTGTATTGAACTAGTTTTTGTGTCTTTTTCCCTTTATAGATGCTTTATCCTTCACGCATATAAACAACTTTGCGATGGTCGATTGAAATAATTTATATCGGTCGATTTAAGAAAATTATTATTGTTATTATTATCATCATTAACAATTGTTTTGAGTGAAAAAGAATAAATAAGATTTGAAAAAAGAAAAAAAGATAACAATTTTGTTTTTTTTTTCTTATTAATATCAACATATCGAAAGTGAGGAAAACTTGTTTGTTGTCGAATTAGTTTTTACAGTTTCTTAATGCACTCAGAATTCATTTCATTATGTTCATATTTAATTTTGCTTGAAAAATATTTTTCTTAAGAAAAATGATCAACTGAATAGTCAATGAGTTAATTCAAAGGCTATCTTTTGTATTTGATCTGTTCTTTTATGAAATCTCGATATATTTTATATTTGGCTATCGTGCTCTAAGTTATCATTGATGTATACATTGAGAATCATCAAATAGATCAAATTATTGAATTATGCATTAAATATCTAGAAAAGGAAATCAAATTTTCGATAATGGTATATGAACTAAACTTCAGCATTGTCATTCTCAAATTTGTTGTTTTCCAAAAGTCAAAAAAACAATTTACAAAAGACAACCATGAAGTTATGGTTTGATATAAATTGATGAAGGAAATAACACGTTTCTCAGTATTCGTAATAAGTTTAATATGTTCTTCTTATACTTACGTTATTCTCTTTAAAATATTGTTTAAGTACTTGAGTTGTTTCTTCCTAACTAGCATTACACCTCGATACACATAGAATTAATGATAATCAACTTGACCTATTCAGAATTCAATAACAAACTAGACATACACTAATAAAGTCTTCCATTTAAATTTTTATTCTATTATTTGCATGACGATTAGAGAATAAACTTCGTCAAGCAGAAAATATAATTGCACATCTAACAGATAACGTGTGATATATCAGTCTATGTTGAGATTACGGGAATAAAATTGAATTGTTCTTCTTTACGAAAATGTTCATATGAATAATGAACTCTATTTTTACGCTGTTAATTACACGCGACTTTTGAAATTTAAGAGAGCACTTATCAAGCCATCAAGAAATCAAAGCACTTGATAAAATTAAATTCTTGATTCGATGTTATCATCCTGTTCAGCATCATCTGAACCTCTAAATCCAAATTTTTAGCGCATTTGGATGAGAGAGTGAAAAGTTAGCTCAATTTTAGAGTCGAGCACTGATGAGACTATTTGCAAAATATAGTCAAAAAACGTTCGTATAAAGTTAAGGTGTTTTTAGATGACAACAAATTAAGGAAATTTTTTATGTAATATACCAAAAGATAGTTCATCGAAAGCTGAACAAAATCACTTATTTACATATGATATTTGTGCAGACTGATTCATGGTTATTTATGAAATACCGTTCATGACTAGTCATTTTTCGATGGAAAAGTGGGTCAATTTTCTGTGGTGTATTACAGTATGTCAGCTGCCATTCAATCAATCTATGAGTCCCCAGACTGCATTTCACAGATGTTGTACAACATTTTCTCCTTTACAAAGTGATAAAAAAAGTTTGGTTTTGAGTCGAAAAAGGCTTACAAAATTGACGAACTGTACAGTATTTATGAGGAAAAATTATTATGAAGATTTTTTTCTGATGAGAAATAGAAGTTTGAGTAGATTGTGAAGTATCCAAAGTATTTTTCACATAGGTACAACATATTTCAATGAATATATGGTTTATATAAACTAATGAATCAACACTTTTTTCTTGTATGAATATAAGGTCAATAATCAGATATAAGACTGTTCTCTATGGCATGTAAAAATACATTCTAGTTGCCAAAATGATACTTCACACATTCATCTTCCTTTCAAATTGAATTCAACTATCTGATCATGTGTATGATTGCGTATATATGTAACCAAACAAGCTTGGAGAAGAAGAACAAATATTTGTCGAATAACCTCGCGTTCGACATCCGTTTCTTTTCCCTATTGATAAAGGAAAATATTGTTTAGATGAGTGCGGTTTTCCGATTAACACTCACAAACCATATGAGGACACGAGCTTTCCAAGTAATGTCCCTCCTCTTTAAGCAGGATGGGCTCTACGTGCCGAAAAGGAGAAACACGGAAAAGATTTTCCTTGCCCGTGGCCAACAGTTCTGCCTATTTTATGACGTAAGTATGCAACTGTTTCAATAATTCTAGAACTGTGGTGTGGGTGTGGCTTATTTTTCGTCAACCACGCACACCCACATCCACAACCTAGTTAGTGAACATCAGCTGTACTTTCCGTTGGGAGTTCAGTATATGAGATATGAGGCACGTCTTGGCCAATATAGATTAGTAGTTGTTCAATTTAATCGAATCAATTGGGAAGCACAAGATAGTGTGGGTCTCGGTGTAAAGTAAGAACACCTACCTACACATTTTCAAACTGTTTAAGGTAACTCTACTTACCATTCGTTTTAGCCAAACTTGGATCAAAACACTCTTCGATATCTGCTTTCATATTTTACAGATCGTCAGCTGTATTATTACAAACTTCTGTTTTTTCTTCGTTAAGATCACTTTTATCTTGTTCTTTCAATATCCAGAGCAGAACTTGACAGAATATTCGTTGAACTGGATCTTGAATCTTGATTAGTTGATATAGGGAAGTCGGAAGAAGTTTCCTTTTCTTTTGTGAAACCTTTTCAATGAAACGTCTGCCTCATGAACTTCGAAGCGAGTGCTGAAAGAATGTAGTGAAAAGCGAACAACAGATCAAAAAAATGAATAGAACTTTAAATATGATCGACATTTTATTGAAAAGTTAGGAAAAATATGCAGCAATGACATATAAAATTGCGCGCTAGTTGATCACAGTCAAACAGTTTTTCCACGGCCATTTACTCTGTATAGTTCCACCTGTGATATTCTTCCAAATCCAGTGCTGGTTATCTCCACCAGTGCACGGTGTTATTTCAACTGAGGATTTTAGCAACTTTCTGTAGTGTACACCGAGACACTTCCCGTTAAGAGCAATGAGTTCTCCATTTTGAGGGTTTAGGGACCACACTTGGTAGAAATTCAGACCAGGTACACATGGTGAGATAGAGACTGCTGAAGACTGGTTCTTATGAGTGGTGACACATAGCGGGCTGTGAAGAGGACGAATAGTGTGATCGTCTCGATTGTACTGCCACTGTTGAGCTGTTGGTGAATGATATCTTCTGCAGAGTCGAACGTTGACTTTTGAAGATGCGCCAAGACCATTACAGAACAGGCAGAGAAGAAGAAAAGTGAAGAATCTCCACATGTTGATGCACTATAGTAAAAGAATTATTCAGCGGAAAACAGTTTATTTTCAAACACGAAACCGAATGACGAAGAGTTATATAGGCAATTGAGGAGTGAATGAGATCAGTTATGCTAATACAGGTTTTGTTCTTTTCTACTTACGAGGAAAGTACCCTTGATGACATCTGTCGTTTGAGCTGATATTCTGTCCATAGAGAGCTCTCGATAAGACTAACAAAAGGCTAATATGGTGAGTGTGGATATGAGATGAACATAATGCACAGACATTTACTTATACCCATGAGCATAAATCTTGAGCATGTTCTATTGTTGGCTTTTTTCTACAGTGTTCATTACTATCATTTGTTTTGTCTCCCTTCTCTTGCGATCTTACTACTCGTCATTCGGTTATTTAAACATATATCACATCTTCTCACTGTGTTTTCACTTTTTTATTTATTCGAAAAGATAGTCCTTTTCTCCTCTGCTTACAAGATTACACGTGAGCATTTCGTTCTTACCTTTTTATCTTTGAAAGTATATGCGAGTAAGAATGTATGTGCGTGTGGATGACAGTATAATATTTCTCACTCATTATCACCCACTCTTTCCCTTGCATTATGATAGCTTGGCACACCCTCCGTCTTACTTTCGACTTTTGTTTCCCATATATGAATAACAATCATTGAAAGTGTATGATTGAAGTGAGCAAACTCAATGATATTTTTTATAAAAAGAAATTAAAATGAAATAGAAGTGGATGTATGCTATACTTTTATTCATGACGGTGAGCTGAAGCTTTTCTAAGAATATTAGGCATATTATTTCCATAGTTCTACTTTCTAATGAAATTGTTTCGATAAAATTTTGTATGATATATATTTCTATAAAGATTACGTCGATTCATTCCGCTTGTCCAAGAGATATGGTATTTTGCTGACGGTGAGGGTGAAGGAAAGACAATCACCCTCATCCACCCACACCCAACTTTATGGAGTGACATATGAAAATGTGTCGACTTACGGATTTAGAGCTCGATTTTATTCTGCGCGTTTTTCAACTCCATTCTGGTATCCTTCAGCACAATGGATTGCATGCTCCTAATATCTTGAAAGATATTCTAAGTCCACGCGAGAATCCCACAGAACAAAACTCGTGAAACTATATTTAAATAAAGCTTCTGCCTAATCTCTACGGGATTACGATCATTCAACATTCAAATATTTCAAAAATGCAGTTTTACTCTTGTACTATAAGAACCAGATGTATTTTTACACTCTTCGATATATCCGATTGGTACATAAGTTCTTCATGTGTTTTTTTTCTGGCTAAACAACAAATTTATTTTTCAATAAAGATATGCAACATCAAGGGTATGCAGTGTGGGTATGAGTGTAAATGTGGGGTGTGCCTGTGGATGTGGGTGCGGGGTGAGTGTACGTGTGTATGTGGATGCAGGCGGGTGTGAGTATGGATATAAGTGAATAGAATATGACACCCACACCCACATGGTACATTTTAAGTGACGGACAGATCATTTTGACTCCAAGTACGATAGCTGTGTTGCTTAACCAAAACAGAAGATGACTGTGTAACTAACATTCAAGAAAATAAAATAATTAAAAATACATTGTTGCACAATATCTTTATGCATATAGAAAAAGGCAGAGATTGAGTCGGTACCAGCAACCCGTCGGTCTTTATTTGTCACTCTCCTGTTCTATGATGGTATTCACACGAAAAAAAAAACTGGCACCAAGGCTAGTCCCACTGATCACACAGGAGTTGATTTAACAAACAGTCTATAGAATGCCCCTCAATGAGACTATTGTTATCAACGGTGAAACGTTATGTCAGTATGGGTGAAGGTACGAAGGTAGCCCGCAAGAGAGTTCGCTATAAAACAAGGTTTCATGTTAAGCATCAACCTGTTGTCTGTAGATCGATATTTTGTCGTTAGGTCGGATTTTCTCCGATAAATTGACGTATCATCAGCATCCTGTTTAGTACCGATAGGCTGATTTTGGTCGGTAGATCGGTCTGACTGGTTTTCGCCGGTAAACCGGTTTGAACTAATCAGACTGGTATACCGGCCGGTCTGGCTGGAAAAAAAGTAGACCAGTTCCATCTATGGAAAAAGAGTAAAGTTTTTTATTTCTCTTAGAGATGATAGCTCTGAAGAGTGCTTCTGAAATTCAGCAGTATAGAAAGATACTTGGTATATATGTGTATCGGCCATTTAAACAGAAAATCTATTGATAAATTTAAACCAAATAGTTAAGATATACGACAGCACTTTTGGGCGCAATCTATAAGTCGATAGACATCATCTGACAAGGAAAACCAGAAACGAAATAATTCAATTTATGTATGTTTCATCTTATCTTGAATAGGAGACGAAACTTTTTGCTTTTGTTTTAGGATAAAACTGTGAGATCAAGATCTATATGATAGTTATTAAACAGAAAAAAATTATGATGAATCAAAAACATTATGGAATTTTTAAAAAAAAAGTAGAAATGTAAACAGATACAAACTATGTAGTAAAATAAATTGAATAGCAAAACCAATCGTAAAAAAAAACTTTTCATCAATATACTTATAATCGATAAGTTTTAATAGCATTGTGTTTAAATATTAATTCAAGTTCATCTTTTGATAATCCAGCATCATTTTCTGCAATGTCTCGGTAAACATTAACAAGTTCTTCATATGTTATATGTAATTTATCCACTGGAAAGTTCGATCCAAACATACAACGTTTCGGTGTAAATAAACGTAGACATTCAAGAATATATGGTGCGAAAATTTCTTTTGACCATACATGATTAAACATAACTAATCCACTTAATTTACAAATAACATTTGATTGTTCAGCCATATGTGTCATACCTTCTTTCCAACTATTAAAATCATTTTTACCATCAACAGGTAAACCACAATGATCAAGAATAAGTATTGCATTTGAATATTGTCGAGCTATTTTCGATGCATCAATCATCTGTGATGGATATACCTGAAGATCAAATGATAACGAATATGATGTAAGTAATTGAAAACCTTCAAGCCATGTTTTATCAGTTAAATAATCGCTTCGATCAGTCATTGATAAACGAGAGTCTTTTGTTGACCAATTAAGTAATTGACGAATACCTTTAACACGTGGATAATCATGCGTATAAGTTTCAAGTAATTTTGGTAATTCTGATGATGCTAAATTTGCATGTGCAACAATACCATGAGGGAATCCATCAGAATTTGCATTAGCAATTTGTTCAAGAAATTTCACTTCTTCTATTGGATCGTCAGCTTCAGCTTGAACATGAACAGATTTAATTAAATGACATGAAGCACTTGTTGCATCACGAAGATAATCATCAAGTAGATAATTTTGTTTTAAACGTTCTATATCTCCAGCAAAATGCCAGGATGCACCACCTTCAGAAACAGGTCTAAGCCATTTATATTTCGCAGGACTTGTTGGTGACAATGACCAAAGATGATGATGACTATCAACAATTTCAATAGCCATACGTTTTTTTATTGATGAAAGAATATGTTGCCTTTTCTTTAGTTTTTTATAAGCATAACACTTCAAATCTGAATAAGATAATAAATTATTCAAATATTGCATCTTTAGTTTGTTAAACAATTTTTTTTTCTTCATTAACTATTATTATTGCAAATAATCCATGCTAATGATTATTCAAAGGCAATAAAATCAACGAGAAGATAGTAGAAACTTCAGTCTTGATGTTTCATGAAATTTTTTGAAGTTTCTCGAAAATTTGAAGTCTCTCCGCTTGAAGTCTGTTGTTTCTTTCTCAAATAAAATAGCACAAGGCTTTCATATTAAATAAGTGATTGTCTTTAATAATACTAATTTTATCACATATATGATTACACAGAGAAAATAATTTTTTCAAATATTAAATGTTATGTTCAAGGTTTCAGTTTTTACCAATTATTTTCATAAATAGTTGCTTTGTAAGATTATCGTTCTATTACCTAATAGACGAGAAAAATGTTGATCATATTCAAAGTTCAATTAATAATAGATTGAATTTAAAATTTTCAATCGGTTACAATCTTTTAAATTGTTCGGTTACTTGATAGTGATGAAGTAAATGCATTTTCTTGTTTAGCATCGAGTTAAAGGTTAGATAATGAAATTCTATTTCTCGAAAGATAATTATTATCAATGAGTATAGTACGTTTTTTTGTTGTAATGATAGATGAAAGGCAAATATTTGGTCAGATATATTGTTTAACGATTGCTCTTTGGTGAGACTATCATGTTTAGAAATGTAAATAGATTGGATGAGCTTCGACCAATATTTTAGTGGTCCAGCTATACGACTGAGACATTAAAATATATACCACTTTTTTTTAAAGATTTTCAACATCATATATTAGTTTTCAAGAATGTTGTTCTCTAGTTAATGTTCATTATGTCTCCTGTTGTGATTTTCTTACTTTTTCATTTCAAAATTGCTCAGAGAAAAGAAAATTGTTACAACTTTCAGCCATTGTTATCGCAGTGTTCAAGAGTTTGAGTTGTCGATACCGATAAGGCAAATATGATACAATGAATTCAGTCACCGAGGACGATTTAGGTACTGAGTTAAACCTTTAATTACTTTCTGGCTAATATTAAATGTAGGGAGGTATGCATTACATGAGAAGAGAATTCATCTTCACGAATTCCAACGAATCTATGCATTCATTTGATAAGAATTTTTTATAGGCTTGCCTGAATACCACTATAAAATGCTCCACTCACACATTTTGACATATCGATGTGATGTGTTCCAGTACTTGATTTTTGTTTACCATCCTAATTGTCAATAGTACATTGAATAAAATGGATTAGAGCCTGTAGAAATCCAATTATTTTTAAGAACAAGACGTTAAACTTCGACTAACAACTTTTTGATGAGACAGCCACCTATATTGATGCGCACCATTTGAGCCCATATTGGACGTACAAGGATGTGTTAGTAAGACTTACGAATGTGTATTAGAGCTCGTCCCAGTGAGCCATTAGAGTCGAGCTGCGATAATCTTATTGAATTGTCGATCCAACTTTAGATATTTTCCCAAAAATCAGAATGCAAAATCTCAATGTGAAATTTCACCCATAGATTGATTTGATAATCGTTAGAATATTCTAAAAGTTTCATCCAAAATGAATGGTTTTTTTGTTAATATCAAATTTTCAAGTCAACTCAATTTTTACGTCATGCCTGAGATAAGTGATCATTTGGTTTTAGAAATTCGATATCTTAACAAAAGATCATTATTTTCAACTGAAACTTTAAGAATTTTCCATGAACCATTCGATCAATCCATAGGAAAAGCTTTACATCAAAATTCTTGTTTTTGATTTAATCTTTATGAATCTAAAGCCGAGTCGAAAATTGAGTAAAACAATCATAGTTGAGTTTCAAAGACCTATGGGAGCAGATCCTCTCAATTTTTTTCTAGTTTTACGGAAATTTTCTTGTGAGTCTAAACGGCGGGTATCAGTTTGGGTTAATGTTTTACCCAGATGTTCTCTATCAGAGGGATCAAGCTGATCTTCGAAGAGGCGTCATCCACTCAGTTCTCACACTGAATAAAACACTAATCTGCGTGATTCAAATTCTGTCTATTGCCAATATCATATTTGAATTCCTCTTAAAAAGATAAAAACAAGAAGAAAGAAAAAAGTACACAAGATGTTTTATTAAACTGAATGCTTGAGGTTCTTTTTTATTCTATTATTCGTTATCATGCAAAGCCAACAAGTTCAATTAAGTTCAATACTAGTTTCTATTTTAAGCAAAACTTTCGCTTTTTAATCTAATATTACAAATATTATAATCAAGAATTGATATAAAGAACAATAAAAATCAGTATTTAAAATAGAAACATTTGTATTAGCTGTATTGTTGCGTAATCGTTTTATTTGTTGTACATCACTTTCTAAATTAATTTTTGATGTTGTCAACGAACGTTTGCCGATGCGTTCTGCTAAATTGATTACATCATCATCATCATCTTGTAGATCAATTCGAACACCAGTTTTATCAACAAGTATATTTATAAGAGATGAAACTGTGTGTGGATCTTGTTTATCATTACTCATATCTTCTAATTTTTTCATATAAGCGTCTTTAAGTAGATATATATTCAAGAATTGCGCACAATCACGACAATCAAAAGCTGTTTTTCGTAAAGAGTCAGTTGTTGATTAAGATAAAACCTTATTGGTTTCATCTGAGTCTCACTAGTAAAAAAAAATTTAATTGATTAATTTTGTATTTTGATTTAAAAAAATGAATGAATGAATCTATTTTACTACAATTAATCGAAGTATTAAGTTACTATTATTTGCACAGAGAACAAAAACGCAGAATTTCATGAACACAGACAATTTGTTAACTATTCAAAGTTCATTATATTTGTATCATTATGAAAAATTTTTTTATAAAATATTTCTTGATGTTTGCCAATAACTTCACAAATGAAAAGTGCAATCATTAAATGATTGACTGTTAGTTATCGTCAATAAATAGTACCGTGTTGACAAAGATAGAAGAAAAAGAAAAAATACTCACAAGGGAACCTCTTCAGATGCCTTCTTTCGATTTTCACGAATTTTTGCCTATGAAGACTTAACTAATGAAGGAACTACCCGAGGTAACACATTGCGTTTGAGACAAGACCTCAGTCATTACGTAGGGCTTGTTGAAACTTAATGAAACCTAGAAAGATTCTTCCCATGCGCTGCTCTATTGATATTGTAGCCACTACATTGAACTTTTCATCTTTGGTGCCGTATGTATTTTAAACAAATCGGACAAAAGAATTTTGGTCTGAAACTTTGTTCATAGACAGTTCTTGAAAACATTAAAATCTTCTAGAAATCTCACCTAAAAAGAATCATCTCTTCTCGAACTATCAGGCTCACAAAAAGCATGATATTCCACCAAAAAGATGGAAACTCTAGCTTTTTTGAGGATTTTTTCATCTCCGGAAGAGACTACTCGTTGTGGCTGAAGTTTCGAGAAGATTCTGTTGATTTCAAGAATTGTCTGGAGGCTAAGTTCTAGACCACAATTCGTTTGCTTGATTTTTTTTTATCAATACCAAGCCAAGAGTAAAAACTCCAGTGTAACGGTCATTACTCGAAGAGGGCACTACATAGGGCAGAATCCTTCTAGGTTTCTTTAAAACTCAATAGATTCTACTTAATGATTTAGGTTTCATCTCAAATGCGAAATATCACCTAGAACAGTTCCCTCTTAAGACATTGAATTTTGATTATGTTCATTTCCTAGAAACTCCACGTTTTCGGAAAGTTCGTATTGTCTAATTGCGATTTGAAACTTTGCACATATACAGAACCCAATTAGATTAGTTTTCATTAAAAAAATTCAGATATTGTTGAACAAAATATCTTCGAGATAAGAAACTTTCAATAGAATCCAGATCTAGATAGCCTTATATCTCGAAAAGAGTTGATTTTGAAATTTCTGAATTTTTTTGGAAGTTAATTTGATTGAGTCGTCCATATATGCAATGTTTTAGATGAAAATGCACAAACATGAGTTTTTCGAAAACCTTAGATTTCTACAAAATAGACATATTAAAAATTTGATAGCTTACTTAAATCTTAATGGGAATTCAAATCCTTCTACCGTTTTTATTAGAACATTATATAGCATTTCTAAACAAAACATATTTGAAATCAGAAGAAGGCATCTG
>CAJNOP010000022.1:439016-650234 GCA_905250075.1 Rotaria sp. Silwood1 | reverse complement strand
ATAAAAAAAGCCTGAGAAGAGTGATAATGAACAACTTTATTTTTTGACTTGATAATAAATATAACTTAGTCATTCTATGACATTTGATAAAGAATCAAGGTAAGTAAAATAAAACAAATATACTGCTCTTGCGACAAGACATCTGTTAAAAGTGAATGTAATTCTTTTTTTTTCTGTCATATCATAATGATGAATTTTCTTTTCTCTAGAATGATGTTATGCTTATTTCTTATATTTCCTATACTAAGTGTAACTAGTCGTTCATTTACTATTAATAATTATTTATCATCAAACACGATAACAGATCGTATTATTGAATTAGTTACTCGAGGTGCATTTCGTGGTGTAACTTATAATCGTTTAGCAGCATTAGCTGATACAATAGGGCCTCGTTTATGTGGAAATGAATCATTAACTAAAGCTGTTCATTGGGTACAAAATTCTATGATTGATGAAGGTCTTGATAATGTTCATATCGAAGAAGTTCAAATACCTCATTGGATACGAGGTGAAGAACACGCTCAATTGGTTCAACCCCGTTATACAAAATTGTCAATGCTTGGTTTAGGTAATTCAGTTGGTACGGGACCAAAAGGTATTCAAGCACCTGTACTTGTTGTTCGATCATTCGATGAATTAAATGCAAGATGTGAAGAAGCTCGAAATAAAATTGTTGTTTTTAATCCTCAATGTGATTGGCAAACACAACCACTTGGTTGTTATGGTCCTGTTGTTGGTTATCGTGTTGCTGGAGCATCACATGCTGCTAAATGTGGAGCATTAGCTTCTCTTAGTCGATCAGCTGCATCACGTTCAATTGATTCACCACATACAGGTGTTATGGCATATGATCCAGCATATCCAAAAATTCCAGCTGGATCACTTTCAGTTGAACATGCTGATATGCTTGATCGTTTTCAACAACGAAATCAATCTATGGAAATTTTTCTCTACATGGAAGCACAAACATTGCCTGATGTTATTGGTTATAATCTTGTAGCTGAAGTAAAAGGTTCAACATTACCTGATGAAACTGTTCTTGTTAGTGGTCATTTAGATAGCTGGGATGTTGGTCAAGGTAAATTGTTCATATTTTTTTCTTTATTTGAATTTTTTTGTTTTAAAGGAGCTATGGATGATGGTGGTGGTGCAATGATTTCTTGGACTGTTCTTTCTTTACTTCATTCATTAAATATTCGAGCTAAACGAACAATACGATGTGTTCTATGGTCATGTGAAGAATTTGGTGGTGTTGGTGCTGATCAATATTTTAATGCGCATGAAAATGAAGTATCGAAAATGAGTATTGTTATGGAATCAGACCTTGGAGTATTTCATCCACAAGGTTTGCAGTTCCAAGGCAAACCTGAAGCACAACAAGTAAGATAAAAATTAGTTTTTTAAGAAAAAGGCTTTATATTTCTAATGAAAAACTTTTATAATTAGATTATAAAAAACATATCAAAACAATTGACATCAATCAATGCAACTCAAGTGGTGTCAGGGGGTGGTGGTGAAGACATTGGACCATGGATGCAACATGGAGTTCCTGGTGCATCACTTCTTAATGATAATTGGGATTATTTTGCATATCATCATTCGAAGGGTGATACAATGAATGTACTTAATTCAACTGATGTTGACCTAGCAGCAGCTGTTTGGGCTGTATATGCTTATTCTATTGCTGATCTTGATAATCTTTTACCCCGTTAGTTTTATAATTGTGACATTTTCTTTTTATCAAGAACAAACAAACATTTTAATGTTGCTATAGGCATTAAAGAAAGGAAAATGTTTTTAAAAAAAATCAAATATCATGAATAAAGAAAAGTTTGCAACAACAAAATGTTTTTTTCATTAATTATTTCAATAAGTTTTTCTAGTATTGCTTTGCATTTTTTTTTATTGATGTCTAGCTATTTAAGAAGATTAATTTATAATGTTGAAAAACAGCAGAAGTCGTAAAGCAATTGTTGATAATCAAAAAACAAAACTGAGTAGATCAGTATGTTATGTAATGATTGAACTGATGAAACTGCTTCTAAAACTCATCGTCTTGAAATTTACTCATTGAACAACAAACAAATAACAATTAAGTAGTTATTTGGAATCTTTGTCGTGGATTGAAGCTAGTTTATTTCTAACAAAACTGGATAAAGATACTTGTTGAAAAAGAATTACAACTGAATGATAATGGTTTATCTTTTAATCGACGCATCAATCTTTTATTTCTATTATTGATAGGAAAAGTATAATAAAGATTACAAAAAAAGAGTCTCTTGCTAATCAAGCTCATCTTGTTTTTCTTTTGTTGGTCAAATAATCGAAACTAATCTTGCGTTGATGAAATTAAAGCATCATATAAATTAAGTGAAGTTCTACTATGGCTTCATAAAGATTGCCATCCATATTGGTATTGTCTTCTTATTTCCGATGCTGTTCGATTTCATAATCAAGTGATACCTATCACGTATTCATTTTTCTCTTAATAGTCTCACGAAACAAATCATATTTGCATCAGTAAAGCAAGTCGCATTGCAATTCAATGTTTTCTTGTGGTTAAATAGTCACGGACAAATACTTTATTGGACGCAATAAAACTGTCTTGTTGTGATAAAATGATGGATGCACTACGTTTTTCTTATGAATGATATACTTCTTATGCATAAAGCAAATACTATTTCGTATTCAATAATTAACTAGAAATATGTGCTCGATTGAAATTCAATAAATGCTTACTATTTTAAAAATAATAATACTTGATCGCAACAATAGAGAAAGATTAATTCGAAATATTCAAAGTGAGGCAAAACATCAAACAACAATCTAAAGTTAAGTTAGTTTATATTCATGATTAAACAATAATATAATTCGATCATAATCATAATGGATTTGCTGACATCAAGTAATGTTTTTCATATTAAAAGTTAAAAGTAATGTATATCTAGAAGTATTTACCGGAGGTACGATACATTTATTTAGCTACTATATATATTATAACACACTGACACAACCTTTCTTTATCACAAAAAATGATGATTGAACAATTTGTCGTCGGTGTGTGAATGTAGATATCGGTGTCAATGAAGATCTTTGGTGTACACTATTTAATACCCTCACTCAACTACTCTAAATTCTTCTTTCGAATGTATTAAGACTAATACGTATATTTTGATCGTTCCGATATTTCTTCTAGTGATGATGAAACTTTAGCAGATGAACATCTAGTTCGTAGTGAATGAGTA
Source organism: Rotaria sp. Silwood1 (assembly GCA_905250075.1). Taxonomy (NCBI): domain Eukaryota; kingdom Metazoa; phylum Rotifera; class Eurotatoria; order Philodinida; family Philodinidae; genus Rotaria; species Rotaria sp. Silwood1. Next base: position 646,989 of record CAJNOP010000022.1, on the reverse strand, counting down.
TAGTAAGAAGGGAGGGTATGGGAAGAGATGATCTGCACTCCACACCGATGCTCATACTGATACAATGAATGTATTTAAATGGACAAATATCAATTATATCTATTTAGAAATGTACCATTATCAATCTCAAAAATTTTTTACTCCCGTTACTTCATTGGTGATGACATGTTTTAGTTCCATTAGTTTTTCAAGGAAAAAAATTTTCTTCAATTATTGTGAAAAACCAATAAGCAGACTCCCGTCTCCGATAAGAAACCGAAAAAATCCGAAATCATTCAAAATCAATATAAAATACGTGATTCGATTGCGTTTTTCACGCTGATTCCGAATATAACCACCTTATTGCATAAAAGTTCTGTTTTGACCGACAAAATCGAGAAATACTAGGTGATTTAGGCCAGATTTTTGGAAAACTGGATTTTCTCAGGAACTAAGTGATATAAGAAAAAAAACGAATCGTACTTTTTTGACTCATAGTATGATGAATTGAATGAGACAAAAGATTTGATTCCATCAGCCACACAGAAAAACTAGATAGATTTACAAAATCTACTTATACCTAGTGCACTTGACGAGATTCGAACTGCCACCACCAACAGAGTTTTCGGTTTAGAGTCGATTTAGCAACTTGTCTATATTCAGTTTTTCATGCTAAATCTGAAAAAATTATTTTCAGAAGCTGGAAAAAAGAACAAAGTAGAAAATTTGGCACATTTTTGCAAAAAATGTCTTTTCTGAAAAAACGACACTCTTGTAGTATTTCGTATTTTTCAACCGGAAGGAGGCATTTGCTAAGGCTAAAAAGTAGATTTTCGTGATCAGCAGCTACCACTCTATCAAACGATATAAAAAAAATACGAAAAAAAAATTTTGCTCGAAGTTTGAATTGCCTGCACCTTAGTTTTGTCACACCCACCAAACTCTAGACATACACACACCTGCATCTTAATAGTATTCAGAAAATTCTCAATGAATGTTCTCGCAAGTTGTATAATACAGCGGCATATTCGATAATACATAAGGAACAGTCATGAATGAATTCGACCCAGCTTAAGAATGAATAATAACGGAGAAATTCGAATCCATCTGTAACTTAATAGATGTAAAGTACAATGCATTTATGCGTGATAGAGTTGTCTAGTGTAATGAAAGTGCCACGAGAATATTGATGAATTTATTTAATAAAATTTCTGCACTGATATTTCATGATACCATGCATAATATCCATGAATATACTGTTCAGTGAGGACTTCTCAATTAAAACACGGCTTGTGAACTTTCGCTTGAATCAATCTATAGAGAAAAATGCAACTTTAATTTTGATTGCATACTTGAAATTAATGCGGATACGTATTCTTTCTCTTAGTACAATATAAATATAAATAGTGATGGATTTAGAATTTTGAAATCGAATTCATACAATCTGTCTTATCATCAATAAATTTGATCTATAACCACATCATTCGAAGCATCCAGGATGGCTCGTACTTTTCTCGTCAATTTCTTACTGGTCCTAATTGTTGCTGATCAAATCTTTAAGTGTCACTGTTGAATGAGTCAACATTTTTTCAAGTCTTCTTTGTTTTTCATCAACCGATCAAACAGAAGCTGGCTCGTGTAAATGACCAACCAATTCCGATGAATGTGAAGAGAATTGTATTAAGAAAAACCCTGGTGTGAATAGTGTTAAGGAAGTTTGTAAAGGTTTCGGCTATCTGTATTGCAAGTGCAGCGTCAATGGAGGAGATTAGCACTCAATCGACAACGGTTGCTAAGTGCAGAAATAACAAAAAAACAAAAAATTCTCCTGAATCATTCTTTTCTCGTTTGTCTCACCCTTATTCCGTGCTTGAAAATGTACAGAAAAAAATTAATAAGATAACAATTTTATGGAACAAGATCAGCATTTTCGTCATGATACCTACTTGTTCAATAAGAAAAGGAATCCTAACAGTTAAAGATTACGATGCATGCATAAATTTTTTAACAATAAACGAAATTCGATTTCTTAAAGACATGTTATGAAATTAAATTTTGCTTGATATCGGTATTTCTTTCGCAATACAAATATCGACATATTTCAAATCAAAGTCAAACTTTAGAGTTGCAACTTCGGATAGCTAGTTAGCGAAAGCACAGGGAGACAATGAAGCATATTGGGTATCGTTTGCATCTAGTACTTTTTTATCCACTATCTTCGATTCAATTCTGGCAGAGGAAAATGCGAATTTCAAAACTCTGTTTCCATAGGTGTTACATTACTGAACGATGTTCGAAAGATACAGAGAATGATTCTCTGGAAGTATTCCATTGAATTTGAGCTCATATTTTGTGCTTCTCAAGAGACTTATAAGAGTAGTCTAATTCTAAGCAGATTTATGTACTATAGTCACTGAAGCAGAAATATTCAATTCTTAATTTATCTGAAAAGACACCATTTTGTCAATAGGTGTTTAATCTCTTTCCTCTAAATAGTTTGTTGTAGCTGGATTTTCAATTATATACAGTGCAGGCTAGGCAAAGGAAAAAAAGCAAGATTTCAGATTGGATCTCTACTATCATCAATGCTTGTCTCTTATTGGACATGAACTGGTGAAGAGATTTACAGATGCATGCACCGAATAATTAATATTATCTGGCAATAAGAAAAAGGATGAGTGACCTTTTAGAGTGTGGATATGCAGGTGTACTGCTTCTATTCATTCACAACGATTCCATGCACACACTCGCTTCACTCGCACTCAACATTCGTACCCTTGAAAGACTGGTTAGTGCGTGGAATTCATGAAACAAGAAAGAAACGACTACTCGAAGAGATCAATATCGTACACCCACACCCACACTCAAAGCTCATCTTCAGACGTACTCAATCGAGAAATAATTGAGATAAAAAAAACAAAAATTCCTCAAAAAATCTTTCCGATGGACGCATTGGGAGTAATATAGAGGTTGCCAGAGAATACACTATAAGTCTCTACATCACCTGTCTTCATTACTCGATCACTTTAACGCAATCAAACGTAGTAAATGCACGTCCTCAAAATGAGAACATGCCTGCATTTTAAGTAAGGGTCTGTTCCCATAGCTGTTATTCCACGTCATGAGAAGAGCAACAATGATACCTCAAAAACCAAAGTTCACAGATGCATTATGGTTTGTAGAGTATAGGAAAGCAACGTCAAAGAACAGCATCACACATGAACGGACTTGAATTTTTGAACAAAAAAAAGAGGAACTCAAAAACCACCCGCAGCATGAGCACAAGAAAAATTTATTCAAAACATCGGTCATAGCGCAAAATTTGCCTAGCTCACCGCTGATGTGCAATCGGTAACTGAAGCCTCAAAAAATATGATTCCAGTTGACTAACACGAGGCAGATGCTCTACAGGCGAGGAGATCCTTGTTCGCCTAGTGTCTACTAACATTGCAGATGCAGTCACTGTGGTCATCAATATCAATAACAGCCATACAAAAGATGTTGCAGTTCTATATTGAACTTTGCGTTTCTTTAGTGTTGGCTGGTGAAGATGTTCGCAGGTGTCTTGTGGTACTAGAACTTATCATATTGGTCATGCTTGAGTTTCGATTTGTGAGAGATGTAATCGTGGAAGCTGTAGTTGTGAAGATTCAAAAGTTAGAAGCTGTAGCTGTGAAGGTTCGAGATGTGGAGCGTGTAGTTGAAGAGACTCGTGACGTGGAAAGTGTAGTTGAAGGGACTCTGGACGTGGAGCGTGTAGTTGAAGGGACTTAGGACGTAGAGTGTGTTGTTGATGGGACTCTGGACATGGAGCGTGTAGTTGAAGGGACTCGGGACGTGAAGCGTGTAGTTCAAGGGACTCGGGACGTTGAGCTTGTAGTTGAAGGAATTCAGGACGTGGAACCTGTAGTTGAAGGGACTCGTGATGTGGAGCGTGTAGTTGAAGGGACTCGGGACGTGGAGCGCGTCGTTGAAGGGACTCGGGACGTAGAGTGGGTAGTTGAAGGGATTCGGGACGTGGAACCTGTCGTTGAAGGGACTCGTGATGTGGAGCGTGTAGTTGAAGGGACTCGGGACGTGGAGCGTGTAGTTGAAGGGACTCGGGACGTTGAGCTTGTAGTTGAAGGGACTCTCGACGTGGAGCGTGTAGTTGAAGGGACTCGGGACGTGGAAAGTGTAGTCGTGAGGGTTTGAGCCGTGGAACCCGTTGTTGTGGAGACTCTGAACGTGGAAGCTGTACTGGTGGAGGTTCGGAACGTGGACGCTGTAGTTGCGGGGTTCGTATTATTGAGTAATGGATCCGAACTGTTAGCATACTTGACTATGCGTGATGTTTTTGTTAGGATCCAGCTTTCATATGTGGTGACTCGAGTGTACACTCCCATGTATTCTGGCAAGGCACATCCGGTGCCATAACTGGTAATACCAAGTAACACCCATTGCTTGCTTTGTGTGAACATCATTACAGGGCCGCCGGAGTCACCTTGGCATGTATCTATCGAAGTAGGAACGAGATTATAACGTAATATACATAAAAGAACAATTACCCTTGCCACCGCCGCGTACTCCGGCGCAAAATTGCTTGTCCTTATTGAATATCACCGAGCTACATGTATCATCGGTGTAGGCAATCGTCTGTAGTGTCACCTGTTGTAGAGCTGTCGGATTAATTCCATTAAATGTTAATGTGCCCCAACCGACAGCAACTACCTGTAATGGAAGTACTTTTTATGGAGTATGTACAGAGCTACAAGTGTAACTTACATTGGTACCAGGCGATGGCCACTCATTGTTAAGCAAAGTTGTTACATCAACACTGGCCATACAAATTTGTTTCACAGCTGGATCAGACATATTGAATGGTTTTTCGAGTAAGAGAAGAGCAATATCATTTTCAAACGTGCTGGAAGCATAATTTTCATGAACGATCACTTTGCTCACCGTTCGAATCTGTTTTCCTGTCCAAAGAGTATTTGAGCCTGCATAGACTATAATTTGTGATGGGTTTGTTTCCATACAATGCGCCGCTGTGATTATCCATGAGCTTGATAGAATGGCTCCACCACAAAGCCAAGAACCATCGATCTTCAAAGACACAGTCCAACTCCAGCTGTTGACTAGTGCACTTTCTCCACCTACGATGCGACTCATTATGACTGGCTTCGTTGAACAGCCACACTCTGTCTGTGAGTAGCAAACCATAGTGGTTTGACCAGCACACAGTGGAATGATCAGAAGTATTGTCAGCACGGGCAAATTAAACATAGTTTCGCACATGCGATAGTAGAACTGTGATCGTTATATGTTGTGTTTTTCGTGCTGTCAATTCTTGTTAAATACTTCAAATGTGAAAGCAGTTTCTTGTTTGCTCGCGTCAGTCGATTGAAAAATACGTATAAACTTGTTATTCTTTTGTATTTCGACTTGTTCCTTTGAAGTAGTATTTACATTGATTCATGTTTGCTGAAGCGATGAATCAAGACCATTGGTAAAAATAAGATTGAAATAATTTGTTTTTCGTAGCAAAAATCACGTCTGTTTTTTGCATTCAAAGATATTCATTTGTTGACATATGATTGCTTTACTTCAGGCAGTGTTTTCGTAATGTAGCAGAATGAGCTGCATGATGTTGTTGAGGACTACCACTGAAAATGAATGACGACAAAGAATATATATATGATGCGGGAATATATCATGAGAGGGTGCCATGTCTCTATACTTCAAATATTGTCTTTTATTGCTTCTTAAGACTTGGAGTACCATGCATGGACATTTTTCTCCATATGAGCAAAACATTATCATTTTTTTTGGCTAAAAGGTCAATTAATTGATATCGACTTCTGAGAGTGAAGTGTGTATTCAGAATTCTGATATGTCAGATTAACTAACATATAAATAATAAATTCGAACAATGTTTAATTTTGACGATTTATAATTATGGACAAAAATGTCCTTGCATGGTATTCTACGGAAGTTTTTTCGCACGGTACTCCAAGGGTTAATTGAACTTGTTATATATAGCGTTTCTAGCCAATTATTTCATTATATCATCATCAACAATTAGCTTCTCAGAAACTTTGATGGCCAGTTGAGCATTTTTATTAATCATTCCCAGAGTGTTTTTCTGGTGATACCATCGTTAATGCAAAAACAGTTTCATATTTTATAGGGATGTAAATGCCACTGTGGAGTGTGCGTATGCTTGAAGAAAAGATGCACCTTCACATGTACGTTCACGTAGGATTTAAGTGACTGATGTAGTACCAACATAAATAAAGCAGCTGATTTTGGAGTTTTTCGATCTGAGATTTTGCATCGATATCTCTGGTTAGGTTGCAGTGAAGATGAAGTGCCCTTAGTGTCGGTACGAATGAAATATAATGCGAGATTTAACGAATAATGGAAACTTACTTCTTTATTGGCTGTGTTTTCACGTACTCTATTGTCTTTCTTTAAAACACATGATTCAGAAAATGGCAAGTGCGTCTCGTGCACTTTTATGTGAGAAAGAGGAAAAGCTCACTGCAATCGATACAATCAAGCACATTCATTGACAATTACAAGCGATCAACGGCAATCATCGACAATTATGGGCAATCAAAGGTAATCATCGTCAATCATCCACTATCAATAGTAATCAAGCGCTTTTTTTAAGTAAATCTTAGAAAATACTCATTGTGTAAAGACTTCGACGCATTTAAAGACCTGCTTGAATATATGAAACAGCAGATATTATAGAAGACGTCCCTCTAATAATTGATTTTTTTTAAAGTAATTTCTACAGTTTATTGATACTTTTTAGTATTTATGCCCATTATAATATCTACGTTCAGTATAGATGATATTGTGCTGTTGTCATCACAGTGACTTATCGATTCCGGGCTAAAAATAATCTTGAGAAACAACTAATAGAAAGCAAGTCTACTTAAAAATGCTTCTCTTTATTGAAAAAATATTGTAGGGTCTCTTCAGTACTCTTTTGTAGTGTAATCTGAAAAAAGTTCATTATACGAAAAAAAACATTCGTATGGTCATAAGACCCAATTGATGCAGTATGCATTCAGGTGGGTCACACATAAAGACAGCTTTCTGAAATAGGGCCATACAGGATGTCTAATAAGTTCTGATCCCTTTTAAGTAATTCGCTTTTCTTACGTGTTTTTCGTTAGAATGGACTGATATTTGCAACATATATACTAGATACGTAGATCTACTGTACACTAGAGAGTTTCAGCTTTCTATCTCTTATAGTCACAGAGATACAAGCAATTTAAAATTCATAGAAGTTTTTTTGAAACAATTAATGGATGTGCCAGAATAAGTGATCACGTTTTGCATTTTGTTTTCTGATTATTTGATACGTTATATTAAGAAACAAAATATAAATACCATAAGATGCAGCGTGAAAAGCTCTGTGATCTAGATAGTGAAGTTAATTCCCTCGACTGAAAGGAGGGTCATACGGAATAAAATGCGTTTGTTTCTTTGTGTGTTTGCTTGAGGTCAAAAAAACATATAAGAGAGGACAGCTTATTTGAAGACTTTTTGCTGTTTTGACGAAACTTTGCTATAGATTATCGAGGGTCCTGAATCCGAATCCGAATCCGAAGCGCATTTCTTTGATCAAGGTTTCATTGGTCGGTTTCCGACCGATCAGAAACGAACTTTCTTATTTTAAGACTTTTGGCCGTTTTAATCAAACTTTGCTGTAGGCTATCGAGGGCTGCGAATCCGAATCCGAAGCTCATTTTTTTGACCGAGGTTTCGTTGGTCAGGTACCGGCCAATCAGAAACGAACTTTCTTATTTTAAGACTTTTGGTCGTTTGGATCGAACTTTGCTATAAGTTATCGATGGTCCGGCATTCGAATCCGAAGTCACGTTTTTTGGACGAGCTTTCATTGGTCGGAAACGAACCAATCAGAAACGGGCTTTCTTATTTTAGGTTTTTGGAGCTTCTGATCGAACGTTGCCGTAGGTTGTCGAGAGCCCGGAATACGAATACAAAGTCGCTTTTTTTGGCTGAGCTTTCATTGGTCGGGAGGGGGCCAATTAGAAGCGAGTTTGTTCGTGCTGATCGAAATAATTTAAAATTCACGTACAGTTGATGATGTGAAGGAGGACGTAAGTGAGAGAAGTCGAAATTTTCTTCAGCTTTATGGGGTAGGCAAAAAGGACGGGATCGAAGAGGTGAAGTATCTTGAAATGCTGAAGTCCCAGTGTTTGTCTAAATGTCATGCGAATGGAAGCTGTATTTTCTGAAACTATGAAAGAAACATCGTTCCCTCATTCTCTTATAGCGAATACAGCAATTGAAGAAACGAGACATATGACTAGAGCTTCGCATTTCCTAGAAAATGGAGCCGAGAACTAAACAGAAAACAATTTTCTAATCTATAATGAAAGCCCGTATAAGAATTTGCTTTAAATAGGGTTGAGGATTTCTTATGTAATTGCAAAGATAATTACTATGATACGTATCGAAACAAGTAAAGGGACTTTTCGGCCGCTAATCCCTCTACTGAAAGGAGTGTAATGTGGTAAAAACACAATAGCCTGGCTAGTTCCAGAGTCTTAGATTCCATCCATTGATCTGTCCTATTCCCTCGATTGAAGAGAGGGTCATATGAAATAAAATAAGTTTGTATGTGTCAGGATCAAAAACACATAGATCAAAATATCCATGATCAGTTGTTTTCGACATCTAGCTCTTGTAAGTAGGATTCGGAAATACAAATAGTTCTGGACAAAAGTGAAAATTTGAGAGGAAACAGAAACATCGTCGGACTATGATCCGAGGGGATTGAGAGATGGGTTTAATTCAATCGTGACAATCGACTGCGAGCTGTTTGCTTAAGTAAATCTTAGAAGTTCAGAACGGAAAATAGAAAGACCCGAATATTTAATAAAATGGTCTTCACTGACAATACTATAGACAGATTTTCGTCTGTGCACGTGTTGCACAATAATTGTTACAGCGGAACTGAGAAAACGATAATAGATGATAACAAGATTGAATTCAGTCGAGGGTTAAGCGAGTCCTGCCGACGAGCGTTACTTGTTTTTATTAGGTACGTTTTGTTTTCAAAAGAAGCTGAATTCTGTGCAACGAATTTTCGATGCTGTGAGAAAAGTGGTGACACATTTTTTGAAAATAAAAAGTACACAGTTAAAATAAGCTTTACTATGCAAATTGTGGAGCTTTTCACGGTGCATCTTATAGTATGCTTTTCTTTTAAATTAAATGCATTAGATGATGAAAAAATAAATTGCAAAACGTGGCCATTCATCATGGGTCACCCGTTAGCTTTATGATTATAGTCATTATTACAGTATTATTTTAATCTATCATGTTTATAAGAATTGAGAAAATTATCTTTGCTGATTTCTCACCGGGTAAAGTTTTCGCAAGAATCGCGCTGAACCGCAGTATATCAAAGCGCGGTTTTTGCAAAATATCCAAGTCAGACTGTTTATTCTGCTTTTCAAGATGCGATAAGTGACGTTTACTAAAAATCGGATAAACGGCCTGACTCTCATAATTTCTAAGTAACAATATCAACCGTGGTAATTTCAAGACGTGGTGCATGGTATTTTCTAAAAATTGAATAGACTGTCTGATTCCCGTGATTACATTTTACCGGCAAAATTTGAGATTTCTTTTTACCGCGGGTCACCGCGATTTTTTCATCAGTCTGTTATGGATCTGCACAACTAACTCAGGATAATCAAGTCTACCTGAACTTTTGAGCAAAAACCAGGTGAATTGAGCTTCGAGGATGGTGAAGAGACCTTTTACAAGTTCTATTACCCAAAATTCTTTTCGTAGTGACAGACTTACTGCGATAATCTTTCTAGATGATGATTGAAATAATTGGGCACGACATCTTCGTTGTCTGTACACATTTCCTCATGTTTCAATATGTACTAAGAAATGCATACAGATCATAATGGACATAGCATATATATCGACATTTAAATCGCCGTGTCTCAAGGCAATAACGCGCTGTGACAAATTACGATTATATGAGAATCTTTGTGTAAGAAATAGCTGATGGCGATAACCAGTGACTACAGTTTGCTTTGGCACGGTATTCGAGTTTTCCAAAACCGCAGCATCAGGTACCGCGGTTACAACCAAAAAGACCGTGTTTTGAAAAATCGTTACTTACCGTAGCATTCAATATCGCTGTAACCGTTAATGATTTGTGCAATACATATAAATATCTTACATGTTGGTTTATTCCTTTTAAGTTATAGGACATATCATAGTGGTATTTTCCTTTTTATCTTCTCGTGCTATGTATAGGTTTATTACTTTTTGTTATATGTGATACGCATATACTCAGGTTAAAAAATACGAGTCGTTTCCTGTCGGAAAACTCAGGGAATTAATAGAGACTTGAAAGCAAAAATCCAATGGCCAGCTTTGTCTGGTTACCGTGGTTTTCAGACAGAACTGAAGAAACACGGACGTCGAATTCAGGCACTGAATTTCTGTTTCTACTTTCCCAGGTTTTGCGGCAGAAAAAAACTGTATTTTCCTGCGGGTTTCTGTCATAATAAAACGAATCGTAAAGCCGAAACCATGGTTTTGCATATTTAGAGCAGTCCAGAAATCATGAGTGACTCTTCAATATCGTATAGCAAATTTGAGAGACCTTTCTTTCTGTATGGAGTAATAGAAACACAATGCTCTCTCTTTCTGTACTATTTCATCTTTCTTCATCTAATATGCTAATGATAAAATTTCCACGGAATTTGTTTAGGTGTGATATATAAGGATAAAATTAATTCATATTGTGGGTGTGTTGTGTGCAGTGCTCACGCGAATGACCAAATATTACGGGAGGGGGTGTAAAGGAGTATTTTCAGGAACATCTTACAAAAAAATCATAAATTTTAGAGCGAAATCTGCTTTTGTGACTGGAGAAAACTGAAAACTGTTGATTATTGGAGGGGGGGGGGGGGGAAGGGTAGGAATAAACTTCCTTACAACCTCACTCGTGTGGGGCCTGGTATGTGAATGAAGAGAAAATCCGCACCCCAAATCCACACCCGCCCATATGACACTCACATTCACACCAACATCCATACTCACACTCAACCCCTATGGTACTTGTACTATGAATTTTACTTATTTTCTTTGAGTTTTATTGAATTTATACGACACATATTTCTTCCTATGATTATAAACTTCAAATGATCATTTGATATGAATGGTATGTTAATTTTCACTTTTGCAAATTATGTTTCATTACTTATTTCATTGCTTAAATAGTCCGTATGATGATTATCGTTCTTTTTTCTGTTCAATATGAAACAAATACGAGTTATTTAAGTAATCAGAACTATACTAACTTTCTATTAAATCATTCATATCATGAATAGTCCGATAAGATTATGAAACTATTTCTATTCATTAGCTGATTCAATTGAAGTATTAGGATCATTTAACATACAAGTTCAATCGTTTTACTTAGCTAATCTATTGTCACAGTGAGAAAACCTTAGTCACTTATTAGATCATACACAATAAAAATTTCACATGAAAATTAGTTCTAATTTAAATGAGTAATGTTAATTTGTTTAAAATTAATGGAATATCTGATACAAGTGCATAATAAGGCCAACATATGCACGAACACACACAAATGATAAAATATGAAAAATTTTATGATTTTGTTTGTATTGTTTTTAATAAATCACGACTACATTGTTCAGCGCTAAACGATCATACGAGATAAATGATTTTCTTTTTTAGAAAATATAAACTCACTTTTCAAGTAATGATCGAGCTCGACCGACAACATTAAAATCTTCGATTGGTTCTTCTACCTTAAAACAAGATAAAACCATCGAAAAAAAAATATTTTGCTAAACTAATCCGATCATTAAACATACAGCATAACTTTTAACCATATTTTCATCTTCATCAGAATCTTAATAAATAAATGAATTGTATGAAGAATAATAATAAAAAAAATAAAATATAATTTACCAACAAGGATACCTTGTGCCACAAATGGTTGTTTTTGTTTTGATTCGATGATATTAACACGATTTTCATTATTCTATATAAAGAATTAATAGTAAAACATACTGATTAATTTAAAACATACTTGAGGTGTTTTTCGTCGTAACATAGATAATTCATTTTCAACAATAACGAGACGTGCATTAAAATTCGAAACATCCGATGACGATAAGAAATTCTGCAAAAAATACTCTAGATACTTTTTTGAAAATCTTATTGAATATAATTTACATTTCCTGGATGAGTTTCTTGTAAAATTGAAGTTACATTTTCAAGTCGTGCATTAATATCTTCAACTTTAACTTTCAACATTTGAATTTGTTCTTCTAAACGATTTATTGTCATTGCTGTTATTGGTTCATTAAAATGGGTTTGATTTTGATGATGGGCTAAAATATTTTTTTCTTTCATCAAAATTTCAAACCGAAAAGAAAAGTAAATAATGTTACATGATGATTCAAATTCTGATCCATCTAACCATTTTTCAATATGTTGTTGTTTTGGCATAGTTAAATGATGATTTTCATGATGTTTTTGAATTGATGCTAATTCGTCTATATCATGATCTTTTTTATTTGTTAATTCCAAACCCATATCATGTAATGGATGAAAACTATTTGGTACAGATGTTTGTTCTAAAGATTATTATGAATCTTCAACTGTTAATATAGTTTGATTTATCTACTTACGAGTATTTGATGATATTCGTTTCTTTTCTCTATCACCGTTGGCCAACTAAAAAGAAAATACACATAATAAAATCAGATCATTCGAGAACATTTTTGCTTTTATAGAACTAAGAATTTTTCGGTAACATACACGGGCTGAACTAGTTCCTGGTCTTTTCTGTTGTTGTTGCTGCTGAATCATATTGATTTCTTTACATTCTTGTCTTATAAGTGTAATAACATCACATGCCATTTGTAATTTTCTTTCAGCAAAACCTGTTATAAAAAATTGTTCTTTTGTTACGGGTGGTTTATAACTGAAATGATCACGTAATGCCTAAAAATTTGTTTTTTTTTTGAAAATAACATATTTTATCAATCCTGCACAAATATTTATTATTTACTTTATACATAGTATCGATAAAATGACTGTCAGTTTTACCATAAAAATCACAGTTGCACCTATCAAGTAAAGTTTTAGCAAATAATGGATTAAAATCAAGAAAAACATAATGATAAATTTTTAATAATTCACATGGATTGCCTGTTTGAAGTCTATCAAACGAAAATCATATTAAAAAGAAATAAAATTCCTATACAAAATATAACTAACGATTTATAATCAACATCACGAAATTTAATAAAACGTAATTCTGTTTGTAATTTACGTAGATAATTTTGCACATCACCTGTAGACAACATTATTAAATGAATTTTGTTCAATAGAAATCAGCAAACAAACACATTTTATCGTTCCATTGTACCAATGGCTCCTTTGAAATTGTCTCGGCGACCTCTATTGATAAGTATGAAAGAATGGTGAGAAGCACAATAGGTGGAAACCAAATAGTCATATTGAGCTTATTTAAAGACATCTTGTCGTACAGTTTTAAAATAATTGTGAAGGGCACAAGACTATAGATTATCATTCGAAGACTTCTATTTCCATTCAAAGACGAAAGTATAACATTCTAAAGATATTCATTCCAACCTTATTATATCTGATCGAAAATTTAAAAGGCATAGTAGGCATTAAAGATAATTAAAATAAAAAGAATATAAAAACTTTTACATGTCTTTCCATCATACTGATATTCTAACGTTTTAGTAAGATTTTTCTGCGATATTACCATGATTCTTCTATCTCCAATATCTCTAAATATGAATACATAAACGAATTATCCTAATTGGAAGAGAAGATTCATTTCTTTTCACAATGATTGATAACTGTTTTTCCTTCAGCTAAAAATTCGTTTTATCTCGAACAATCGTTTGTCTTCGTTATTTTCAAAGTAAAACGCAATTTTTGATTTAGTATTTTATCTATATTTCATTCCGAAAATAAACTACGAGGAATTTTGTCGAAATAATGAATGGAATCGAATGAATTCTATCGACAAATTATTTGTTTGTTTAAACAACAATTAATCAATTGTGTTGAACATTTTTCTAATTGAGAATTTTTCATTTTATAATCGATTTAATTTCAATTAAAATACATAGTTTGTATTGAAATCTATGCGTGTGTCATTTCATCAACGATTAGAATGCATAAAGGAAGGTAATACTCGTGGAATATTCTGATAGGTTAAATGTACAAGTCATAGAAATTTTTGTTAATCTGTTTTTTGAATCGACTACAAATTTAATATATCATATTAGTTACTATGAGTTCATTTTTTTTTCATGATATATTATCTTATTTGAAGACTGTACCAATCGTTTTCTGTCTTTCTTTTTAAGCGACATCTAACAATCTCTATAACTATTAGAAAAAGAACAAGGCACATAATCACAGTGTAAAACAGCTGTTATACGTGTTGAAAGAAATCAAGAGACCATGGAAAACGATGAATCAACAACTTCTGTTTCTTCTTTGGCATTAGGTGGTGCTATAACGGGCATATTTGTGCTTATTTTTTCAATTATTTATTTATTCTTTCGATCACCTTCATCATCGAAAACGGAAGAAATAAAAACTGAAAATTGCATTAAACCTGAAACTGATCGAAAGAAACTAACAACAAAATCGACAACATTAAAACCTACAAAGCAAGATACAAAAGGAACAGCAAAATTTGTACATCCATGGTTATGTGCATCATTACGAGGTCATTCAAATCCAGTAACTGGTTTAAATTTTAGTCATAATGATAAATATCTTGCATCAGTTGCTGAAAGTAATTTCGTAATTTTTTCATTTTTTTTTAATTAATTTTTTGTTCATTTTTTTTAAAGATGATAGTGTTCTTTTATGGCCAACAAAAGATTTCGATGGGAAAGAACATAAGTATATTTGATATCATTTAAGAAACTTTATATAGTTAATTTTCTTAGACATACTCGTGTAAACATTGAATTTGATCAAGCTCGTCATGTTATATTTAGTCCCGACGGAAAGTAAATAGATTTAAAAATATGAAAAATAAAATTTGTACTATTTCATTTTATTTTAGAGCATTTCTTATTAATTTAATAAAAGACAATATTATTCGTGTATACAAATTTGAAAAACGTGCTGATGGTTTAATAACAAATGCTCATGCCGTTTTAGATTTTCCTAAAGTAAAAATAAATAAATACATTTATTTAAATTTATATTTTTCTTTCTAGAAAAATGAAAGTCCTATTGTTGCTATTGGTATTGCTTGTACTGGAAAATTTATTATATCAGCAGAAGTTAATAATAAAATCATTTTATTTGATACTAAAGGTAAAGATTTTAGTAATTTAAGATACAATAGAATGTTTCATATAATCAATTAAAAGATAATCGTTGTTTTTCACTTATATAAGTAAACTTCGGTTCTAGTCATATGAGTTAGTTTTATATTATGCAAAACGATCGACCCATGTGAATATATCAAAGAAATAACTGTTTGTTCTTTTTTTGGAACCAAATAATCCTGATTACAATGAAGAAATCCTTGTCTTCAGATTTCTATAAATTAAAGCATATCCGGATCGTGACTTTAACAATCGAAGTATCTTTCTATCTAATGCATTGTATACGAGATAAATTTTATTGTCAAGATTTCTGAAAAAAACCGAACATTATAGTTTTCAGATCTTAGAAGCTATTGGTTAATAACATCATCTTAAAGAAAATACAATTAGGAGTCGCCGTATTCTCTACGACCTTGTCTTTAAAAGGTAAAAGTATCATAAAAATCATGAAAAGACGTTTTTTTAGCTGAGCTTTTAAGGAAAGGTCATAGAAAATGCTGTCTCATCCTCGTTTTATCCTCTTTAAAATAGCATTGATAAAAACTAGCTTATTTTTGGAACCGAAAAGTACCGTGTTCGATTTTTTGTGAGACTTCTCATTATAATTCATCTAGTATAAAACACGAAATATAGAAAATTGAGTTCGCTATTGAAATCATTATTCAGATTTGAGCTAATTATCTCAGATAATAGAAAAAAAATCAAAAATACGTTATTGTTAAACGTTTTTTCATTAGCTTACTTGGTTTTGATTAAAACATGTTACGAGTACAGTACTATCTTTGTTTCCGACAATAATTATAAATTTGGATAACATGTTAAAACTTGCTAACGTTGTCAACATAGTCAGCTTCGACTTGCCATTAGTTGCTAGCAAGTATATCAAATATTTGTTATTGTACTGACAGCGTTATATTTCTACGAAGTGTATTTTATATTTCTTCAAGTAAGTTTAGTATGTGTGTTTTTTTTGTATAATGTTTATGCAAGCTTACACTCTATAGTAGTGAGACTATGACTGGAAAGTATGTAATACAATTGTCATCTTCTAATGTTGGATGAGAGCACATTGAAAAAAAATTGATATAGTTACCAACAAATAATGGCAAGTCAAGATTGGCAAGAGAGAGAATGTTACTCGTAATATATTTTAATTAAAATCAAAAAAGCAATTTAAGAAAATCTGAAGACGATAGTCTGTTCATTGTAGACGCAATATTTTTCAGCAATTCAATGCAAATCGCAAACTTAGTATACAGACTTGCAAAGCATTCCGAGTGTTATCAAAATATTCACTACACCTGTTTGTTTTCAGTAATATATGTATATATGTTTTTGAACTTTATATTAATTATTTACAGGTGATGTTCTTGATACGGTTGAAACTCGTCAAGGTCATTTAAATTACGC
This sequence comes from Rotaria sp. Silwood1, assembly GCA_905250075.1. NCBI lineage: Eukaryota > Metazoa > Rotifera > Eurotatoria > Philodinida > Philodinidae > Rotaria > Rotaria sp. Silwood1. Next base: position 630,169 of record CAJNOP010000022.1, on the reverse strand, counting down.
TGCTGTATCTCCATGTGGTCGTTTTTTTGGTTCATCTGGTTTTACTAGCGATGTTCGATTTTTTGAAGTTTGTTTTGAAAAGTCCAATGGAAATTTTAAAGAAATTCGAAAAGCATTTGAACTTAAAGGACATAATGCTCAAGTGTCATGTTTTAGTTTAAATAAAGATTCAACCCGGGCTGCAACTATATCAAAAGATAATACATGGAAATTATGGAATACCGATGTTGATTATATACATAAACAAGATCCAAAATGTTTATATACTGGTACATTATTATATAATATTGAAAATTTAGGTTTAATTGTTCTTTCACCTGATGCTTTATCAACGGTTATTTCAATTGATAATCGTCTTATGTTTTATAATTTAAGTAACGAAGAAAAAAAATGTGAACAAGATATTGAAAATGTTCATTCAGGTAAAAAAAATATCAATAATAAAAAAAGAAGATATTTAAATGATTATTTTCAGACACTATTCGAGTTTTAATAATGGATAGTACAGGAAAATATGTGGCGTCAGCTGGTGATCGACAAATTCGAATATTTCATAATATTGCTGGTGAATATTCTTTTTTCTAAATATTTGCATGTATTTGATTCAAAAATTTTATTTTAGGATTAAAAGGATTAATTGATGATTTGACAGAAAAGGCTCATACAGCAAAACAATTAACATTAAAAGAACGTATTGAAGAACAAATAAACGATGCACGGTTAGAAAGAATATTTTTTTGTTTCAAATTGATTTTTTTACATAAATTTTCGTTTTTTTGCAGGTCAAAAATTGATAAGATTCTAAGTGGTGCTTCTTAATCAATCGGTTTTATTGTTTTTTATTATAACGTTGTTATTTCTGCATCAATGAAAAAAAATCTTAGCAAATAAAAACTACATGGTGTTTTTTTTTTAAATATATTATTTTTTGGTTGAAGCTTCATTAACCCATTTTTTAAGCGTTTCTTTTGAACCAATTTCATATAAAAGTTGAACAACTCTTTCAACAGATTCAATAAATTGAGAATTTTCAGCTAAAACATCAAAGATTTGTTTAATACTTAGAATTTCTTTTGCACCTGGTTTTATTTTTACAGCTAATTCACTTAATTTAAGTTCAACAGCTAATGCATCTTGCAATATAATCGGTTTATTTTGTTCATCAAATCCACTTAAATAACGTATCCAAGCACCAACAGCTAATGCACAAAAATGTGGATTATTTCCTCGTTTAAGTTGTTCAACAATAGTAGGTACAAGAAATTTTGGAAATTTCGATGCTCCATCCATACATACTCGTAAAGCCGTATCTTTAATATGTGGATTTGAAAAACGTTCAATAAGTGTACGTTTATATTGTTCAAGATCAATACCAGGTACTGGTGGTAAAGTTGGTGTAACTTCAACATTCATTAATTGTTCAATATAAATTGCAATATATTTATCTAACATTATTTCATGAATATAAGTATAACCCATTAAATGACCCAGATAACACATGCCTGTATGTGATGCATTCAAAAGGCGCATTTTCATACATTCATATGCTTCAACATGTTCGGTAAGAAGAACATTGTATGGTGATGATGAAAGTAATTCCAATGGAGGTCGTCCATTGCAAAATGAATCTTCAATAACCCATTGAACAAAAGGTTCAGTTATTACAGGCCATCCATCAGCAATACCACAACGTGAACGAACATATTCACGATCAGCATCATGTGTTGCAGGTGTAATTCGATCAACTAGAATTCAAAAAAAAAGAAAAGAAAATTTTTCTTTTCAATAAATTCTTTTCTCTTACCCATAGCATTTGGAAATGTTACTTGTTTTTCGATATATTCAATTAATTGAGTATTATTTAATCCTTTAGCAAATTGTAAAACACATCTTTTTGTAACTTCACCATTTTGTTGAACATTATCACATGACATTACCGTAAATGGCTTTTCATTAGCACGACGACGTGCATCTAATGCATGAACAATAAAACCAAATATTGTTCTAGGCTGATTGGAATTTTTTAAATCATGTTGAATATCAACATTATTCATATCTAAATCATAGCCACTTTCAGTAATTGTCATTGAAACAATTTTTGTATCGGGATGTACAAGTATGGCTAATGCTTTTTCAAGTTCATCAGGTGCAAAAATATAATCAATAAGAGAACCGATTATACGAACATCAACATCATTTTCATCATTACCTTTTGTTACTAATGTATATAAACCCTTTTGTGCTTTCATTACAGCACTCATTGGTTTATCAAATGAACGAACTCCAATACCAACAATACCCCAATCAGTTTGTTTATGTTCATTTGCTAATATATCCATATAATAAGCTAAATGTGAACGATGAAAATTTCCAACACTTAAATGAACAATGCCATGTTTAAGTTGATTACGATCATAGGATGGTAAATGAGTACGAGCAGCTTCACATTTTGATTGATCAACAATAAGTTGACTTAAGATTGTATTAGTAGTCATTTTGATCTGAAGAAATGAAACAACAAAGCACAATTATTTGTTTTATACTTTTCTATAAATGAGACAATATTTATAGGAGGCATGTTCTACACTTTTTTTTCTTTGCTTGCATTTTGGACTCGATGGACTGTCGTGTCTAATACTCAAGCTTATTTTTATTCTTGTGGTGTGGATGTATCGTATGCAATAGAGAAAGAAAGAAAAGAAATAAAGAAACGAAGAACAGCCAAATACACAGAGAAAGTAAAAGCTCGAGAAGCGTGCACGTTACCCCAAAAAAGGACTTTGTAAAGTTGTCATCTGATACGATATCTACATAATAAAAAGTAAATAGAGGATTCATTGCGATACTACTTTCCTGAATTTTTCGAAATGTCGTGGTTTTTCTGCTTTCGACTGAAAAATCTTAATTTTGTTCTGATATGTTGCTATCTTTGGCCATGGGACTATATTTCTACATAATTATGACGCATTCTTTATTATATTTAATTTATTTTCAAGGTTTCTGATGACAATAATGGTAGAATATTTTCCATCGAGAAAGAAGCATATAATATTCATGTTATATTTGTTTCATAGTCGATTTTTAAATAGTTTTCATTGTTTGCAATGAGTTGAAATTTCAAAGTAGCAAAAATTTTTTGAAAAGGTTGCTGTACATGCAATATTCAAAGTGGCATATGCAAGACGGGAAAAACAAGACTTCAGTATTTCAGAATTGTACTCAATAGCTTACTAAAACAATCTTCAAGTTTTAGAAAATAAAAGTGACATTATTTTTTGAAAAAAAAAAGAATAGATCGATTTCAATAGAATTTCATGGCAATTTTACGAAATTTCATTTGAAATGATGCTCATGTTGAGAAATATTGACAAACAGCAAAATGATAAGGGTAATGTCTACAGCTAAATTAAATATACTACATATTATTTTGTTGTTGATCAACTTTCAAGAATGATCATAGAGAAATCAGTATAACATCAGTGATGGTTAGAGGAGCCACTATCTTGAGTTTAATATTACGCTATCTACTTATACGCTGAGTTTGACTTCTACAGAAATAACAAGATAAGTTTTGTCGTATCCTGATTTCATCCTACGAAATTATTCTGCTTGTTTATCTGATTTCAATATATAGATCATTGTAATCTCTACAAATATATATTCATATTAAAAATATAAGTCCTAAAGAATACTTTCCTTCAAAGTACATGTATATATAAGATAGTGTAATAGACTCGCTTGAGTTTTTATTCAAAAAAGAAAGTATTCAAATATTTTAAAGATGAAAAATCAATAATATTTATGTCATATTAATAATTTTACATATAATAATCATTATGGTGGTGGTGGACAGTAGCCCGTTGAAGATGGTGGCGGACAGTAGCCCGTTGAAGATGGTGGCGGACAGTAATCCATGGATGGTGGCGGTGGACAGTAATCCATTGATGGTGGTGGTGGACAATAGTCCATGGAAGATGGTGGTGGACAATATTGAGGTATCGGTGACGAGAAATGATGATGATGCGGAAAATAATTAGAAGATGGTGGTGGACAATAGCCAGCGCTCGATTGGTATGGTGTTGCTTGATAAGGATAACGACTAGGATAACAGCAATCTTGACCCATCTTTCTTTTTTTAATATGCCAAATGAACGTATCAAAAGAAGAACAGTTGATGTAAACTAAAATATATAGAGAAACTGAAGAAGACATGCACATTATATATAGTTACGATGTAATTTCATAGAGATTCAAGTTCTTGACTCATTTTTTTTGATTTTATCACGTTTAGTTAGAAAGCACTAAGTAACTGAATATGTATCTCAACATCGTGCATCATCTTTTACATAAAATAAAAGATAAGACTATATCTTCTAGTGCAATTCGTCAATAAAAAAACGCACGTGTACAGAAAAAGCTAAAGCTGTGTAGTTGTTTCTTTTAAATAACTAGTTGATACAAATAAAATATGATTCGATGTTGAGATTTTAAATTTTTACAAGTAGCTTAAATTTGAGAATAGGAATACAGTGGATATGATTTGGTTTTTTAAGGACTCTACATTTACAAGAATATTTTTGCTGTGAAAGATCATGAAATAGAATGGCTTTGGAGACTTCAAAGAACAAGGAAACGTGTATTTCACATTTCCTTTAATATGCAAACACATATATTATTTAACAAAGCAACACTAATATCTTCAACAGAAATGAAATGAATAATGGATTTGGCTTGTTTCAAAGATATACAGAATTCTCATGATATCCATGATGGTGATGGCCTGGATACGAAGAGAAGGCTGATGAAGATGATAGGCAAAATTAGACAGGTGTTAGAATCATCTGACTTCACATGGTGCTGTTGGTGAGGAATGATATTCATTACTGTTATTTGATACACCAGTAAAACTGAATAAATACGTAGATACTGATGAAAATAGCTGAAAAATTGATGATTGATTTATAAATGATGTATAAAAAGATCAATTAGTACAATCATAATGGTGTACTTAATTTATTTTTACAATAAATTAAAAATGAAATAATTACTATGCAATTTCATTTGTACTATTTATTCCCTCGACTGTAGGGAGGGTCATATGAAAACAAATAGTTTGTGTGTGGCTTTGTGTCAAGGTCAAAAAAACACAAGGTGAAAAAAATATCAAAGATGAATTTTTCTTATAAAGGTTGACGAAAGTAAATCGGGGTCGCAGAATCCGAATCTGAAGTTAGTTTTTCAAAATTTTGAATTGAGTTTTTTGGGTTGAGGAAAGGATTTTGAGAAAATAATGATATTTTATAAAGGTTGGCGAAAGCAAATCGGAGTCGGAGAATCCGAATCTGAAATTAGTTTTTCAAAATCTTGAATTGAGTTTTTTGGGTTGAGGAAAGGGTTTTTTGACAAAATAATGATATTCCCTCGACTGTACGGAGGGTCATATGAGAAAAACTATAATGCGTTTGTGTGTGTGTGTGCATAGGCGGCGGAGCCCTTAGGCCTGGGGAGGCTCAAGCCTCCCCTAAAACAAAAGTGGGGAGGCTTTGGGAGGCTCAGATATTTGAAAAAAGTTTACAGATCTCATCGTGATCTCGTGTTTGATTAGAGAACGCGGTTTGAAAAAAGTGATGTTTGGTTTTTCTCTGAAAGTAATATTCATTTTGATTTTAGATCGCAGGCATATATGATTGTATTTTTTTTGAAACAGTTTAACACATTATTACTAGTGATTCTTTTATGCAGAGGAATAGCCAACGTACTGAACACGTTTATGGTGCCGTAGTATTTTTGTATTTATCATTAAAAGTTTTGTTATCTTGTCTGCTTGACTTTTGAAAGATTTTGAAATGATAAAGAAACACTAATCTTATAATTTGAGGAAGGTTCATGGAAAAATATGACTTATTATTGAGTAAAGTCAGAAGCGGCGGAGCCATTAGACTTGGGAAGACTTGAGCCTACCCTTGAAAAAGGGAAGGAAGGCTTGGGGAGGCTCAGATATTTGTAAAGATTTTACAAATCTCGTCCTGACCTTATATTTAGTAAGTGAAAACTCTTTGAACGAGATTACGTTCAGCTAGATGCTGGATAGTGCCATAGACAGCCGAGCCATTAGTATCCGATAGGCTCAAGCCGCCCATAAAAAATGAAGCAGAATGCTTGAGGAGACTCAACGTTTGAGAAACTTTTACGAATCTCATTCTGAGTTTATATTGAATATCCCAAAGATATTATAAATATAATTTATTTTGTATATATCTTTGCATAAACAAATGATAAAATCTCGAATTTTTTTAAAATGTGTTTTGGTGGTTTCTAACAAAGCGATCCAAAAATCCTGTTGATTTGCTCTGTTGAATTTTAGAACGTGGAAAGGAAAGGTGTATAAAAGGTTTCTACTTCAGATTGTATTGGAGTTAACAAACATATTTGAAATAATATCTGTTTTTCATTTATCTTTGCACGGAAAATTGATAAAAACTTGAATCGCTTTTAAAGGTGTACCATTAAACTCTCGACAATATCCAGAGAAAAATGTTCTCTCGGCATACTGTAATCGATTTAGAGAGAGAAAAAACTAAAGATGTACGAGACACTGGAATTTTTCAACATAGCAGTAGAATAAACGCTCCAGAAATGGTTTAATAATTATTAAAGTCAACCTTTGTATATAAAAAAGCCATTTGTCGTTACAATTATGTCTTATCAGTTTCACTATGTTGATGTTGTTGTATGTTACTTAAGAAATCTAAAAGAGCACTTTTTTCAAGTTTGTATGAAATTTATTAATAAAACATTAAAATGGATTTTTCTTTATTGTGTTTGATTAAATAGTGCACATAGTCAAGTGCTACGTAGATTAGATCAATAAAATTCGATAATTTAGAAAGTATGGCTGTTCATCAACAATATTTAAAATCGATTTGACAACAATGCTCTTGGTGTAGTCGATAATTTATTCATCTTGGGCTTCAAAGATCTATAGTAAATATGTGGGGCATACCATTCAGACGGACAGACAAAAAAGCTAGTGCTCATTAAAAACAAAAATAGTGCTACAACCAGGCCCCGCAAAAGTGGGGGGTGTACACCCCCCTCCCCCCCCAATAATTGACAATTATTCATTGTTAGCCAGCAAAATTAATAAAGTTTTTGGAATTTTCTGCTAGAAAATTCTGAAAAGATGTTAAAACTTTTCGCTTCGCGAAAAAGTAATCACGTGAGCGTACTCGCCCTAAAAATGTCTGTGATTTTTCCGCTTTTATGGCAAGTTTACTGCTGTCTTCCTTTTGAAGAGCTTCATTTTCGAGTAATCGTCACTAACGTAGCCGCTTTCGGCGGCAAAATTGCTAAAAGTTATTGTAACACTTTTTCTTTCGAACAACATAAAGATAAGAAGAGTTGTTCATGAGTCTAAAAAAAGTTTTCGCTTCGCGAAAAACAACAATTGTGTAACCGCAGTTATCTTAGACAAACTTCCTACTTTAGTCAATGTTTTCTTCAAAACAGCTTAATTTAGAACGATTTTCACCAGAGTGATCGCCTTCGGCAACAAAAGTATTGAGAAATTTTCTCAAATTGGACACGAGTTCTCTTGAAAATTTGCCAGAGAAAGTCGATTTTTTTTAAGAAGATGGCAAAAACTTGTCGCTTCGCGAAAAATTGTTACATTTTGGTCGCAACAGAAAGATTATCAGATATGATGCAAAAGAAATTTTGCGTCTCTCAATATTGGCTGCTCCGAAACTCCCTTACATCCCCCAATCCTAGGACCCTCGCGCGGGGCCTGGCTACAACATTGCCTTTTCTTAAATAAGGATGTGATTCGTATCGCACACTACTGATTGACTTCTATGGTGAGTAGACCCCGTCGGGTCCAGAATTTTTGGACCCGGACCCGGACCCGATCATTTAAAATTTTTCTACCCGGATCCGGACCCGGACCCGTTTACAGGTTGCTGGATCCGGACCCGGTCGCTTAAATTTTTTGGATCCAAACACAATGACAAGTCAGTTTAGATAGTATAGTCAAGAAGGGTTTTGTTGTTTTTTATCTATTTTCTAAATACATTTGATCTCTTCTTTGTATAAAACGAACAAAACTTTGAAAAAATTCAAAATAAATTGTATGGATCAAAGTTTTCTTCAGACCTGGACTCGGTTAAAGCAAAATTTTCAGACCCGGACCCGGACCCGTGCGGGTCCGGGTAGGGTCCGGGTCCGGGTCCTACCCGACGGGGTCTAATGGTGAGGCTGTGGGTAGATGTGTGTGTTGATGAAGAGAATATTCACATCCAAAGCAGAAAAAGTAAGTTTTGTCTTTATATACAAGAGAATGTATCTATAAGATATTCTTTGTTTCAAAATAAATCAAAACTTTTTTGCTTTCCATTTTTTGCCATACTAATCATGAACAGTGTGCATTCAAACTCATAAAAAATATATTGTATGTGCCGTATTTCGCGATACATTCTGTAAACATAGTTCAAATCTATCCTTCGACACGTCTATTGATTTATTCTAGGAAAAACGAATAGTTACTATTCTTTTTTCACTTGAATTTGTATTGCTGATACCTAATTTTGGAGTACAAAAGGCAAGGTCCTAAGTAACAGTCGGCTCGAGTTGACTTGATACTGATCGGACGACTTGGAGGTGGTCGAATCTCGTGACCATTGATTCAATATATTTCGTGCCCTTGATTATTCGTCGCTGCATGCGCACAACACAACAATGAATAAATGATTAGCCAGCATATCGTGATACATTTGGAGTAGCGCACATTTTTATCTCTGATGGAAAACATTTCATATTGTATCGTATCTTCTTTACGATATCAAAGTTATTGTAAAAGTCGTTCTCATTCGTATCACTTAGATGCTTTATCACTGTTCCTGTATAGAGTCTGATAATGGTGTTTTTCTGGTTACCAACAGTCAAATATTTTCCGTTTATATGCTGTATTTTCTCGAAAATCTAGTGTGAGATGGTTTGTCCTAACCAACCAACACCTAAAAGGACTTCTGCAGCGATTTACTTTGGAATTACACATACTGCATCTGATTGGGAAGCTGAAATTATACAAGAAGACTTGTTCGTTCGCTACCCTACTTTTTTAAAAGTACCTCTACTAATCGTAGTAAACAATATTTTTGTAAAACTAACCGAAAAATATGCTCATTTTTTTCTCCAATGATTTGTTGTATCCTTCAACTTTCGTGTTTATTATCTCGATGCTGATGCTCTCTAGTCAAAAATATCAACCACGATGATCAATATATCTTGCACAATCAACAAGAAAACATAATATTGCACGACAAAAGTATAGATCTAGAAAATAAGAGTGTTTAGAAAATTATCTTTTCTTAAAAAATTTTTCTGTTACACTTTACAATAAATAATGAAATAGATGACTGCAATCATACGGCATCTGTTGTTCTTATTCGTAAATGCATATTGTATTGTCCTGTGTTCATCACAAAAAAAAACAAGAAAAAAACGAAGAAATATCAGTTAAATTTCGATAATCAGTCAGATTTTTCCCGGCTAAATATGATATCGGTGTTAGAAGACCTTCCTAATGAATTACTGCTTTTTATTTTCCATCATTTATCAATTATTGATATTCTTTGCTGTTTTTATTGTCTTAATCGTCGATTTTCATCTCTTATTCAAACAATAAAACATCTTCATATTGATTTCTCTTATCGACCTTTGAGTAAAACTCAATTTATTTATATTATTAATCAACTTCATACATTAAATATTAAATCAATAAGAATAGCTAATCGTTATTATATTGATGCTATACCTGTTTTTATGTCATATATTCTACGCACTCCACTCATTGATCTTCGATCACTAATACTTATTGATGCTGATCGACATACTATCGTAAAATTGACACAAAGCTATCCAAAATTAACAACATTTTCTATAGAATCATTATTATGGCGATCAATGCCTCGCCGTTTACTTCCTCATTTTTCAAATTTAACACATTGTCATTTACCAATACTTGATTTACTCAATGGTTGTCATACAAAAATAATTAATCTTACATTAGATCATTGTACAACAGATAATCTTATACAGTTAAATACTTATGTTCCTAATCTACGTTCTCTTACATTAACATTAAATAATGATGTAAATATTCTTCCGATAATTAATTTTCCTATTCATTTAATGTCTCTTAAACTTATATTACGCTCTGTATTATTTAATGAATTCGAACGATTAATTATGATGATAAAATATATTAAAAATTTAACTGTATCATTTAGTAATACAGAACATGAAGCTCATTGTTTTGATCAATATTTATCAGGTGATGATTGGTTTTCAATTAATAAATATGTTAATAATCTTCAATTTAACATTATTGTTAATCAAACATTTGAAATATTCTCAATTTCAAAACTTATTTCAAATTTTAATTGGTTTCAAAGAAAAATAATTTGTCAAACAATTGATAATACAAATGGTTATCATCTATTTACATTACCATTTATTGATGAAATGTATACTGTAAATACAAATAATCTTCAAGAGTCTATGATGAATAGAAATAATTTTAATCGTGTACATCATCTTCATTTAACTATTTCAAATAATGATATTCAATATTCTAAGAATATTGAATCATATTGTATTTATCCAAATTTACAAAAATTGACTATAATTGCTCATTATATTAATGACACTATGATATCTTTTATTAATAATCTTATGATACATAGTTATATTCAAACATTAGAACTTCGTTTTACATCAATAATAGATAAATATCGTGATTTTTTTGATAAACTTATTGATTATCTACCACTGTCTATTCATACATTAATACTTAATACGACATGTACGAGATTTTTGTCAGATTTATTAGATAATAATAATAATCATTTACTTCCAAATATTAAACGGCTGATATGTTCAGTCAAAAATCAAGATCATTTTGATACATTAATATTACTTTTATTAGAAATATTTGATCAAAAATCATTGATTTATTTAAATATTTCATTAGAAAATTCAAGTAAATCATCAAATTTATTATCTGGTTGGTTACTTAAAACGAATTATTTGAAAAAAGCAACAACGACATGTTCGGATCGACAGTGTACTATTTGGTTTTAATAAATTTTTTTTTCATTTTTTTTAATGAAATCTTTGATTTTTTTCTATCTATGATATTTATATGTTTTGTGTTTGAAAAAATGAATGTTTAATGATGTGCAAGCAAGACATGATAAAAGAGAGATGTCTGCTACTATATACTTTTTTGAAATATTGAATAACAAATATTATTAATATTTAATTGGTTTTTATTCTTTGAAAAAACGTTGGATTTGATTATATTCTTGATTATTCTGTTTCTTCCACTGTTCTATTGACATTATGTTATATATAAATTCGAAGGCTTATGAAGAGAAATACGAAAAATTAAAATTATTTCTTAAATCTTGGCCGACTTCATTAACTTAGAATATTAATTGAAGATATGGTTAATGAAACAATACTATCAGATGCCTAACGCTGATTTGAGTGTTAGTATACATATATATATAAAATACATCAACATATTCATGACCTCTTTTACGATATTATATGTTTAATGTTATGTACTCGTTTGAGTTAGCCGAATAGATAACACACAAAGGTCAAAAATCACAGAATATCAGTCAATGCATGTATTGTTCATTGCAGAGATTTTTCCTGAATAGGAGGAAAAAATGTCTAAACACACGAGAATGAATATAGTAAGATGATCAGTATAAATACTTAGATTTGAAGATATACCTTCTCTCTTTTTTGACCAAGAATTTGATTTCGAGTTTAGCATAAGGTAATGATAGCCTCAAGTGCTATTAGAGACATCATTCGTCTATAAAACAACTCACTGTTGTAGATGTACTATATTTAAGAAATTTTTGTTTCATAGTCATCATTTTCAAATTCTTTTCTTTTACTTAGCGTAATGCAAAACACCAGTTATCTAAATCCTGCTTGCTTACAATCTCTCTCTAATTGACTTTTCTAGCCATTTTTATATGGCCCTCAAAGCCAACACCTCGGTTCAGTCTCCGAACCTTTTCGTATTTTTCTTATTAGAAAAAAAGAAAACTTGATTTTCGAAAACACTCAAGTATATCTCCGACGTGTAGCTTGAGATAGTTAGACCCTCTTGAAGAATCAAAAATAGTCAAAAAAGAGGGAGACTCCTAGTAGAACTAAATCGAGCATTTTGTACTATTACTGAAGAAATTCGTAACGTAAACCAAAATTTTCTTAATTTAACGGATTATATTCGTACATATTCACATGCTAAGGATGATTTATTTCCGTCCTCACATTAGAACTCGACTAAAAACATAACCATATCCAATGATGTGAGTAAAGAGACCTAAGTGGAGTCGTGGATATAGTTGAGAGAGTTTTATTTAATAGTACCTGCACTAGTTACAAGACATGTAATAACTATAATTATTTAATGACTTCTACTTAATTTTACTATGTTTATTTTACATAAAATATCATCCACGTAGTTTCTCATATTGTTGCTGTAATAGATTTTTAGTCAAGAATCCATGTAGAAATCCTTGTTTGATATAATCTGCAATGCTTTGTTCAATTGCAACCTGTTGACTTGAACAATTCCATGAGTCACCTCTCATAGTAGATAGAGATGGACACGAAAATTCTGCTTTCCAACTCTTTGTCGTAGAAAAAAATGTCTTCCAAGATTGAATTTACCTGTTGTACCAAACAGTTCCTGTTGTTCATGATTTTTCCATGAATTGTAAGATGTATAAATTTTCTTCGCCATTGTAGTACTACATAATACCATATTGTACTGTGACAAAATTGTTGATATTAAACATCATAGAAAGTAAAAATGAAAATAATGAAACTAAATGTATGTTTCATGTTATTGTATTTGTGAACTAGTGTATCTACTATATAGAATGTGAAGACAACAAAAAATTAATCTATCCTGGATATTTAAGTTATCGCTTTAGAATGAAAGTGAAGACAAATAATCACGTTTATTGCTATGTGACTTAACAAGATAGAGGATTAATCCAGCTCTATTACCTCACTGGATGCGTCTATGTAAAAGATGAAGGTTCTGTAATGTTTATCTTTTGATTTCACACGTTCTCATCATTATATTTACTTGATAGTAGTGAAACATTAATGTAGACAATCGAGTGTCTTTGATTTTATCTTTTAAAGTTGCATCTTTTCTGCTTCATAAGAGCACGAATGGACTTGATTATTCATGATTTATCGTTGATGAAGAATGCTCGAGCTTAAGAATAAAACATTTGAATTAGTCATTGTTGAAAGCCTATTATATTTGTTTTCTTCTAATGATCTCGCATAGAAACTTGATTAATTCATCATAAATAGTATACAGCTATGGGCATAATCGGTGTAAGGCCGCGAAAGGAGCTCAGTGCTACCACTCGCAGTCTCACCTGACTTACCGAATTTTTAAATCAAAATAAATGGAAATCATTCAAAACACCGTAGTTTGAATCTTGAATTATTACAGGTTTATATGTAATTTTACACTGAAAGTAATAGAGAGCCATTTTTTTCTATCTAAGAAACATTAAGATATTGAAAGCACTAATCAATATTTAATGTCATCCGTTATAAATCATGTTTCCTGCGGAAGATTAAGGATCGATTGAAAATATTTTATAAATATATAAATAAGATTTGTGAAGCCTAGAACATAATAGCCACCAGCCACCGTGTCTTTCTTTCCATGATTCTCATCGAAAAAACGAAAATTGAATGATCAAAAATCTCTCAAATCTCATCCAAATCTTCAAAAACATCAACACCATTTTGTTTTATTTGAAATATCAAGTCTGTTGTATTCAGTTGATTGGACTTATTCATATTAGTCGTCCATTGATTGATCTATCATCACAACTCTTTTCACTATTAGCAAAGCATTCAACCTGCTTAGGCGTCATCATCTTTATTACCTATTGACATCCATTGTTCATCCATCGATCCATTTAAGTGATCTTTATTTGTTATTAATTTAACATGAACTCAGCCCTCATGTTTCAATTTCTGGTTATATCATTACTTATAGTAACAATATAAATACCGATATATATTTAATTAAATAAAATTTGATTGCTTACAAGAAATATTGTCTTTTTCGATCAAGAAAATATTATGACCCTGTTGAGTTTTCATTTGATTTTATTATTTTTTTTTTATTAAAATTCAATTTTATTATTATCTTCTCTAATTATCTGTCAAAAAACAGCAAAGAAAAAAATGAATAAAATATGTAATAAATAACTCAAAAATAAAATACAAAGTCAACAACAAAAAATTAAAGAACAAACAAGAAGAGACTGAAAATAACAATAAAAATCAACTAACGGAATAACTATTGAGATCATCAAGCATACGTTTTTTTCTTGACCATTGTATATATTGTTCATAGAGAGTTCGTGCATGTGTCAATAATCTTTCAGCATTATGACGACGACGATATCGATCAAAATGTATTGATATTTCTTGTTCATCGAGATGTTTTTGTTTTAATAAATGAGTACGATGAGTTAATAATATAGATATGCAAAGAAAGAGTAAAAATGAATTATCTTCTTCAAGCCATATTTTACTATCCATTGGTAAATGTTGTAACCAATTAGTTGATGATGAACATTGAGAATCAGTATTATTAGATTTACAATTATCATTAGGACATTTTGATAGATTATTTGAATCGAATTCTGATATTTCACTAAGTGAAAAAGAATTTTCTAAACTTTTTTCACGTGATTTTGTTGACATTGAATTAGAATTATTATTATTATTATTACAAGTTTGATAAACTTGATATTCATCATTTTCTACCATAGAATTACAAACTTGTTGTGTACTAGATGACAATCCTTCTTTATTATCATTATCATTATCATAAAATAATGCAAAAGATAAATGTCTATGTTGATGTGAACAAGATTTATCAATAATTGATAATTGTGGACAACTAAGTGCACGACGTTGTAGTGATCGACAAACTGTTGGATATCGAATATCAGATATTGTATTATCAGATGATATTGATAATAAAGATATTTCACTCAATGGTGGTGGTTCACTAGCAATAGGTAATGTTGCCCACATTACTTCAAGTACACGCAAAGCTTCATTAAATGGAACTTCACGTTTACATTCAAGTAATAACCATCGATATGCAAAGTAGAGATTGACTATAATAATACAAATGATATGTTGGCATAAAGAATTGATTAACTAACATAC
Organism: Rotaria sp. Silwood1; assembly: GCA_905250075.1. Lineage (NCBI taxonomy): Eukaryota > Metazoa > Rotifera > Eurotatoria > Philodinida > Philodinidae > Rotaria > Rotaria sp. Silwood1. The sequence goes on along the minus strand of CAJNOP010000022.1, from coordinate 614,860 downwards.
CTGCATCACATGATTCAAGAAAATTCCAATAGACTGGATCAACAGCTTGCAGAAGTACTTTAAGATGATGAAGTTTCGTTGCAATAGCTACACCATCAGTAGAGAAATTTGCTCGAATTCGCCTCATAATGGAACAAAAGCATAGATAAGCTAATGATTCATCACGCATTACATATAATAGAGTAGAAGCATACTCATTCATTCCTGAAAAAAAATGAATATATATTCAAAATTTATCACGGTAAGGAATCGAATTGAGAAAAGTAAGTCAACAATTAGATGAATAATAGAAACAATATATACAAGGGTGATTGGACAATCCATCGTAGTACTATTCATTGCAGGTGTCGATGTGAATCAGAGCCTTTTGTGTATTCTCATGCACATATTCACACTTATTAGAAATGGAGTCGATTCGTATTCTCTTGAAATCGAGAGAAAAAATTTTCAAACTGAACGACATTGACCTAGCTTTAACAAAAAAATTGCAACAATCCTATCTTTGATATATCTACATCGAAGAGAGCAGTATTACATATTCAAAAAAAATTTTCATATATGTTTAATTAGGAAATTTTTACAAATGTTTCTCTACATACATATTGAAAACATATGCGAATTATAATCTGATACAAACCTTGACAATATGTAATATTTGGATGACTAATACAATATGTTATAAGAATATGATATAGAGATTGTAAATTAATATTAGTATCATCTGATGTAGCATAAAAACCAAATGTTCGATCAGTACGTAAAACATCTGTATAAATTGTACGCATAATTAAACGAATATTTTCATTATGTTGTTGCTCTTCTCTCCATCGTCCTTTTAATCTAAACAATGATAATAATTAAAAAATTAATATATAATATCGATTTTCATACTTTTCATATTCTATTGATACATCTTTAAGATATTCAACACGTTCAGAACTTGTCATATTTATTGGAAAAATATTTAATAAATGACGCCATATAATGTTACGAAATGATGGTTCAACACCACCTTCATAAATTGCTTGTCTTAGTTCGTTTGTATGTATAAGACGTCCTTCAGAATCAAGAAATTTTTTAAAATCATTTTCATCAACGGGTTTTGAACCATGACGTTCACGTCCACCATACATCCAATCTATAAATTCTATAGAATTGAACAAATCTGTTTTAAGAAAATAATTATATGCATACTAATAGCTTTATTTAAAGCTGAAGGTGTTTTTCCAGCTGTTGGTTTAACAGTTGCTATTATAGATCGATTATCGACATTAAACCAACGAATATTTGTACTTAAATCATTAAGTGCAACAAAATCCCAATCATCAAGGCCTTAACAGAAATGTTATTCAAATGAATTAATAAAAAAAAAGAAGAATTTTCTAATATACCTTCTTCTTGAGGACTTAATTCGTAACTTAATCGTAAATAAGAATCGGACGTAGCATTTTTTATTGCTTTTTCCAGATCACAATCGGACCAAATAGCTGTTAATTTTTTTAATCCATCTGTAGAACATCTATGAACAGCATATATAGTAAAATCAGTTTTAATATCAAATGCTTGGGAAATTAAACATTGAATTGTTCGATAAGATGCAAGACGTGGATCAATACAAAATTTTTTTGATGTACCTGGTTCATAACCATTATTTATGGCATTCTCACTCGGTTTCTAGAAAACAAAATAATATTTTAAAAATATTTTTGAAAAAAAAAAAGATTTATAAAAATCTTACATAAACTTTGATTCTTACAACATCTGGTTCAGCAGAACTAATTACAGACATAGATGGAAGAGAATCTCTCGAACGAACTGTACGCAAGTTCTAGAAGACAATTATAAATCAAGAAAAAGTTAAATAAAATAGCTAAAATACTACGCACCTTAGATTTCTTCAACATCAACATACTCATATTCATGTTTATCTGATCGAGCAAATGAAGTCTATGATATTATTATTCTATTATTTATCAATCTCATTCTTTATCATCTCTTTCTCTCTTTCTCACTCTTTGTTTTTTTCTTCGTTCACCAGGTGTATGGAAATGAAAGAGAATGTGTTATATATGGCTCTGATGTCAAGGTTGCTAGCTGATAACTAACCTCATAATACTATACGATAAAAATTAAGAAATTATCTTTATCATAAATGTTTCTATTCTGTATTCTTTTTTTCTTTAGACATTGTCAATTCTTCTAGATTTCAACTGGATACAACAATTATAACAGACATACAGATAAAAGAACAAAGCACAAAGATTGTCGAAAAACGATCTTTGCACTCTATAAAAAAGAAGCCTCTAAGAAAATTAATAAAAACCAACATACCTTGTTTCTTGAATCATATGTGACTTCTGAAATTTCCATTTTATTTCTAATACAAGTAGACAGAAGTAAAAAATAGTATGAGAAAAACTGCTGTAGGATTTATATTCAACTAAACATTATAATGACTCTCTTCGCTAAGAAATAAACTAAAAACTAGGTTTTTTTTTAAATTTGACTTTGAACTCATTTCAAGAAAATATTCAAACCACTAAATAGCAATTAATAGAACAGTTAGTTCTGCGAATTGTTTAATATTCCAGTAAACTTGAATTTTTTTATTAAAGTACCAGTGCTTCATGAAAATTGCGCTTATCAAAAATTACTAATAAAAAGAAAAAAGCGTGTGAAAATGTTAAAAGATTATTTTACTGAATCATGCAGTGCAGGTATGTTCTTTTGTTTGATAACTCATGACCTTTACAGTTTTCAAGATGTTTTGTACTGGTCAAATGTTATATTAACTTTTCTTTTTGTTCCTAATATGATAACCATCGCTTGACTTAGAGAAAAAATAAATATTTATATTTCTCTTCAAAAACGTGATTTTTGAAACAAAAAGAAGGGCAACGTTTGGTATACACATTTTTGTTTCTTGAGTGTTCTTAAGATATTGTAAAATTATTGTCTTATTGAAGTTTGTAAAACTAACAAAAATTATCTTGAAAATTTATATATTATACAAAAAAGACATTCTTATCTTTCTAATATAATGTCATTCATGAATTGAATGCAAACAGTCTTTTGAGTTTTAATTAGTATTAGAAAGAAATCTTTACAATTAATTAAGACATCACAAAGCACTACACAAGCATCAGTAATAGCTAAAAGTCAATGGTTGACACTTACTATGTTAAAAATGCTTAAATATAACTGATATATTTTTATGAAGATGTTAATATTTTGGCATATTCGTTTGTGTTCAACTGAATAATTGTTCATGTTCATATTCATATTGATTATAAAAATTAGTTGTGTGCAAGTTTTTTTTATGAATGTTTATGATTGATGCCTATGTTCAAATACAATACTTTGAGGTGTAGGATTTGATCTATAATTTCTATAATGTACGTCAATCATATATTTCGTTTTATTTTTCTAAGAGTATTCTATTTCATTTGTATTATCCTTCAAAATAAGAGGAATAATAATGCTAGTTGTAGAAAAAAAACAGAGGTAAAGTAGAATAGTTTCAACAATGATTGACCTACATGATACGATTTATAGGTCGAATCTGTCCTTAGGAGATGCTTCATCGTTTTCCAATAATATTTATTATATTAGTTCAGTCATGCATATTATTAGGCATTACCAATACGGGTTGTTTTCGAAAAACAAATTTTCTTCTTCTTATTTTCTTGTCATCAGTCAGATACATTGGTGTAACAAAGATAAAGATTTTAGTAATAAAATGACAAAAATAAAATTTCGATTCAAGCATGACTTTAAGTATTATTGTTGACTGAATAATTAATCATATTGAAGAAATATCGTTTCATATGAAATATCTTTAAATTGTATGTGAATAAATAAAAAAATCTATCAACATCCAGTTATTGTCTTTTACTATTTATTCATATTCAAAGTATTCAAGTCAGACATTAAATCTATCTAAAATATAAATCAATCGGGAAAATATTTCATTTAATAATATTGAATATCTTGTAAATTATTTCAACAACTGATTTATTATAGTTTTTGTTTTTTTTTCTATTTGAACTTATCTTTACATACAATTTTTCAAAATTTTATTTACTTTTAAAACATTGTTGTTATTTTATTTTAATATTCGTAAAAACATATTTCGCAGTAGATGAATGACAATTACCTTCAAAACACTGATAATTCATTAAACAATTGCTTGTATCGTAAAATTTTATGAAAATAAAAAAGCAGAAACATTACTATGGAATATGATAAATTGTCGTTTCTTTTTGAAACAGAGATTTTATCATTAACTTCAATATTGAATCTCGATAAAAGTAAATAAAAACACAAAATATACTTAGAATTGATTAAAAGTTCTGATAATATTAAATTATACATGTAAGACTCGAAGAGTTGTTGTCAGTTTCAAACTTTCTTCGAGTTTTCAACTATTCAACTAATAAAACTTCTAATTCTACTATTCGACTAATGAATTTTAATAGTCGAATAGTTGAAAACTCGAATAGAAGTTCAAAAATCGTAATGATCTCTATGCTACTGATTTTCTGAAACAACGCGACACAATTTAGTTCTAAGCAGTGTCAAAATAATAGTTAGTAAGTATTATGCAGTCAAGATATCTTGATCAAGTTCTTAAGGTTTTGGGCAAGTAATGTAATATTTTTATAGCTCATTCGCATCAGACTTATCTGTACCCAAAATCTGATCACACATATTAGTACAAGATAATATATATATTATCTTGTATGTAAGTTTTCAAGATATTTTCTCTTTTCTGTGCCTTACATCTTGACTATGATCTTGCTTACAAGATGATGCACTAGAATATAGTACATAGTATCATATAAAATCGGTAGATCTGCAAGAATTTCACTTCAGTTTAAAATCAAATAATGCATTGTATGAATACTACTACTAAATTGCCATGATGTATCATGGAATTTCGTCGAACTTTCACAAGAAATTCTAATTCGCTCTTATTTTTGTTCATCATAGGGTTGATGAAATATTCGGCATCATGTAACTTTTCTCGTCTTTATAAAAATCGTGGAGAATTCTTTCTATTGTATCATGAAAGAAAGAGAAGTCTTAGATGTCATATCATCATAATTTGAGTATGAATCACTGCTGATAACTTGTCTTAACAGTCAAATATTTACACACGTCTGCTTCATGAAACACATTATCCATCTTGCAATTGTTCAAAATGATATAGTATTAGGTTCCAATACGGTTTTAAGTCTTCTGGTTTATTTTCCTCGCATCTATTCTCCAAATAATCCAAAATTTAATATAGTATCGATCAAATTTATTATATATTTTTCAAATTAGTTTTTGTAAGCGTTGGATTTTATTTGAAAGAATATAAGAACTAAACTCAAAACAGAGTTATTACATATATTATTATAGACAATACATTCTGCTATTTCTTCATATAACAGACTCTTGAATGTTAATTAGTTTATGAAATTGCCAGCAACATTGTAAAGACTTTTGGCCAGACCGAAATAAGAGAATAGAATAAATATCTCTATTGAATTACTATTATGCATCGTCACGTTAAGATAAAAAAAAGTAAATGCTTTGTAAATAATCGAACATCTTTATTCTATGAAATAGTCTTACATGGGATTAACGAAGTCAATGCATTAAAAGATGTAGAGTAATTACAGAGGCAAGGTCATAAATAGCGACATATGAAAATAATTATAGATTTGAAATACTGGTACAAAACAAAGAACTTATATATCAACACAATTTTAATTTTTTTCAACTCTATGGCATAATTACATTTTGGAATATAAGATATTAGTACAAATGTTTTCACGAAATAAATCCATCAATTCATAAACTATGAAAAAAGTATCAAAATTAATTTTAAAATAAAGCGTTACTGTAACAAATTAATACATGCATCGCAAAAAAGTTTCTGAAGATTTTCCAATATGAGTACTGCGTTCGTGATGAAAATTAAAATTGATTTTTCTTCATAATGAAAAAAAAAACTTTTTACTTCTATATATCATAAATGATGATTGCAATAAATAGAGAATCATAATTACTAAGTGCTTTATAATTTTAAAACATTAAACAGTACAACATTACAAAAAATGAATATAAAAAATTCAAGTAAAAATTCCACAATCAATACAAATTATGAATACAAAGAACAATGATGAGAACAGATTTACTCATTAGAAAAAAGATTATTGAATTTCTTCAAAGATTATTACAGCTTCCAATGACCATGATAAATACGATTAATTCAGGCTGTTTGCAACAAACATACTCGTACGTTGATATTTAGATAGTAACCGTAATATGAATCTTATAAAATGCTGAAAATCTTTATCTAACGATGGTAAACACTCCTATTGAATTAAATCTCTGATTTTGTAAAGATTTCATACAGAATCATAAAACTTAATCTATTGTATTTTTTCCTTCCAATATATAATGATGCTTGTATATGACAGACATTATTGAGCGAAATTCACTGTTCCTGTAAAATGAATTTGATATTTCCAATGTTTCTTATATTGATTTTTATAGACAATCAAATTTTTATATTTTAATGTAACGTATTTCGATATTCTTTTTGTTTTTCTATATATAGTCCTTTTAATTTTCTATATGTGAAAACACTTCACTTCACTAAAGAGCATCGTCTAGTATCATTGATCATTACCTAACTAAATGATAAAATACATTATATATGCTGAAATATTTTTAATATTGACTACCTCAATTGAAAACAGTATTCAAGGTACTTGAGGTTTTAAGAAAGTGCCGTATGTTTTTCATTTCACTGGATTTAAAAAAGTAATATGATGACATTCGACAAAGTAGAAAAAGCAATTTGGTTATTTCTGGCGACACTCATAAAAAGTTCTTTGCCCTTCTTTTATTTATAGATATATTCTACTTTGTCATGAAGTTGCGAAGTATTTTTTTTTCTCTATTCGTATCAAAGTCATGATTCAAATTTTTCTTTTTCTTGTTGTAGATTTCAAATATTGTTTCTTATGTACAAATTTTCTTCATTAGTTCCTTTCAAAAGTATTAAATTAAAAAATTTTGATAAAATTAATTTCATATCGAGGAAGTTTAAAAATTTAAAAATGCATTAAAATAATGAAACAGACATTTTCGTCAATCTAATTCTATGATTTTGATTGAAGGTCAATTTTATTGCATATATTTGATTGAAATGCTGGCTTTAATCAATAAATTTGAAATACAACAAGTGCTAAATCCTTTTTATTATCTGAACTGGCAATTTCTTTCTTGTTTTTGATATCAAATTTAAGCAAACTATGACTTTTTTCAAGTCTATCAATGGTCTTATGATGGATGCATTAACATGCACAGCAAATAGCAATAATAATTGCTTTCATTTTACCTTTCTTCTTTTATTTACAATATACATACTTTTCTAATGGAAATAAGTTTCTTAAATGAACTGTATAGTGAAATTCAAATGTGATGGCAGCAACACTCTAATACTATATAAAAATTCTGAGTAAATTTTCTCTTTTTATGAATTTGTAGCACAATCATTAGAAAGATGAGATAGAAAATTCATCGAGTCGTAAATTATGTTTTTCTATTATGTTCTCTGAAGTTTTTTTTAATCTATTTTCTAAAACAAGTGTTAGAAAGATGTTTTTATCCATCGGAAAAATTCAAAAAAGTCACTTAAAGTTTTGTAATGAAAAATTCAATGTAAAAACATGACAGGATAGATTTATTTTCAAAAAGATTGATTCAAAAATCTTTAAAATGCTAGATCAAAAACGAATTGTGACATGCAGTTCTATGCACCTTTATCTTCTCTCCCCAATGACGAAAATTGCAGCTCTTTCTCTTGTTTCTCTTAAAAGTTATGTAAAAAAATAACCAGTCGCTATTTTTTTCTTTAAAATAACTATTAATGTTATTGTCACATAGATATTCGTTGTGTAGATGCTTCACAATGAATAATGTGGGAACATGAAAGTTAGTGTTTCATCTTTTCACTAGATATAATATCGGAAGGTGAAACACTTTTTTCTATCATGTAGAATACTAACTTTAATGTCACCTCTACAAGTGCATAAGGAGTGAAAGTTTCTTCAAGGCAGAATTAAAGTGGCACCGCCACTACTTTTTGACATTTCGATTGAAAACTCTGACAAGCAGTAACATTAGATCAAAAATGCCTTTCATTTGTGAACTAATACTATTTACAATATTTTCTAAAATATAACTAGAACATGGCTTTTATTAAACCAATATCCTAATTTTAGTCAAAAGATGAGAACAAAAATAATTGGTTGCCCTTTAACCAATGAAAATAATTCTTTATATCCTAATGAAAAAGTGTTACAAATAACCTTTGAACATGCATTGATAACTTAAAATAAAACATTAGTGAAGAAAAAAACAAGACAATGCATTTTTCTTTTTTAGCCTTTTATAAACGCCTTCAACATACAGAAACAATGTATTTTGTTAAAATGTTTTTCTTTTATTTTCAATAAAAATAGTCTGTGCAATTTCTTTTTGAAATAATAGCATAAGATAACACATCGAACATTATTTTACTTTTTTATTCCTAGATAAAAGAAAAACGAAAGCCGTTTTTCACTACTAGTCTGCCGCTATTTCGGCTCGTATGTGGTATGATGAAAAATAATTAATCAAAAATAAATATTTCATTAAAATCTCATATCTTTTCCCTTTACCCAACGTCCTCGACATATTATTATTTCGTTTTTCTTATTTTGTCTCTTGTTTAATCCCTTATTTTTTTTCTCTTCTCCAAACATTTCTTAATTATTGTTTTTAAATGGCCAACGAACAAGATAAATTAAATATTGATGGAATTATTCAACGATTACTTGAATGTAAATATCAGAAATTAATCACTTTTTTTTTTTGTTTTTGTTAAAAGTAATATTTTTTTTCCTTTCTAGTTCGCGGTGCCAAACCTAATAAAAATATTCATTTAAGCGAAAATGAAGTTCGTGGATTATGTTTAAAATCACGAGAAATTTTTCTTAGTCAACCTATTTTACTTGAACTCGAAGCACCATTAAAAATTTGTGGTAAGTTCTCCAGAAAAAAACAAACACGAAAAATTTTCTATATGAATTTCTTTTATTCTCTATTTAGGCGATATTCATGGTAGGAAAAATTAATTTTTATTTGAAAAAAATTAAAAACAAAAAGAGAACTAAACTTTAGGTCAATATTATGATTTACTTCGTTTATTTGAATATGGAGGTTTTCCACCTGAATCAAATTATTTATTTCTTGGTGATTATGTTGATCGTGGTAAACAATCACTTGAAACTATATGTCTATTATTAGCTTATAAAGTAATCTTTTTGTTTTTTTTTAGTCATAAGAGATAAATAAAATAGTTGTGCTTTTTATTTTAAATTTAGATAAAATATCCGGAAAATTTTTTTCTTCTTCGAGGAAATCATGAATGTGCATCAATTAATCGTATATATGGTTTTTATGATGAATGTAAACGACGTTATAATATTAAATTATGGAAAACATTTACAGATTGTTTTAATTGTCTTCCTGTGGCTGCTATAATTGATGAAAAAATTTTTTGTTGTCATGGAGGTTTAAGTCCAGATTTACAATCTATGGAACAAATACGACGAATAATGAGACCAACTGATGTACCTGATCAAGGTTTATTATGTGATTTATTATGGTCTGATCCTGATAAAGAAGTTAATGGTTGGGGAGAAAATGATCGTGGTGTATCATTTACATTTGGAGCTGAAATTGTTTCGAAATTTTTACATAAACATGATTTGGATCTTATTTGTCGTGCTCATCAAGTTTGTTTTCTGTTTTTTTTTCTTGAATATATGAAAACATATGATTGTCGATTGTCTTTTTTTTTGTAATTTTTAGGTTGTTGAAGATGGTTATGAATTTTTTGCTAAACGACAATTGGTTACTTTATTTTCAGCGCCAAATTATTGTGGAGAATTTGATAATGCAGGTGCAATGATGTCTGTTGATGAAACATTAATGTGCAGTTTTCAGGTAAAAATACTAGATATTAGTCCGATTGTTGATAGAATTAATATGTGAAAGATGATATAGATAATTATAGAAGCATTATTTTATTCGATCTATTTTGGGAAACAATTCTGCAATATACTTTTTTTTTGCAAAAGTTTCTCGAATGGAGGTGGGAGACCCTTCGAATCTTGATAAAGTTTCATTTTTCGCCAGTGTTAGCGTCAACAAATGACCCCATAACACGGCTAATGTTTAAGACAAATGATCCTTTTGTCTTGATCTTTTATGTAGTTTATGGTCATAATTTCTCCTTGTATATATATAGACAGATTTTCGTTCGTATTAGTATTGCTTTTTGTTGTTTCCGCCTCTATACTAGGCAACCTTGTCTTAGTTATCATCACTTTTATCGTGTCATATGTGTATATATATACTCAATTGACAAGCTGATGGATTTATATATTGAATCTACGTATCTATATTAGGAATTGTCAAGTGACTGATAGGAAGTTTATTTTATGTGCATTCTCTAGCCTTTGACAGGTTATGGATTCTAATAATAATCTTTTGGCTTACGATGCATGAGTGATAGAAGAATTTGATAATTAACTAAAATTCCTACAACTAGCATTCTATTGTCTTTTTTTCTCATTATCTCTCCATTTCTAATGACCTCGAGATACTTCTGATTTAACCCTTCAAAAATACAATAAGAAATTAGTTCATATATTATAACAAGATGTTACTAATACACGATCTGTTACATTTAGAGATCTATAATTGAATGATGAAGTTCATTGTTTTTTAGTATTCATTGTATAAGCTGAATGCTCGATTAACATCTCCTCAGATCTTTACAGTAGTGAAGACAAAGTCGGAGGTTAAATTGATTTCGATGTCTTTTCATAGACGTGGACCTCGAAGAGATACCAACTGAATTCAAAATATCTTTATGATTTGTTATTAGCACATTTAGTTGAGTCCGAATGTAGATCTTTAGTGACGTTTCCAGGGTTATGCAGTGTTTTATAGAGATATTCTATTCCAAAGAGATGATTGAAAAGTTCGAGAGAGTGAACACTTATTGTTGGAAGCATAATAAACATAAACTCTTGGAAGGTCAACTCGATCTTCAAGTAAGCACTCGATAGAACACTGCTGGAAGGAGATTCAAATTTTTACTCGTATACGTCAATACTCATTTCAGATCGTCTTTCACAAAATATTGATTCATTCTATGAATAAACATAAATGAAATAGAATCTTTTCAAATTGAAATTTCTAAATATATATTTGATTATTTTTGTTCTAAATAGATTTTAAAACCATCGGAAAAGAAATCAAAAACCCCATCATTAAATAATAATCGTCCAGTAACACCACCACGAAGTGGTGGTAATCCTGGTATAAAAGATGCCTTAATGAAAGATGGCAAAAAACCGATGTAAACATGTAGACCAATTGGATTCAATCTTCCATTCGATCAAGACACTACTACTAATAATTTTCTTCTTAGTCTGCGCTTTTTTTCCTTGCCGGTTGGAAAATTCTATTCGACTACCAACAATATAGACATCATTGATCTTTTGTATATAATCACATTTGTCTCTGCAACTGCTTTTCTCGCGCTTGTTCTATCTCTTTCTCTATATATACATATTCGTATACCTTCTATTACTATCATTCATACCTATCTATTCTATCTTTTCTCTTTTTTTTCTTTGTTTGTCGTCTTTGTCAGTTGTTTGTTTGGTTTTTTTTTTGCATCATCATCAACTAGAGAAAGCTCTCTGTTCGCAAGCATTCGACAAGTAATCGGTCGCCTTCACGTCGTTTTTGGTCCATATACATACTTATATACATATATATATATATATACATATAGTTATATATCTTTGATGATGTCAGCCCTTGGCTAGACAATAGTAGCAACAACAGATGAGTGTATATGTGTCAATTGAATATTTTTCGCTCTCTCATTTTTTTTCATTTATATTAGAACAACTTGTGGTCAGCCATTCTTTCTTTCTCTTTTTTTTTCCTTTTTTTTGTGTGCGTGTGACTTCTATTTGAGAAGAATAAAAACAAAACCAAAAAAAAAGAAGGGATTTAACTCGTATATGTTTGTTTTTTTTTTCTCTGATTAAAATGTTTTAGTAATAGTACATTTAAGATTTTTTGAATCTAGTTTGTGGATCATAACGACTTAATAATGATGAACGATGACGATCATATATTTCATAAAATCGTGGTTGAAGTTGATCAGATCGTGATGGAAGACTATATTTTTTATCAACACGATCACGAGGTTCAACATTATAATGCATTTGTTCGCGCTTATTAAAATAAAGTGCATCATCATGTTCATAATGTGGAATATTTGCTTGATGAGCATTCTAAGAAATAAAATAATCATTTTGTTTTCTAAAGAAAAATTGAAAATAACATTTCTGATATACATTGATGATTAATTCACGATTGACTATATCACGACGCCATGGTTCAATATATCGAAGTGGAATGAGTGGATGAGGTGCTGAATATTGTGTAACTCTTGTCAAAGAAACAAAACTAATTTACATGTCGAAAAAAAAATAAATTCAAATATATACCGAATAGATGATGGACTATCGTTAACTTTTGACATTATTATTTACCGTTTGTTCTTGGTGAAAAGAAGTAACTTTTCAAGACAAATAAAAGAGAGAGAATATTTTTTTTTAAAATCAAGCAACCTAGGTAACATAAATAGTTACAGATGCTTTTCAATAATAGAAATATAACAACATGCAGATGTCGTTGAAATATTGAATTATATAGTGCAAAAATAATTTATTATAACCGAAAAATAATCTTGACATTTGTTTGATTTACTTAAATCATTTGTATAAATTATCCTAGAAAGTTAAGAAAAGAGTACACTAGTAAAAATATGCATAAAAGAAAAAATGTCATGTCTATATGTTAATTGGATTAGTCTATTAGGTATCTGGAAGCAACATCGCAAACCTTATTAAAAGGTATTAGTACCGAATGTTATTCATTTCAGATTATTATTTTCCTTAAATAGGTTTTCAATGGTTGATTATGAGTTTCTTCAGGGTCTCATTAACCTCTTTTCTATATGCATCGCACTTTAACGATGTAAAACAGCAGAAGAACTATTATTATACACTAATGACTTCAATCAACAGTCTTTCATGATATTTTTACTATTTCAAAAAAAAAAATCTATGCTTAGTTTATTGGCAATAATATAAAAAAGAATACTCATTATCGAGCATGAAGTACTATTAAATAGCCATGTCAATGGATTGCTAGTTTTCCAATGAATTTCTGTTTTCTTTCATAATGATATAGATTTTCAACATGTCTGTAAAGCAGGCAACTACACATAAACGATTAGCATATGATTCTGTTCAAGATTTTAGCATACAATAAAAATAATTAACATGAACAAGTCAAAAATATAAACGGTTTATGTTGAAGAATTTAAAATGGTTTGAAATGACTTTGAAATTATATACGTTTCGGAGATTAACTACAGAAGCTGTTTTCGAAGCATAACAACAGATGCTTTTATCGATTTGTATATTATGATTTGCTATTTTGATGGATCAGCGTTCTTCAACCAAGTCATTCAATTTGATTGTAGTAAAGAACAGATGAGTAGAATAAAAGTTTGTAACATTAAAAAGATCATGAAAATAATAAAGAATCAAAGATTGCTATTATCGTCCTTGCTAAGGTCAATTACTGAATGAAATTGTATTGTCGAATATCATTTTAGTTTTCATTTGTTACAATGAAATCTATTAATTTTTCAGTATAAAAGTTGTCACATTCAATTAGCTCAACGTGTTAACTTTTATAGTTTCTAACAATTCAGATCTGATCGGAAATTATAATAATCGATATTGGAATATTGACGAGAGGAAGATGACAGTGAGAATGACGATATTCTCTGTATAGTTTATTGCTTGGTAACAATTTTTTCAAGTCTCGCCATAGTTGATGAAACCTAATAATGGAGATACTTGATATATTGAAGATATAGGGGCCTGAATATTCTTGGTCTCTATATCAAGGTATTGATCAAGTGAAACTCATAGAAAATATTTTATAGCAAGTGAGGCACCGAATGGATAGAACACGACAAATTCTATTTGCCCTCCCCTTGATTCTGTTGAAGTCAGCCCAAGGGAAATTACGACGAGTGCTTCTCTAAAATCAAAGATTAATTCACCAAAAATTATCAGTAAGCTAAATAAAGCTTATCAATATTGACTTGGAGTCAATTTTATGGTGAATATGTACAGAAAATATTCGAGTACCGACTGATAATATACTACGAAATACAAAACTCTGATTTCGATTATTTCACGAATAAATTTAATACTAAGTATCTATTTAGAAAAGAAAAATCTATATTTGTTTTATTTAGATTTATTCTAATAGCAGATCCAACAGTAAGTATGCTTTTAAAAAATAATAAGGATGTATTACTTCTCAGAACAAATTGCATTTCTTTTCTTTAACAGAATGAAGAAAGAAAAAGAGTAAATAGAAAATCAATTTTTCTTCGAACTGACAAGAAGCTTGCATGAAGACGATGATAAACGACATCGCATATGATGTTGCACCATAATCTACGATGATCTCATATATGCTGTTTTGAATCATCTACAATATGACAAGACATAATTGTAATTATTGAGTTAAGAATAATGATGAAATACGACCATGTATACTTGTATTCTCCACTGTATACAATGTCATATTCGACAATTTACGATAGTCTTAATCTTCTTCTTGCAGATTAATGAAATATGAATATGAATGTTGCCAATGAGTCAAAGAATAAAAGAACAAATTGCATAAGGAAAATGGAAGAGCACAAGAGAAAGAATCAGAGCCACTTTGTATAAGCAACAAGTTAATATGTTCAATCAATCTTTTCTAATTTAGTCCTATTCTATATGTCACAAAAATAAGATTTAATGAATTTCTAGACAAGTTGTCATCAGAAAAATTGTTTTATTCCCAAGATATATCAAATCGTTTTCTAAATACTGTCAAAAATTAGCGATTTTACGATTAGTCTTATTCAGTCTATGTCTCATCAAAAGTACATTCTTCTCACTTGATCTTCTTACTGTAAGTACAACTAGTACTCATGTAGCTCTGGAGACAAACTGAAATCAAACGAATTATAAAGTTTTGATGTGTTAACGTACATTGTCAAGTACACGAAGAATAGGCGTTTTCTTATGTTTTGATTGTAATATATGTAGCTCACGAACGAAACACAATTAAAAGCTGAAATTTTGGTTACCGATAGATTTCTTTAATTAGTTTCTTTGATAAATTTTAAACTCTCTAGATAGTTTCTATTACTCAGGAGAGTTTTAACAAAATTTGAATTTCTGTTTTAAGTCACGCTGTTGGGACACAGCTGTTTTGCAACAAAATCATTTCTTTAGAAGAAAGACTAATATAATTTTTCAGAGTACAAATTTATACAAGAATTAATCTGGGTCAATGGTAAAACGAAACGAAGAGTCTCAATGGATTAAATGCAAACAATACCTCGTAATTCAGGCACAATGTAATCAAATTGATGCCGAAATTAATTGAAAAAATCTTGTCATATGCAATGAATAAATTAACACATGATTCTCCACTGACTGGCACAGATAATTTCTTTGACAATCAATTACAATAAACTTTTTGATCTTAAATGTAAAGGTAGTCTGGTCAATTTACCATTTGGATCTCTGTAGAATTCGAAAAATATTTAATGTTTTCAGATAAATTCATTTATTGTTGACGATATATGAATTAGTCTAGAACAAGAAGTAACAAATATAGTGTTTTTCTTTGTGATGTGGTTCTCAACAAAATTTAATTATTTCTATAATAGAGCAAAATGTTTTCGAATGAATTCCATAGATATTCATTGAACAATTGCTCTTATTACATATCGACATAACTAGTCATCAGGCACTCGCACATGGGGAAGGTTCAATGTTAAAATTGAAGAAAGCTGAGTCTACTATTTACAAGAGAATGATGAATAGTATTAGAAATACAAGCGTTCCTATTTTTGAGTAACATTATATGCTCTGAATACGTGAAATCTTTATTGGGATGGAAAACTCGAAAATTAGTG
The DNA here is from genome assembly GCA_905250075.1 of Rotaria sp. Silwood1. Lineage (NCBI taxonomy): Eukaryota > Metazoa > Rotifera > Eurotatoria > Philodinida > Philodinidae > Rotaria > Rotaria sp. Silwood1. The sequence continues at coordinate 598,656 of CAJNOP010000022.1, read as the reverse complement.
AAAAAAAATAGTAGTAGAATACATTGTCAGATAAGAATTGATCAGCAAGAAATAATTCTTCATCAGATACGAAGTACTCTTTCAACATATCACTTTCATATAAAGCTAGATATCTACGACTTGAGATAATACATTGAAAAACTATCTATATTTTTGAAGCAATTCCGTAACTAAACTCGCTTATAGTGCATTTTGCTAGCCTATGTTGCTAATTTCACAATAACAACAATGTCTCCAAATAGAACTTAACAAGCTCCAACGAATTGATTCATTTTGAACACAATATGATTTAATATTTGCATCCATTTTCTAGAAACATTGTGTTACGAAATTTCATAAGTATTCGAATTCTACGATGTTTTTGGCCCATCAGACGTTTTGCACTATTCAAAATTTGCGTCGAGCTCTGAATAAATCGGAGTCAATTATGATTTCTCTAGAGAATTTCTCGAATCGAAAAATTTGAACCTTTTTTCGTTGAATTCTAATAAAAAAATACACCGTTTGTTGCAAAATCCGATGTTAAGGATGAGTAGCTGGCCGTTTTTTAATTTATTTTGCTTTCACACTGGCCTAGAGTATGATTTTTTTTGAAAAAAAAAGGATGAAATTCCATGACAAATACTATTTGTAGTATGTATTTAATGCAGATACACTGGTTTAGCAATTATCTGATATTCTGAAACCTTGTTAAACCCTGAACAACCTTTATGTCGAAAGTTCATTTGTATGTTGTTTCGTAGTAAAATGCTTAACTCTCAGTACCGCTAAAAATAAATTGTATTTTGTTGAAATTGTGTAATGGACAGTATTTTCTCAATAGCTCAGCTAGAGCTAAAGGAAAATGAATGTAATTTTTAATGATAGTAGGTCTAAATGGCCTCTATCTGTAATAAAAGTTTTAAAGAATTAGCTTTTGCTATTCACTAAAAACGGATGTTGCAATGTAAAAAAAAACAATAAAATTCTGCAATACTTGATCACGCTGATATGTCAATAGTCCGTAAATAGTTCATATGCAAAGACTGTCACCAAAGTAAATGCCTACAACTTGTATGTATTCAACGGCTCGTATCATATTCATCAAAAGTAATATGTTTCGATTCACTATTAGCAAAAATAGTCGGCTTAATTCATCCTTAAATCATAAAAGTTTTGCGAACGCTAAGTTAATACAGGTTTTTGTGATGGATTGTGTTTCAGTCAGACTCAATACTGATCAAATCGAATATGTATTACATATAATAACATAAAAATATTCGGAAACTTGAGATACTAATCAGATAACTCTCAAAAAGGTATTCAATCGTACAACCAGAGAGAGAGTAGCTTTGCTAGTAATGAAATATGTTGCATGACACAATGTTGTTATATCTAAAACCGTTTGGTATTAGCAAACAGAAGTTAATCAAAATCATCCATGTTATTCTATATTTAAAGCAAAATGTTCAAGAAATCAAATACAGACACTTGTAGTGATTAGAGTCAGTCAATAAGAATAATAAAATTGAGATATTATGTTTCTTCCAAATATGATTGAGGCTTATCTATTGCCCAATTATATATATCGATAGGGTTCCCTTCAATTGCAAATATTAATGCTAAGTCATTAATAAGATGCTAAACATATCTTAAAATTTGAATTCAATTTCCACAATTTAAGGTTTGAATTACTTTGATTACATTGAAATAGAAATTATTTTGTGATATAGTATTAGTGATCAAGGTCGGAAGGCTTCAACTATTAAAATGTATGAAATACATTAGAATGAGTATAGCAAACTAAAGACATTGCTTGGGGGATATACAAGTTAATCCATATAGATAAATTAAAACAATTAAAATAAAATCTAAATTTGTCGGAATTTCTATCGAGTCATGACCATTGAGAGTAGTGCTCCTTTGCCCGAGATTTCTGGAAAACAGTTCATCAAAAAAATTTGAAATTTTCAAAGCAAATCAATCTTTACGAAAAGAGCAAAATTTTTCATCCAAGACACTGCCTTTTATGACACAGTCAGCGCAGAATGGTTCAATATTTGCCTCCGGTTCTCGACGATGCTATGTTCGATTGGACTGAAAATTTCTCTTACAGACATCAGATATTGCTTGAGTCAGTATCTTTTTATTCTTCGTCCTTCGAATAAAAGGCCAAAATATTGAAAGTATGCTAAAAAAACGCATGTTTTTTAATAGAGCTACCAAAAGTCAGCAGAACCCTACTTTTTGAAGTACAAAAAAAAACAAATCCTAAACAGTGTTTAATATTTGAAAAAACAGTTTTAGCTCGATCGAGCATACTAGATCAGAGACACCCGGATGCGTCTACATTTTTTTCAAGAAAAATTTGATTAGAGAAAAATGCAAAATAATGTTGTGTTTTCGCTCATTTGATTTCTTCTTGCATTTTGTAATGTGTACAGACAATTTTTGGATACTCATCAAATAGATATTACTTCAGAATATACAATGCCCACCAAACAAAATTGTGGGTGATGAAAAAGGTTAGAATATCCTTAAAAACCTTAAGTAACCGATTACCATTGCCCTAATCATGAATTTTATATACCAGATCAACTATCTATAAATTATGGACTACTTACATCCAAATAGTTTCAATATTAACTCAAACGAATTGCTTGGTAATATCACACATACAACTCTGTATTTTGAGTGATAACTGATATAATACCTTGAACGTTTTTCTTTTCAATGCAAGATAATCATACTATAGACAAAGATGATGTTTCTTTATACAATAAATAATTTTACCAGTTGATATTTCGCGAAAAATAAACAACTGAGAGATTATCTTCGTTGATATTATCTCATCAATTCAATTATTTAGATGTTGGACATGGAATAGTTTCATTTTTGCATGATGATTTTTTTTATTTCTTATGAAATAATAGTTGAACTAAAGTTTTTGTTGAGATAAACACACGTGAAAGTCAAATCAGAAAAAAGAAATAACGAGTGACGCTGATTAAATGGAATAAAATAATCTTCTTTTTTATTTATTTAGTAATTTTCTATACAATTTCAGAGAGTCATTCAATAGAGTTTTTCACTGTTCAAAACTGTTCTGTTTGTTTTTCAAATAAATTTCTGTTGTTGAAACAAAACTTATAGCATAAAGACTTACTTAATCATCCAAATATGAACGGTTAAACAAACGATATTATGTGAAAATATAGGAATAGAAATTCTTGCATGACAGGACTTAGGACTCATTCCATTTTATTCAGAATGAAATTCTGCATCCAACAGTGCCAGAATTACTATTCCATACATCTAGTCTCGCTTTGGACAACATGGATTTTGCTAAAATACATATAATTATTCCACTAAGTAGTAGTTCCAAGCCTTTTTCTCATAAAAGATAACATCAGAAACCTTGCAAAGTTATTTTCTATTCACTGATGCTGACTTCATTACGCTTTGAATTGATCTTGATGAGCAAAAGCTTATACAAATTAATAAATAACTGTAGAAAATCAAAAACTACAATTAAACGATAAAGCACGTATTCATATGTTAAATTTTCATCCAACAAGAAAAATTTATTTGAAAAACAAATGCAACAGTTTTGCAAAGCAAAGAATTCTCGATTGAATAACTGTATGAAAGTATATCTGAGTGATCCAGAAAAAAAAACAAATAATTTTGTTCTATTTAATCTGCAGCACTCGTTACAATAAAATAATTCAACTGTTTAAACAAGAATGATAATGACTATTTTTCTGTTCTTGTTTGATTTCAAAATGATGAAGACTCACGACAATATTGCTTGTTCAAAATGCACAATAAGAGATGCGATCTCGACAACATAACAATTAACAACTGCAATAACAACGATACTTAAACTATTGCTGAAGAAAAAGAAAGAAAAATAATGATATAATCTAATCTAAATTCAAAACAACGAAGAAGTTTGTTCTTGAAAATCATAGATAAATAACGATTAAATGAGGTTCTATTTTGGATCAGTAACTTGAGAAACAGGTACACCAACTAATGAAGTTAATCGAGGTACCAAAGACGAAGATTCATTTGAAGGTGATGATTTATATTTAGGAAAAGCCAAACCAAAACGAGTTTCAATTCCTAGGAAAAAAAACAATAAATTTCAATGAAAAAGCTTGATTAGATTTAATTTACCTTCAAATGTTGCTTGAGCAAAATGAAATCCACCAACATGATCAGGATTGGTTGAAAGTATAATTGATGAACGTACTTTTGGTGAATATTGTTCTTGATCAACATGTTTTGAACCTTCTAATTTTCGACCTTGAAAATCAATATTTAATGCACGTTGAAGAAGTTCATAGGTGAGCAAAGTAAACCCAAATTGTGGTGATGAGCGAAACATACGTGCACCAGCACCTATATTTAATCAAATTCAAAATTAAACAAAACGTTTGAATTTTTTTCTTTTTTCATACCCTTCCAAAATGCTGTCCATCCTTCTTCAATATAAATCTTTTTAAAAGCATCTATCAAACCATTGTATTTAGTTTGTCCTTTTCGTGCTTGTACTTGTAAACGTGTTTTAACAACATCAGCTGGTGTACATAGACCAGCAGCTGGTATACCAGCAAGTAGAGCTGATATAAATAAACTTTTTGGATCATTATAACCATGTTCATCAGCAAAACGTCTTTTGTTATGAGCATAAGTTGGAAAATAAATAGCTGAAAATGGAATATCGCGAAGAAAACATGCACGAGCACCTTTGTATAAACCACGAAAACCAAGTTCACGTACAACTTCACTTGCAGCTGGTCGACGTACTGAATGAATTTCACCAGCAACTTGTAAACGAATTTTAACGATTTCTAATGGATTTGTAAATGTTACCTAATATCAAAAGAAAATTCTTTGAAATGACTATTTAAAACTTTCTGATCTCTTTAACTGTTATATAATAAGAACATAGAGCTGACATCTATGTATTATTTTATGGAACACTAGCTTTATCAATCTTTTATTAAGTTTAAAAAATTAGTATTTCTGATTTATAAATAGCATCCTTTATATGTTGTCATCCAAAAAACGTAAATCAAAAGTTAAATTCCTTCATTTTTGGAGCAATTAAGAGGGTCAGTAGAAATCGACATAACATTTACTCTAATTGTACGAATAGAAAGAGCAAACATTTTTCTAGCGAATGATATCCTGATTATCAGTTTTCTGTAAGGCGTGTAGTAATAATGAGAGTTTTCGGTAAGACATATAATGACATGTTTGTAATTCCTTGATTTTTATACTTACTAAGTGGACTCAGTTGTTTCAAGCTGATAGCTGCAAGACTTTCAGTTCTTAGCTGACTTTGTAGAGGAAGTCTCGACCTTTATGCTATGCAAAATACCGTTAATAGAACGTATGCTATAAGGCACATCATTACTGGTCTACAAAAAATTCAAAACATGATGTTGTCAAGGAAAAGAAAATGGGCTGTATAAAGGAAGTAACGAGAAAAGCACTAAATAACAGCATGTGATGAATTTACAACAGAAAACTATCGCACTCTCTGTGTCAATTCAAACTTTACGTTCAAGACTTTAAAAGATTTACTCATAATTCTTGAATTATGAGTTTCACCAAAATTATCATTCTCGCCAAGTATCTAATACTTTCGGTTGATCTTGTTAATCAATCGAAAAATGAAGGAATATTCTGTGTAAAACCTTTCAATACATCCGTTACTTTCTATATATGAAATACAAAATTCTATCGTTTTTCTCTTAAATAGTTATCTTCATACTTGAGATGCACCAGCACATCCACCAGCAATAATTTCAGCCCAAAATGGAATTGTTCCATCAGCCAGTGTTAGACGATCACGAATAAAATCATTCACTGTTAATTTAATAGCTTTTTCTGGTGCAACACCAACCAATTGAGGAATTAAACCTAAATTTAAAAAACAATTTTAATTCACTAATTTCTATTTCTCTATTCTATTTTTACCTCGATATAAACCAAAAATGCCTTCATGTCGAATAACTTTTTTAAAACAATCAATTGAACTATGATAAAGACGTTCACCAATAATACTTGTTCGTTGATTTTGCATACGAGTTTTAACTTTAAAAATCAAAAGAAAAGAAACAAAGAAAGTAGATACTAATATCTATTCAACGAAAACAAAAATATTTTATACCAAGATCAATCGGATAAACAACTGTTGCTCCAACAGCACCAGCAATACTACCTAAACATATGAATTCTTAATAAAAAAAAAAAACAAAAGAACCAAGAAAAGTCTTTCATTACCAAGTGTAAAACGATAACCACTTTCAAGAATTTTCATAACAACACTTTGATGTTCAATTTTATAATATTCATCAACAATTTCAGATCTTAATCGATAAGGTAATAAATGTTCATTAGCTGATATTACATCCAAATCACTGAATTCAATATATTCTTTTTCAATTTCATGTCCAGCATGTGTTTTATGTAATAGATGTGTTATAGCAAACAAAATATCGATTTGTAATGGCGTTGTACGTGGAAAATGTTGAGCTTCAGTTAAAAATTCTTCTTTTGTTATCATCGATGATTTATATGTATGAGACATTTTATCACGTTTAGCTAAATAAATTTTTCTCATTGATTCAATATTTGATAATAATTGTAAGAATGCTGCGAAATAGGGAAATGAAATTTGATTAGTTGATGTTGTTGAGCATGATAATTTAACAATCTCATGTAAATGTTTTGATATGAATTCTGCTAATTGATATTGCCGTAATTCATGAAGAATAGTTTCAAAATTTTTTAATGATATATAACCAAGATTTTCTTTATCAAGTTTTCGAAATGTTTGTATTGTTTGTTCATCAATAAAATCTGTCAAAAAAAAGAAAAAAAAATATTAAATTTCCTAGTTTTTTTTTTCTTTTTACCAAGTAAAATTTGTGTAAATTCTTTATATGTTATTTGTCGTTGTCGTTTAGCACCAAAATGTGTTGTAATAAAATCAGAGTCAAAATTAAATGGAAATTCTTTAAATTGTTTTGTTGCTGATATTATATATTGAAAATCATCAAATGTAATAAAACCTTGTCCACGACGATCAAATAATTGAAATGCTAAACGATATAATGAATCCGATGCCAATAATAAAGATTCAAAATTAATAAATTTAGTTAATGTAATTTCTATTTTTCACAAAACAAAAAACAAAATGAATTTACTTAATAATTAATTTAGAGAAAACAATGAACAAACTTTGATCTTTATTTAAGTCAACCAATGATGAAAGTATATCAAGTGTTGTTGGATCTATATTATCACCTTTTAAATAGCCTAAATAATCTTGTAAAAATTCATGTGGTGTCATATAACGTTCACCAAGATCTTCATGATGTGCATAACGATTAAATACAGCCAATAATTGATCACCATCGGCTGATGATATAGTTCGTGCTAAATGTTAAAAAAATATTTTTTCGTATTTAGAAAAAGAAAAAAATACTATTATAGTTTACATTGCATTGGATCTTTTCTATTTGGTGTTTTTTTTTATTTGTTTACATATGCTTTAACAAACACAGTTATAGTCCATATAGCTCACCTACCGTAACAAAATGTAACCGTATAAAGCAGAAAAAGATTGATTACATCGCTTCATATAGGCACTACATGTTTTATTACCGGGAACGAAGGAACCATTAAATAAACCATGAAATTAAGCGACATCTATTTATTAATCGAAAATATCGTTAATGAGCATTTCGTTGTGACTTTAATATTTTTGTCAAAGAATACTGATAAAAAAAAGTCTATGTAATTGACGAAGAAAAACCTCAACGCCATCTGTTATTGTAAACACTTTGTTTATCTTGATTCAAGACATTTGTAACCTCGTCATTTTTCATAGTCGAGCTCTTCTTTCTATGTACTTAAGATACTTTGTAAGATAGTTTTTCTAGGTACACGTTATCTTATGATAAACTTCTTGTGTACCTATGTTAACTTTCTAAAATTGTTATTTAAATTTTATATTATTTAGTTCCTGTAGAAAAAAAGAAGAATGGGTAAAGGTGGACATAATACAGGTATTGGTGATGATCATGAACAACACTTAGACACAACAACATTACCGACACAACATCGATTACCAACATTATCTGAAATAAAAGTCAAAATTCCTGCTCATTGTTTTCGTCCAACTATTCTTCAATCAATGAGCTATGTTATTAAGGATATTATCTATGTTGCTATCACATATTTTTTCATGTATCAAATAGAGAAATTATTTAAATATGGATTTTTATTTTTTCCTATTTATTGGTGCGTACAAGGTATGCTGATCTTTTGCTTTTGTTTTCAAAATAACTTATATTTTTATGTAGGAACTCTTTATACATCATTTTTTGTACTTGGACATGATTGTGGACATGGAAGTTTTAGTTTCTATCCTTTATTGAACAATATTGTCGGTGTGTAAAATTTACATAGAAAAGTATTAGTGAAAATTCGTTTCTTCTTATTTAGGTACGATATTACACACATGGATATTAGCACCTTACTATACATGGAAGGTAAATCGTGTATAGTCATTGTGATTTTGATATCCAAACCGTCCTATAGATCATCGATATGAATATATTGCAAAGAATATAGAGTAATAATGCATGGTGTTTTATAGAATTAATATCGTCTATATTCTATTCACAAGATAAATGACGGTTAGGTGCTTAACGCTTCTAGGCTTAAAATCTTAATAGAAAATTTTGTTTATATTCGCAACACGATGTATCTAATCTTTATTTTAATTTTAGCTTACACATAATAAACATCATAAAAATACAAATAATATTGATAAAGATGAAGTTTTCTATCCACAACGTGGTATAGAACGTCAACCTTCATTTAAAGATGATGTTCTTTTTTGGTTTCCTGGTCTTGGTTGGTTTTATTATTTATTTTTCGGCTATACACCAAGAACAATAAATCATTTTAATCCAGTAAATTAATTTGATTTTATCGAATATGGAAAAACAAATTGTTTTCTCTTCATTTAAGTTTGAACCATTATTCTATAATAAACATTCAGTTGGTGTTTGTCTTTCACTAGGTACATACTTAGGAATGGTATGTTTCTTTGTCCTTTTAATGAAATGAAATTTTTTTGGTTTATTTTTATTTTCTAGTGCTACTTGATGTATCTCTATGCAAGTTCTTTTGGTTTTATCAGTTTACTTGTTTATCATCTTATACCAGTGTTCATATTTGCATGTTATATGGTTATTATAACAATGTTACATCATACAGAAATGTAATGTAATTGTTTTAAAATTGTAATTTATGTTGAATAACAAGAATATTCGAAGTTTTGTTTTATGAAAAGAAAATTCGATTTTGAGATTTTGACACAGTTAAATAACCCTCACTTACTAATAGGATGTATCGAATTAATTATAATTTTTTACGGTTTGTTTTTCATACTATTTTTTCACGAAAGAAGCTTAGATTCCTAGGTCACTCTTTGTTTCGCATTTTTCTAAATGTGCCTGTTTTGTGTGTCAAAGGTTTCTTAACAGTTTTACACGCTAGGAAGTTCAGGAAAGAAGCAATATTTTTAAATATTGAGTTCTATTAAGTTATATCGAAAGGTCTTGGTTACATTTTAAAACCAATCGAAAACCTGTATCATTTACTTTCGAGGAGAAATCCTTGTCATGCGAAGACCTACTTTATTCTTTTACTTTTGATGTTATGACAGCTCATGAACAACTGAATATTTTGCGTTGAAGATTTTATTTTGATCTGTTAATCCTGCTTCGCCATTGGCAATTGGAATTATCATTTTTAGAAATATTTCAGAATGTGTGATATTAAAAATTTTTTTACACATTGCGTGTAAAGAATTCCCAAAGCTACTAATTGACCAAAAAGCATTGTGTATGATTGCTCTGTCTTCAAGCTATACGATATACAAAAGAGACGATAATGAGATGATTAAAAGTACAAGGTCATCTTTTGCTTCAATTGTTCTTATTAACTACAAGAAATATATGTATCTTTGTTAATATGTTTTGTGATAAATATAGACGAATGCTACTAACAATAAATTGTACAGCATAAATTGGCAACTAGAGTTGTTAATTATGCTTCACACAAGGAGGTGCACCTGGTCGATCTAGTATACTATTAATCTATCAAAGACACCAATACTCTAATTTAATAGTTATTTCATTAGTAATGCTTCTGAAACTGTTATGGAGACCAAAGAGATTCCCCATCCTGTGTTTCTCTAGAGACAGCTTGACGAAATATTATGACACTTACATGTTAGATGGATCTCGATAAGTGAAGTAAAACTTGTCATGGACACGAAATTCTCAGATGTTTCTTTCAGAAAGATATAATGTTTTCAAAGGTTAAAAATAGCCAGAAGTTTTCCTTCTTCTTTCAAAACTCTATACTTTTTTTCGAGCTGCTAAAATGTTTAGGGCAACTAAAAGATAATGGCAATGCGTGTTTTTTTTTTCAATATCAAAGTAGTCACTAAAGAAATTTATGCTTGATCAGATGTATTGTGTGGGGAAGACTTCGCTTTTCGTTGAAAAGTTTATTTTGAGAAAAACGCAAAACAAACTTTCCAGCGTGTACCAGAATTTTTTTCTCTAGCTAAAGTGATAAAAAAAATTGACCGTGTTCAGCAGTGTTAATGGTAGATGATCCATGCTCTCAGCACCTTTCAAAATTATTATTAGGAGAATTTTTGCATTCAAAGACTAACCATCACGTGAATTTTTCTACTAGGGATGTCGAGAGTTACGTTGAATAAAAATACTCACTATCAATGAAAAGTCCTCATTTATACACCATTTGACAGAGGATAGTTCGAAGTTATATCAAAAATCGAAAAAATTTTGATGTTAGCATTTGAAAAAGGGAGTCCTCTTAAGAATCAGACACGTATTTCCTGAAAATTTTAGTCTGATCACTAGTTTTGACAAGATAGTGAGTCTTACTGGTTATCTTTGTATGTATAGTGATGTTCCTTGGTATGCAGATTCCGAATGGAATAATGTTAAAGGACAATTATCAACTGTTGATCGTCATTATGGTTCTGTCCATTCAGTAATTCATTCAATTGGCACACATCAAATTCATCATCTTTTTACAAAAGTACCACACTATCATTTAGGTATAGAAACATCATATAATTAGTTTTATAATTTCTTATTGTTTTTTTTTCTTTATTTTTTTAGAAGAAGCAACAGTACATTTTCGAAAAGCCTTTCCTGATCTAGTTCGAATTAATGAAGAACCAGTTTTAGTTTCATTTGCTCGTATGTTTAAAATCTTTATTAAACAACGATGTATTGATCATGATGTACGAATATTTACATATTCGGAAGATGGAATTAATAACAAGAAAAAAACTTCATAATCAATAAAAAAAAAGAAAAATTCAATTTCAAACTTTATAATCAAACATTAGTTTGTTTTTCTCATCCACTGACACTTATTTTATGACAATCAAATCTTTTGATAGAATATAAACAAAAAACAAAACATCAGATTTCATGAGTACCTATCTTTCTCCCGTAGATAGTGGGTTTGTACCTTTAATATGATTATTTTGTCTGTTGTTTTTGTGAAAAGTCAAATAAACATATAGAAAGACATTAAAGCATAATCAACAACCGACATGGAAGAGATGACACAATGTTTCCTACATTGAACGAATAGAAATCTCTAATGTGTCAAGCAAAGAAAATGTTTTGGACAAGTCAGATATTCAAAAGAACATAATCTGTGTCATGCAAGTCTTAACACAATATATTCACTCATTGTTTGGCCACCCAAAAACAACTCGTAGAATTAGTTCGAATCAAACCTTTTCTTTCTTGCCAATTATGTATTCAGAATTTCCTTCCGAGGGATGAGATTGATTGAACAATCACTTAAGACATACCAAAATTAATGATCTTGGTAAAGGAAATCGCACAGGAAAGAGTTAATCAAGTGTTTGAGCTAGTAGTTATGCTTAACCATGCAAAATCAACTTGATTGAAGACATTTGTTGAAGCTATTTGTTCAAATAATCTTCGATTAAAAATTTGATCATCTTGGTTACCGCACTTCATGTTGTGATTAGAGACTGTTTTATTGATTAATTTTATAAATTAGGTCGAGCATCTGAAAAATGCGTAATATTTTATTTGTACAATAAGGTGAGCATAAAATAATTATTATACATTGTGATGTAGAATCGAAAAAGAATCTTTATGAATATATTGTTTGGCATTGCTGTAAAACTGTCGATGTGTTGAACACTAGTCGATGATCTTTGTTTGCTCATTCTATTAATAAGTAGTCTTAGAGAACTACTGATATTAAATTGATTATTAGAAGCTTTCTTCCTTTTTAAATCTGCTAATATCTTGAAGAGTTTCAACATAGACTCTATGGTACAAACCACATCTATGACGAAATTGACGACAAGATCAGACTACAAAAATATGTCTTCTTGAAATCTAAATTTCTCGAGATTCTGAAGAATGATTTGTTCGGTTTATAATGCGTTTTGAACTTCTTATTCAATTATAACAGCATGTTTTCGTATTTCATTGCATCACTAACGAAAATTAAATCAATATTTTTCAAAAATCTAGGCATATTTGAAGGGAAAGTTGATGTCCCTTTTCATTTCACATCGCCAACACTAGTTTTTTACTGATGACTTCTTTGAACAATGGTCTGTAGTGCTGATGTTTTCAGGATATGTAGAGTAACTTAACATGCATGCGACTAATAAAACTTAGTTCTAGGAAAGTTCATAATCCCAAAAATCATGTGTTTTAATTTTTCGAAGCTATGTTGCTGATAAATGATTTTGCTCATAGACAACTTTTATTGTTCTGTTGAGCTATGTAATAATTATACCTAAACCTTCAACTTCACAATCTTTCTAAATTGTGTACCAGTAAGCGACTCATAAAAAAAAGCAAAACTAGTAAACATCATATCTGTAGTGAATCAAGTTAGTTCTCCGAAAAAAATTTCCACTTTATGTAGTTTCATCTCCAGGAGAAGCTGTTCAAACATGTGAATATAACGAGTGTCTCAAGAGAAATTTAATTTAATTTCAGCGAATATTTTCTCACTTTTCTTAATTATAAAAACAGTACTCTTTTATCTCTCAATATAAAGAATTTCAAACTCCATGAGATCGTCGATTTCGTTCTTCAAAAACTATCTCTTGTCAGCTCAAAATTTCGAAAAAGAAGACCTACTTAGTTATCCAGAGTACAACAGTCAAAAAAGCTATCACTATCTTTTAATTCAGAGCAATGGAAATATTTGCACATTTTTGTTCAGAACTATGTTATACATTCGATAGCATGATAATCAATCTTTCATAGAGCAGATTTGGCTTTTGAGAATATGATTTTACATTGTGCACTCAAAAAAAAACGACAGCTGCCAGTTCCATGTCTTTTGCTTGTAAACATTATCAGCCTTAGAAACTTTGAAAAAAATTGTAGAGGCATAGAATATAAAATTTTCTTTCTATTGATATTAAAAAATTACTTTTGTCATCGACTTTGATAAGCTAAGTCTTTACAGAAATCAATAAGTTTCAAGAGAGAATAGGAAATCACAGTCGAAAAATTCAGTGAATTTAAATCTTTTAAATTTGGTCCCATTAAAGTTAAATCGGTTTAAAAAACAAAGTCGATAGTTTTGTACAGCTTGAAATTTTCTATCTTTTAACACATAAATCTTTCGCACGATTAGGAAATAAGAGAAAACTGTATAAAGCTTTAATGCAAATTATCCTCGAAGACGCATTACTAGAGGGAAGGCTTAACCTCCCTAACAGATACGATGTCATGAAAAGATAAGAAAATTCTTTCATTTGATCTCTCTCGTTACAGACATCGATATATCGAAACATCTTGATTTATATCAGTTTCATTAACATTCATCAAGTTTACAATCTTATAATCCTCAGAATACTTTCTTTGCAAAGCAGCAAACATTAACTGAACAGAGAATGACAAGACTTTTTTGATTCTCTGCAAGATTTTTTCATAGAAAATTCTTTAGTCGCCAATCCTCTCACATGAGCCATAAATAATAAATAGCAAGCAGTATTTTTTTTCTCATTTTTATTTCTTTTAGTCTAATGAATTGAATTATAAAACTTGAACATCACACTTTTATGTATACCAACTTTTTCTATTCATTTATCTTTTCTGTTTCATTCTTGTTAAAAGAAACATAATAAAAAATTAAATCCTCGAATTAAATTGAAAGACTGTTTAAAATTATTTCCATTTATATTTGATTTAAAACCGGGTAGATTTTGAACCATCACTATTACTAATTGGATACCATGGGACGACTGACTGATCAGCATACATGTTTGATGAACGAAAAGTACTCTAAATAAATAAAAATTTTTAAATAGCATGTTATTTCACAAACTAATACCTGCATTGGTCTATTGGAATTGTTCTTATTTAAATAATGCTATATGAAAATAATACTTAAAAATTGTTTAAAATAAAATTGATGTAATTACTCGTGTTCTTGCACTTTGACTAAAACTATTATTACGATGACAATTTTGATCATTGTATCTACTCATTTTCGTTAATGCTGTTGAAGGTGATGTAGAAAATAATGATGGACTTCGATAAATTTTTGTTTGTGATGGTCGTAAATTTTTTTGTGATTTATCAGCTCGTAATCTAAATCAAGAGAATTAAAAATTTCAAATAAGTATGTTTTTTTTTTTGTTACCGAGCACCGAACTCTACAGAGAAATCATTTTGTAATAATGGAGAATCAGTAATACCCAAAAGTGATTTACCTGTATTATGCCAATTCTATAATTTTACAAAATAACTAATTAATATTTTTTTTTTGTTTAAATTCTTACTAATCCAGTAAATTCAAGAAATGATTCATCTCTTTTAGGATCAAAATTTTGAAATTGTGCTAGAAAACAAAGAAAAAGAAAGATAATAGTCAATAAGATTTTATTTTTCGTTTGTTACCTTCACTGAATGAAGTTGTATGACGAGAATGTTCATCTGGTAAACGACATAAAATTTCATCATGTTCTATACGTCGAATAGATGGTACTTTTGGATTATATAATTGTTTTTTAACTGATGTTAATTTTATTCGATGATTTTGAAATCTATTTTATAAAATTTCCTTTTCTTTTGTCTCTATGTGATTCATTTTTGTTTTTATATGATTTACCCAGAAAATATTTTTGGTTCAATATAACGACCTTGTGTAGAAAGATGCTGATATTCATTCCAATCTTTTTTAAGTAGAGTATTACTTAGTCTGTAAAAAAAAAACTAGTATTAAGAAATTAAATGATATAGTTTTCTTACTTAGAAGTATTATTCGATGGAATAGATACAAGTTGACTCATTATTATTCTTAAATTCAATCCAAAATATTCATTTAATAATAAATCATTTGTAAATCTAGAGCAATAGAGTATCAAATCAGTCGAAATATAAATTGTTTTGCTGTCTAAATGGAACACCTGAAGAGAAAAAAAAATCAATTACAACGTGACGAGAAGAAACAAACAGGATGTTAAGTGTCTGAATGCTGTGTTTTACCTTTATTTTTTGTCATCGACTAAGTTATTTCTTTCTGCGCCACTACCATGCTATAACAACACTTGTACAAAATCACATTGGAAACGATGTAACAATCTTGTGCAGTAAAAATATTCAATTAAACTATTTTTTTGTTGTTTTTTGAAAGTCAAACATATATTTTGTTAAATGAATGTAATGTTCAGATAAAGAATATTTCAAAGAAGTTAGGTCTTTTTTAACATTCTATAAAGTGAATTTATGAATTAATCTTAATAATTATATTAAAAATATATTATTCTTAACGCTAGAATTTAAATCGATCAGTTATTGGCATAAGCTATTGAATTTCAACGTAATATGATATGAGTTTATTGGCAGTTGTAAATAGTCTAGCATCATTTCTAAATTAAAGCTAGTTACAACCTTCATTCTCATGTCGGTGTCTGATATGAATTTATTAATGATTTCTTTCATTGAAATGATGTACTTTTAACATATCTTTTTTTCTATTCAATCTATCTTGATTGAATTTACTTCGGTCAATGCCACAGATAAGAACAAAAAAAAAGTTTGAAAAGAAAATATGATTCGTCTTCGCGTATTATTTTTCTTACAAAAATAAACACATTACTTCCAGTTTTGATCAACTATATGTGTACGAAAAGGTGTTAAAAGTATGATTATAAATCATTTGAAGAGCTTCTTGAAAAAATTTTCCTTGCAGTTTTTTTTCTATAATTTTAACAATGATAATAGTACTATAACAAATAAAACTCTTTTATTATTTATTTCCTTTAGCTAAATATGCACAGGAATTTCTATTACAACTTATAGCATTTAATCAACTTGTTTCATTATCAATTTGAAAAATTTGTAGAAAAATTATCCCACCAACTGAATTAACCTCCTTCCAGTACAGAAAGCTTTTAGCACAATCTCTGTGGGATTAAAATATGAAACACGATGTAGCTGTCCTTGCTAATCGAAGGAAATTGTTGTATTTAATCTAGTTTGGGACATGTTTCTTCATCATCTTTTTACTTCATTCTCCAGAAACGCAACAAGAAAATAGTTCATATAGTAGAACGAGACATTTTTCGTATTCAACATTCCTTTTGGTTCGTATTTTAAGGAAAATTATTCAAAAGAAAAATTTCATCAGGCATAATAGAAGGCCATGGATTTTTCGAAAGTTTTTTTTTTTTTTTTGAAATCAAGCGAATTTTTAATACCTAAAAATCTGGTTTTTGAGAAAACGGCGCTTATTTGCTAAAAATACTTGCTTGAATATCAGAAGAGTTTTTCGAAAATCCCGTGGTTCTCTCTAGGTAAATATTAGTAAAAACCTAGCCTGAAATAGAAGGTCCTCTTCAAAAGAATGATATAAATCTCTATAATAGAAGATCTTAGTCTTTTATTATAGAGAGGAAAGTTATCATCACTTAAACGACTTCTGATTAATTCATATAAATATATATTACTTGAATGATAGTATAAATGTTTGAATTCAATAAACAGTTGATGATAATCACTTTATAATAAAATTTTTTTTTTCTTAGAAGTCTTGAATACGCGACTAATTACAACTGTCATCTATTGGTAAGATTTTTGAAAAAGTTTCAATTTAATTTTTCATTTATTGCTATATTAAAGCATCAAATGCAATATATCAAGTTATAACATCGTTTTCCTTTCCGTTCTATCTATATTAAAAACGTTGATTTATTCATTAAGATTCTTCTAACGATTGATTGTATCTCCAAAATGTTCGTCTGACACAAGATTATCGACTTTCATTATCAGCAATATTCACAGAATAAAGAGTAATTCATATGCAACGATAAAAAAATCTAGTACTTTATGGCAGAGGTCACATACTGGATCCACATCTTTTTTACATTCAATATTCTATGATTGTCTCTCAAAGATAGTCTTATCTCAAACCGACTTTGTTTAATTAGTAAAATTACCTTACTTAGAAAAAGGAAGTTTTGTGATATATCATTCGCTGAATTCGCTCGTGGACTAATCTATTCGTGTTTTTCTGTAGTGATTGTTTATTAGCTAAAAGAAACACAAAATAATAATGCGAGTTCATGTATGAAAGTTGTTAGCAGTACATTGTCACAGTATTTGTCGAATAAATTATTTTTGCTTGTATCTTTTCAACCGACAGTTTGTTGTGATTCTCTAAACATTTCTATGCAGCATCTTTGGAAAAAAGTTTGATTCAAAACGACAAGAAATGACACGCATTGAGAAAATACTGAAAGATTCATTTATTGTTCACCGTAGATTTTTGGAAAGAATTGTGTTTTCTAGTAAATCGTCTGAACAAAAGCTCAAAGGTTTTCAAATGATTAGTAATCGTCGAACCATGTTATAATATCCAGAAAAAATTATTTTTGAACGAATTGGAAAATCAATTTAATTTATATTCTACAAAAAGAGAAAAACCAACATTACTTTTTGGAAAAGTCATTTAAACAATAACGACTGTAGAGTCATTGTTTAGTTACATATATAGAGGTAGTCAACAGTGTCGAGATTTCATTTCCTGCCGGCAACTGCATCGAGTACGTGAGTTACCTGAAGCGCAGCTAGTACATACTAGTCTGTCGTATAATAATGAAAATGAATAGTAATTTATTTTTTTATTCGCCATAAGAAATAGTTAATCTAATTTTTTTCTGTTTTTCAACTATACAGTGTTCCTCATGTATCGTCCTTGCATTCAAAATTGATTGTTCACTTTGAGACATTCTGCTTATATAGAAAGGTTTTATTTTACATAATTACACTTCCGTTAGAACTTCTGCATATTTAATTAAGTAAGAGCAATTTTCCACTAGCCTACGATGTTCATGTTGTATAAAGCCATAGTGTCCTTTCAATATACGCATACGAAAGTCTTCATAGGATAATTATGTTTTCTTTTTGATATTTTGAAAGTATAATATCTGAAGAAACGCTTAGTTTTTTCTTAATTGTATACATACTTTTGGCCTATAAGTAGAGTTAAGTTTATAAACAAAATCGGTATAGAGACGAAACAACAATTTATTGTAGAGATGAAAAGTGATAATAGAGATTTCATTGTTTGGGAAATATTCAAAATGTGAAATCTATTTCTATATCCTGAAAATATCCATATAAATATGATCGTGATTTGCTAACTAGAAAATCGAAACGTGAATTTCGAACCTTGTAGAATATCGTATTTTTAAGTAAACTCAAATTCATTGTCGACTATGTATGATTATTTCTAGAATATTCTTTTCTGTTCTTTATTACTTATTTCATATTTCACAGTGTGCCGCATCCGCTACGTTGTTTGCATATATTTGATGTGTTTCTTGGTGTTATACAAATGAAGTAGTATTCAACAGCTTTAATAAAATAAATTTTGTCTTATTTTATTAGAAGAATTGTCAGGAAAATTATTCAATTTTGTTCATCATTTAGATTTTTTCTCATTTATGAAAAAATATTATTCTTGTTTTCATCTCTATCACCAACAACGACATATAACAAATAAAATCTGTTGTCGATCTGTGTTTTATTTCTATATACATAATATAATCAATCTCATATGCATGTAAATGCAGATACAAGAAAGAACCGCATAATTTCTTTTCCAAGAATTTTCGTTAATAAATTCGTCGTAACAAGATAGAAGAATATATATGCTTGTGCTTTCAACAAACAGAAGCAGTACGAACAAAAAGAACCGCACAGCATATAAAGATATTATTATAAGTTGTCAAACACTTTTCTTTCTACATCGATGACAAGCTAATCGAAAGAAAAAGAATTTATAAAAAAAACACATTAATTCTAGGCAATGAAATAATCTATCAACATAAGAGAAGATATTGTGCTATTAGGAGAAAAATTCCTAGATATTAGAAAGCATTGATGGTATTTCAAATAAACAGTATGATAGATTTTGTGTTCTTTTAAAATAAGAATTATCAGTCTACATCGGAAACAACAAAGCTTAATATTTGTTTTCGATAATTATACGATTTGTAATAATTATCCATAATAACTTCTTCGTACATGACATGTCACAAGTAATGTAAATATATCAATGATATGTTTTACTTGAATGACAAAACCGGTAGAGATAAATAGATAGACGAAAATATAAATAATTCTATACATATGATTGTGTCAATTACATGTCGAAATTGAAATTGGAAGTAGAAAGAAAACAAAACCTTACTGTTTACTAAATAATCAAAGTTATTGACTTTTCGAAAAGATATTCAGATTGATCACATGCGCAATGTTTAAGAAAAATCAATAAAAACTTCTATTATTAGCTAGACTCATTTTGTCAGATTTATTGATCAGATAAAGGAAGTTATATAAATTCTATTTATAATTCTCAAGAATAATTTTATTTATGTTAATTTCGAATTAAGCAAACCAAATATTTAAAAATAATTCAAAAAATCAATGACACTGAAGATAAGGAAGGCAATAATGAATATCTTAGAGTGAAAGAAATAAAAATGAATTATCGTAATAAGCATTCTATAGAATCGCTCGTTCTATTTATAATGAAAAAAGAAAAAATACATTACATGATCGAGTGGTAATGACCTAATGTTGTAAGAGCCACGTTGTTTCCTCGAATAGATACTGATCGAAGCCACAAATGTGATTTCTTCTTTTTTTTTTCTATCAAACAGAACGAGCAAGTCTAAAGAATTTTTACTTCATCCGAAGCTTACTGTAATATATAATCCTTTGCTTTTTTTTTAATAGTTCAAAACATTTCTTTATCTTTAGATTTATAGTTGTTACTGATGATAATTGATTGCCGCCGTCGTCGTCATTATTATTTTATAATACTTATTTCGTTTTGTTTTTGTTTATTCTTTTTAATAAAAAATGATGTTTCAAAAACGTTTTCTGATATGTATTTATTAAAACATGATTCATCATATAAACAATTATTATATGATCAAACAAATTTTGACTGTTTTGATGATCCATTAATAACATGGTGTCAAAATCAAATTCATATATGTAATTCGTCATTGATTATTTTTAATAAATTATTTGCAAAAACTCAATCAATAATTTTACAAAGGAAATTTGCTCAAGGAAAACGAAAAGGTGGTGAAGATCTTGATAAAGTTTTAAATCAAAATGAAAACGATGAATATTTTCATTTTAATAAAAGCTTTATTCAAGTAATTTATTTATTAGTTTCAAACTGAACACAAAAAGAATGATACTTTCATATTTTAGCTTTCGTGTAATACTTCATTACCAACAGAAATATTTAAAAATAGTCATTTATCTGATATATTTTCTTCAATTACATCATATCATACATGGCGAGATTTAAATATAATTAATGAAACAACCATAGCTGTCAATCGCTATGATTATGTTAATTTTTATCATACCATAACTGATCTTTATACAGTTTATCTTTTATGTCGATTTTTTCGTCTTGATCCCAAATCTGTTCATATACTTTTTCTTGATGCTCATCCGAAAGGTAATTTAGATTTATTATGGTCACAATTATTTCATTCATTTATTCGTTTGGGACATTTAAATAATTCTTTAATATTTTATAAAGAATTAATCTGGTCACCACCACAAGCACAATCTGAATTAGATTTAAAACAATCTCGTAAAATAGCACCAAGTTATTTTTTTGATTTTCGTCAACATATTCTTGAAAAATTTTATATCTCTTCAGTAATAAATAAAGATTTGGATTGTCAAAATATAAATATATTTTTTCTTGTTCGTCATAATTATATTGCACATCCAAGAAATCCAACGGGAAAAATAACACGACAATTAATCAATGAAAATCAAATTCTTAATGACTTAAAACGAATATTTCAAAATATTTCATCTATTCATTTTACTTACAATCATTTTGAACAATTACCTATGCAACAACAATTATCAATTATTATACAAACAGATATTTTTATTGGCATGCATGGTGCTGGCTTAACACATGTTCTTTTTATGAAAACGAATCGTTTTCTTATTGAAATTACTACAACTGTTTGGCAAAAACAAACACATTTCGAACAAATGGCTTCGATTAATAATATTCATTATCATCGTTGTTTAATTCTCAATGGACATTCAACAACTGCACAAACTATATTTAATTGTTTAACAAAAACACTTTTTCAGATGTGTTCTTCTTAAATTATCAATCAATTCTATTCCTTCGTTGATTATAGAAAGAGAACCGGTGTAAAATATAGAAATTTTTATTGTAACAACAGAGTCTTAGTTCTGCTGTTTCATAGTATCTAAAACATAGTTGTTTTGTTTCTTTAAGAAATTTGTGTTCCTAAACGTTATGGATGATTCACTGTACTCACATATCTACCTCAATCTACGATAGAAACGTCTACTTTTGCTTTCATAGTACAACTAATAAAAATTTCTACTTTCTGATTTCATTTAGTATATTATTCTCATGAGAAAATAGATTACATCAATAATAGAATTCTTTGTATTTCTTGCTTGCATCAAACGATAACGCTTTTTTGAATATTACGAAATGGCTCTTTATTATCCATTAGTAAGAAAAAAAAATGAGTTAGCCATAAAAGAGAGACAACTTGACATGAAGTAGATTCTTCTTTTTTTTTTGTCTTGCTGGCATTCAACAAAAATGTATCAAACAAACCTAATTCGAAGCAAAGAAAGACACGCTTTAACATTTGTACATAGATGAATAGCCAAAAAAGGAAGCAATAAATAGAGTTGATAATAACAACAGTAATGATACTGTCATACATAAATTAAATAAATGTCTTTGTGTCAACGTTTGGAATTATCGTTGGTTTTGTGGTCATAATTAGTGATTTATGTTATTGGTTTTTCTTGTTTTTCTTTTCAAATAACAATAGTAAATATATTTAATGTAAAAAACATTTGAATGATTATATATAAAAACGCATATGTTTGTTCATAAATACGTCCTCGAGATTATATTCTTGTTTGTTGTATAAGAGTTTATATATTGAGTAATATGAGACAATAGCTTTTTTTCTTTGTATATGTAAAACGTGATAGCTTTGTCATTGATATTAGCTATTGTACATATACTTTGATGATGGGCATCATCAGCACGTTTTTCTGTTATCTATTGCCTGCTGGGCTTGTTCCTATGACATTGATTGATGACACACTAGAAAGAAATAATGATCTTGTGATGAAAATTGCTATATAGACTGCTAAGTATATGTCCATATATCAAGTATATTCTATTCAAATATTGATTATGTATTTTCAAAACAAAAATTTGTAAACGTGATCTTCTGAATAAATCTATATGTAGAATGTATTATCGTTTATGTTCTATGCTCATTTTGTCCATGGAGGTCATGAACAAATGGCAATAATTATCTTTCATGATTTGTACTAAGCAAATGCGTTAGTTTTTCTTATGTATCTATATGTTTAAGGACATAGGCAATAGTCCAAGTAAATAATTCATCATGATGGAAGCAAGGTCAATTGTAATATCTTATGAGATAGAATGACTTAGAAATACCAAAGTTATATTATTTGACTGATGAGAGGTGAAAGAAGAAGGTTACTAATGGACTTCGTGTTTTCTTTTCATCAGTAGCATTCATAATTCTCTTTTGTAAATACTATTTTGTTTCGGTAAGTACATGCATATTTGTCACTATGATCAAGATTTATATAAATTTGAGCTAATCGACAACAAAGGTAAATGAATTGTATTCTTATTATTATTTCAACACGTTTTCTTTTTCTATTGTTCGATTATGATATGTTAATATATTAAATATGAGCATCATTAAAAATAGTTGTTTTCGTTGTACAGTTGGAGACAACGAGAGTAACGAAAAAAATTCCAGTGAACAAACATTAACATCTCTTTTTTGATATTCTGATTATGTATCTATGTATGCCTTAATCATCAATAACAATCAATTTTTGACTGAAAGAACATATCAAAGGAGATGATTAAAAAACAAAAATGACTTTGTATTACTCCTCATTATTTCTTTCTAAAGTAAGCATTTACAATTCCCACTCTCTTCTTTTTCTTTTGTACCAATGATTTATTTTTGTTTTGAAACTTCTCTATGTCAAAAGGAATTGATGCTTTAAACATCCATCATGATAGGAGAAAGTTATGCATTCTATTGACTTGTTCATAGTTAAGATATACATAACAGATAATTTATCATTCGAGTAAGTGAATAAATAAGGTATTTTCTTTTATTTTATTGAGATCATAATACAATTAGGTACTGTCTGAGAATTGCTATATGCTTCCTTTTTTGTCTATTTATTGGTTATGCTTGGTGTTCTTCACCTTCTGAAGCATTAATGTTGTTATTATTACTAAATGTATACTTTCTATCGTCTTAAAAAGAAAAATCTCGAAGGAAAAAGATCGAAGAAGAAGAAGACGAATGTCAGTGTTGATATTATGTATCCATAACTAATACTTATGCAATGGCTTTTCTTCGCTTTGATTGGACCAAGAGACTATCCTTATCTTTTTTTTCTTCTGACATAATGATGAGAGACAAAGGTAATGATTGATTTGTACTTTCCAAAAAAAAGCCACTGAATTTTTCTCTACACATATATATATATATGCATGATATTGGTCATATCCAGAGTTTTCAGCCAACAAAATACCTTCATGTTGTTACTCTGTTAATATGCATATGTATGCACGTGTGTGTCTAAGTACAGATAACTCCATACATGTATTCTCTCGATAGTAATCTAGTTACCATATTGTGCTAAATGCACTGGTCGCGGCTTATACTAACATATCATTTTTTTTGGCTAACTTATTATTGGTAAGGAAAAGGGGAAAAAGAGAGAGACAGAGAGGGAGAGAGATAAAGAAAAAAAATGCTACTCTTGCGGTCTGCGGTGGTAGCATTAGTGGTTATACCAATCATTACTCAATATATATCGCTATAGAGAGAAAGAATAACAACGTTGTCGGACGGTTATTTGGCTTTTTTCCTAGCTTATAGCGTACTAACTGTTCCTATGTGGTCGTCGAGTTTGTTTCTAGTATTACCAGGCAAGAAAAAAATTATTTATCTAAGCTCGACAAACGATAGACATGGCTCATAGCGTATATACTACTTGTTTGCGTTTATCTTTGAGAAAGACAGTCGTATATCTTCTGCATTTGTCTCTTTTTTCCGAGAGCAAAAGAATACCGTAAGCTATTTAATATAGTAGAGATAGAAAAAAAAAAGTTTTTAAAAAAATGAAAAACCTTTTATAGATTTTTCTTTTGGGTACATTGATAGTTATTTAATCTGATGTATACGATGCGTTAGAGTGTTACGATATAATATATACATATATATAATTTGTTCCTGATTTGTATTAAACTTTCTAATTTATCCAGAGAATGATGTGTCTTCTAAGAGTAATTGTTTATATTTGACATGAATTTGAGATGAGTCTTCTAATCGAGCGTATTTTTTCTTTCTTTAATAAATAAGTTAGATGGTTAGACTTACATCATGATAAGATATGAAGATCAAATCATTTTTCACCTTATTGTGTAGAAGATGAGATGAAGTAGATAATCAGCGTATAAATATTTATTTTTGTGTGTGTATAAAATATTGTTTATTTTCTTCTATTTATATCCAGTTTTCAGATATCATTCTCTTAATCTTTTTTTCCACTTGTCAGTCCTATTGTTCCGGGGATGGACGCCAAGATTATCACAGGTTTTATCCTGTGGTTTTGTTTTATTGCCAGTATATCGATATCTCAAGTAAGATATTTGTTGATAAATATTATATATTAATTATAAAATTTTTACACTAGATTGAATCCTCCACACTCAATTCAAGGCAAAGGTTTAGACGACAAGATGATGAAAGTACGTTGATTGCAATTAAATAATTGCATTTTTTACCCTTGTTTAGCCATTAAATTTTTCATCCTTTTTCGGTACCTACTTTCTCCCCGTATTAGGTACTGCTTGTCCGGAAGGAACTAAACCTTGTAAAGATGATAACAACATGTGTGTTACCTATTGCAATGGAAACCCTGAATGCGCTGATGGTTCCGATGAGCTCGATTGTGGTAAGTATATTATGAACGATCATCATCAAGGAACCAATTCTTTACTTCAAAAAATCCTTCACCTTCAGCTACGGATGCTCCTGTTATAACTTCTGACAGTATTGCTTTTGCTCAAAGTACAGAACCGAGTGGTAATGGAAACGAACCTGCCAATGTACCTGGAGGAACAACAGATATAATCGAAACTACTCTTCCACAAGTTACAGTATTCGATCGCGAAACTGTACCGACAGGTGTGATTGCTATCGAGAACAGAATATCAAATTGCATGTTTTTTTTGTTCTGAGTTAATCATGATGCTTACTTTGCTTAATGAACTAAGCGCTTTTGTCTTTCTGTTTTAGCTGCTGTAGATACAACTGCTAAGGGTAAGTTTTAATGAAGATTTTCTTTAATTTTTTCTTTACTAACAATATAAACAAAACTGCTTTTCTATATCGCTAAAAATTTCTTACTTCTTTTCACTCTAAAATGAACACATACCTATCCTATATATACATAGAAGATGTAAATACAGTCGTTACTCAACAATCAACTGCCGGAGAAGCACAAGAAGCAACAACCGTTCTTGCCGACGCTACCGCAGCTGCTGCTGCTGATGCTACAGCAGCTTCTCCTACTGCTGACGCTACAACAGCTGCTGGCGCTGATGCTAATGCTGATGATACAACAGCTGGTGCTGATGCTGCAACAACTGCTGCTGGCGCTGATGCTAATGCCGATGCTACAACAGCTGCCGCTGCGGCTGCTGATGATGCTACAACCGCCGCTGCTGGTGATGCTGATGCTACAGTAGCTCCTACTGCTGCTGATGCTACAACGGCTGCTGCTGAAGCTGATGCTACAACAGGTGCCTCTGCTGATGCTGATGCTACAGCAGCTTCTGCTGCTGCTGATGCTACAACGGCTGCTGCTGATGCTGATGCTACAACAGGTGTCGCTGATGCTGATGCTACAACAGGTGCCGCTGATGCTGATGCTACGACTGAAGCAGCCGAAAGTGGTGTCACTGGTGATACTACTAGTGGTAGTGACGGAGCAGCAACAACTGCTGACGCCAATGTTGAAACATCAACTGGTGCAGATGACTTAACATCAGCTAAACCGGGAAATGGCCATGTAACTGAAGATGAAAGCAGTACAGCTGGTGTTACTGGAGATGACACAAGTGCTCATGATGTATCCGATCAAGTTACAACTGTTGAAGCTGCTACTACGGATTCAAATACAGCAACAACTGCTGGTGATGCAACTACAGCAGATGATACTTCTGATGTAACAACAGATTCATCAACTGATGCTGCAAATGGACATGATGTATCAGCAACAACAGTAAAAGGTACCGATAACATTATCTAAACTTCGAATGAAATGATTCGTGAATCATAATATCATTTGAATGAATGTTCTGTTTCATTTATCTAGTTTGCTCGTTTACTGAATTGCTTACTGCATGTTTTAGAATTTTTTTATTTCAACTTAATCAAAAAAATTAATTAATTATTTCTGATTATTTTAGATGAAGCCACTACAGATGGTAGGTTTAATAAAATGTTTGATTTTAAAGTGTTCTTTTCCTTTGCATGGGTTTCTAATTATCTGCATATGCATGAATAGTGAAATCAGAAGAGAATATCCATGTATACACAACAACCATAATAGTAGCTCCAGTACATGATAATGCAGAAAACGACTGTTCAATTAAAAACAAAGATTTAATAGCAACTACAACAATAACTCAACATGTTGCGAATATAATAACAATAGTAGATGATGATGATGTTGTGTCTTATGATGTTTCAGAAGAAGACAATGTAATTGAATATATAACTACAACAACAACAATAACAACTAATGATGTTGAATATTATGATGATGAGAAGGATGAGATGACAAAAGGAAACCAAATTCTTACAGAATGATCATTTCCAGATGTAACGAGTGAGATCAATATTCAAATGTCATCTATTATTTCGTAATGATACTCATACATATTAATTAGCTAGCTTCTTCTTTTGAATGGTACATAATGTCAGTTGTTGTATCGTATAACATTTTCTACTTCTATTAATTATTTTCTTAGAGAAAAAAAGACAAAGAAAAGTATTATTGCATGTTAATGATCATGCTTCTTGTTTGTTATTCTACTCTGATATGATGTAATGATACAATAATATATTTGTTTTATATTTAATTTAGACAATGTAACTCAAACTACTACTACTGAAGGCAAGTAATATAAAGTTATTTCTTAATGTAGTTGATTTTTTTTTCTTGTGATAACATTGATTAATATTGAACATTATAGAACACTGAAGATATATGTTTAGTAAAACATGTTAGATTCTTAGGTTAGATAATATTAAGATATGTAAAAAATATATAATTTGATCATTTTCTCTCACAATAAACTGTATTTGTTTGAATTATATAAATATATGGACAGTTGAAATAACATTAATTTCTTTTTGTTTTTATTGAATAGAAGATACAACAGCAGCACCTGTTCAACCAGAACCTAGTGGCAGAGTTGAACTTCGTGTTGTTGTTAGTCCAGAAATACTTGAGGTACAACGTGGTCAAACTTATGAATTGACTTGTACTGTTTATGGTGCTGATGCAAGCACAACTATTTATTGGATTCAAGAAGAACCGGAACGAGTAAAATGATTCAGTTAGTATCTAAAATTAATTAAATAATGATTTTTTAGCGTTACGCTCTAACGGATCCAGCTGGACCAGATGATAAACAAGTAACACTATCACAAGTATCATTAAAAGCACGTATTACAATTGACGATCCAAGTAAAATCGGTAAATATACATGTATGGCACAAGATACAGCTGGTAATAGTGGTGCAGCTATTCTTACTATGGAAGAAGGCCGTTATTATCCTCCAGTATATCCACCAGTATATCCACCAATTGTACCTGGAGGTAAGTTTATAAAAACGAAGAAATTTTAATTTTTTTTATGATTTGAATTCTTGATATTTTCTAGGAGGTGGTCAAGGATATTTACGTATTGTTGCACCTGATATGGCTGAAGGTGATTATGTAGAAATTCAATGTGAAAATGCTAAACCAGAAGATGAAGGACGTATTCAATGGTTTTTTAATAATCGAGTAAGAGTTTCTTTTCTAAATCATTAAAATTTGAAACAATTTCTAAATGACTTCATTTTCATAATTAATTGCGAAAAAAGAAGCTTTTAGCACAGTCGCTGGGAGATAAAAATGTGAAATATAATGCAGCTGATATTACTAATTTATTATAGCCAGATTGTTTTATTCTATCTATTTTCGGACACATTTCTTCGCCATCCTTCTACTTAAGCCTTCAAAAATGCAATAAGAAAGAAGTTCATATTTTAGAACGAGATGTTATTCATAGACTGCCTATCATCATATATTAGTAATGTCTGTGATGGTCTCTGCCTAACATCTGTCATAGTCTGTGATGAGTTCTGATTAGCGTCTGTCAAAATCTGTGATAGCCTCTGGCTAGTGTCTTTGACGGTCTCTGCCTAGCATCTGCCAAGGTCTGTGAGACACAATGAGCATTTGTTGCATGTCAGACAAACATTTGACTTTCTTGCTCAGAAATGATTTTATATGACGCAGAAAACTATTTTTAAGAAAAAAAAACATTTTTTTTTAGAACAATAATATTTTGACAAAATATGTCTGAGTGCGATATTTACCCTCATTTTTGTAAAAAATATTTTTCTGTGAAAATTATTGTATGTCATGTATTATCCGATGCAGTTTAATGTACTGATACGAATATACTATTTGTGTTGATGAAGTATTTTTTCAACGCCAGAAAAACTGAAAAATAAATGAAAAACTTAATTTTTTTGGAAACTCATTGTCCAGTTGAGAAATGTTTGTGCTAACATAGATTAGAGAGAGGAAGAGTGGATAGAAGAAGACTCTGACAAAACTTGGACAATTTTAGAAGTTGAATGCGGATGAATTGTTCATTTTATGGATCTAATCTTTTGAACGATACTGTAGGAAAAAAATATTCAGCTTTTACAAAAGTAAAATGTGCAAATAAAATATTTTTTACGATAGTATAAAGTTCAACTTGAAGATTCAGAAGATGTATTTAATTCGTCTGTTGACTAGTTGAATTATTTAAGCCTTGAAAAATGCAATTTTCATTTTCAACCAAATGTTTACCTAGGTGTACACTATTGGAAAGGAAGGTAAAATATTATTCCCATCCTTCAACAACTCTTCTAGGTTGTGTTTTACAAAAGATGATAAGTTTAAAATGAATTATCATGCAAATGAAATCTTCTGATGACTAAAAGTCTTTTGTTCTCTGAGTATAGGTGAATGGATTCTAATTAAGGTTCATGCTACTAATTAATTTTGATAATTTAAATATCTTCTTTTCTTAGCTTCTTAGCGATGAACAACCACTTTATCCACGTGGTAAAACTCTTCATATTCGTCCTATTTCAAGACCTTATTTGGGAAATTATCGTTGTTCAATTCCGGGTAGTGGGTATGCTGATGGAATTAGTGTTCTTACTTTTGGAGGTAATTTTATTGAAAAAAAGTTAATGAAAATTTCATATGATTCTCATTTTTTTAAAGGTCCAGTTCCAACAACAACTGTTCCAAGCTATCGTATAAAGATTTTTTTTCTTTTGTATTAATATAATAAACTTATTTTCTTTCTTTAGCTTCTGCATTTACAGTAACAATTGATATTGTTCAAGGACAAACTGCTCAAGGACAAGCACAAGAAAATACACAAGTCATCCTTCGATGTCGACCAAGTGAACAAGCTACTAGTTATCGATGGACATTTACATCTGTAAATAATATCTTTTTTTTAAGTTTATTTTTTCAAATCGTCATACGTGTATTATTTTTTAGAGCCAAGGACCAGACAATCGTGGTTACACAGATCAATTAGTTATTCCTCGAGTTACTCTTCAAGATTCTGGTGTATACACATGTGAAGCAACTAGTACTCGTGGTCAAACGGCACGTGGCACAGTCAATCTTTATGTTAATGGTATATTCTATCAGAACAAGAAGTTTTTTGTTGTTTTATATAATTTGACTTTTTTGTCTATGCTAGCTGGTCCTCAACAACCAATAGCTGGTCGATGTGGTGTTGATGAAGCTACTTGTCGTAATGGTCGATGTATTCCTCGTGCATATCTTTTTGATGGTAAAAATGATTGTGGTGATAATAGTGATGAGGGCACTGGAAGTAGTAAGTGATACGAATTATAGTGTTAAAAATTAATTATTGAGATTAATTTAGGTGATGCATGTCAACCAAATGAAATTGGTTGTACTAATGCCGATCGTGGACGAAAATGTGTACAGAAATTTTGGATGTGTGATGGTGATCGGTAATGAAAATGAATAAAATTTTGTTATAAATTTGATGTTTATTTTTTTTAGTGATTGTGATGATGGAAGTGATGAAGATCAACGTTATTGTGGTATGTAAAAGAAAAAGAAAATTTTAATGTAAAGAAAAATTTCTATTTCTATTATTTAAAAGAAATACTTCCTCGTCAACGTTATTGTAAACCAAGTGAATTTCATTGTGGTGGTTCAAATGCTACAACACCAAATCCAATATGCATTCCACGATCATTTCAATGTGATGGTTATAATGATTGTCCTGATCGTTCGGATGAAGTCGGCTGTGGTAAATCACATAAACATGGAAAATTATTATCATACGTTTTGTTCTTTTTTTCTGTTTTAAAGTTAAACCAATTGTTGTTTCGGCACCACAACGTCAAATTCAAGTTCATGTTGGCCAAACATTAACTATTCAATGTATAGCTCGTGGTTCACCAGCACCATATATCAATTGGCGTCTCAATTGGGGACATGTATGTGGTGATGGTTCGGATAATGGACGATGTACAATGGCACAAACTGTAGATCCAAATGATCCACATCTTATCACTGGCACACTTACTGTTCGTAATGTTATTTCATCTGATGGTGGTGCTTATTCATGTGAAGCACTTAACAATCAAGGATTTATTTTTGCTATTCCGGATGCAATTGTTGATGTTATTATTGGTTTGTATTTTAGTTTAAAAACAAAAACCATATTCTTATCATTTGTTTTGTTTTAATAGTTTCAGGCCCTCCACCAACACCAGCACCACTCCAATGTAACTGCCATGGTCATTCATCATATTGTACATCTACTGGACAATGTCTTGTATGTGTTCGAGAAAAGAAAAAGACTAATCATTTTATTATTATATTGTTTTTTTTTGTTTTCTCTAGAATTGTCAACATAATACTGCTGGTTATAGTTGTGAATTCTGTGCACCAGGTTATCAAGGTGATGCTCGTCGAGGTACACCATATGATTGTCAACCGGTTACAGCTGCACCACCAACATCACGTAAATAATTATTATTCGATATAAATTGATGAGTTAAATTTTATTTTTAAAATTATTTTGAATAGGTTGTAATCCAGCTGGTACACATATGGATCGTGGTGATCGTTGTATTTGTAAATACAATGTTGAAGGTGCTCGATGTGATCAATGTAAACGTAGTCATTTCTATTTGAATCCAACAACACCAAATGGTTGTTTACCATGTTTCTGTTCGGGTGTATCAACTGATTGTACTTCAACGGATTGGCGACGACAACCTGTAAGTTTTGCTTTGTTTTTTATTTGTTTTTTATTTTTATTTTTCCATTTGTTTATTAGATTCCACTTCCATTAAATAACTGGAATGTTGTACCAAAAACATTTGCTACCGATCCATATGAAGCACGTGATCGTATACAACAACGTCATGGTGGACGTGAAATAGCTCTCGATCAAAGTTCTTTAGGACGATCAGCTAATGAAGTTCTTTATTGGAAAGCACCAAAAGAAACACTTGGAAATGTTGTTACATTATATGATGGTAATATTGATATTCATTTTACAAACGATGGTAATGATAATGAAGCACCAAGTAATGATGAATTTATATGGTTACGTGGCAATAATATTGATCTTGTTCATAAACTTCCACAAAATCAACGATTTAAAGCTAATTCAAATGCTACTTATTCGGTACCATGTAATGAAGTATGAATATAAATAATTAAAAATAAAAAATAAAAAAAATCTATGAAATTTGTTTTTCTTTTTGTCTTTACTTTCTAGAGAACATTTACACGTAAAGATGGAACATATATTGATCGGGAAAATATTCTTATGGCTCTATCAGATTTGGATACATTACTTGTTAAAATAAATCCAATTGGTGGTCGACGTAATGCTGTGTAAGATAATTAATAGAATTGGATTTGAATTTGATTTTTTTTTATTTTAGACTTCGTGGTGTTACTTTAAATGTTGCTGCTCGTGATGGTTATACAGATCCAGCACCAACAGTTGAATCATGTCGTTGTCCAGCTAATTATACGGGTACATCATGTGAAAAATGTGCTGAAGGTTATGGTCGTCCACATCCATTAGTTGGTATTTATTTGGGTCAATGTTGGTCATGTCGATCATTATGTAATGATCGATCAGATAGATGTGATCGAGATACTGGCAGATGTCTTGTATGTATTAATTTATAATTTAAATTTTTGTTATTTGTTTAATTATATTTCGTTTTCTTTTTTTTTATAAATAGGATTGTCAAGCTAATAGTGAAGGTGATCGATGTGAACGATGTCGTCCTGGTTATATACTCGATCCACGATTGAATCAATGTACAAGAGATGAGCAATATCCATCTTGTAAGAATATAAAAATAATAATTTATTTTCATAATCTGTTTGTTTACTTATTTTTAGATCCAGTACCACCATATGAACCTGCTCCAAGAGGTGCTTATTATGTCGACCAACGACCTTATGATACACGTGGTACAACTCCATTAACCATTGTTTTAGATGGTAATCTACCAGAACAACATGTTCCACTTCAAGTTCTTGTACGTTATTAATTGTTTATTAAAAGTCTATTTATATATAAAATTTTTAAAAATTTTATTAGAATGCTCAACCACGATCAGTTGTATGGGGTCGTACTGATGGTAGTCCACTACCAGCCAATGTTGTTCAAGAAGGCAATGATCTCGTTTTCCGTAATCCATCAGCTGAACAAGCTGGAAATTATATTTGCACAATAACTCATCCTGATGGTTTTATTGAACGTATTGCTATTTATTTAGATTATCGTCCAGGTTAATTTATTTTCGATGTAAATAATTTTATTGAAATGATTATTATTTTTTTCTTAGGTCAACGACAACCTATTAGTCCTCCTTTTGCTTATCCAGTATTTAGTCCACCAAGTCCACTGACAATACTTGAAGGTGATAATCAATTCATACAACCTCAAGGTGCACTTTATCAAGTTTACTGGCGTCGCGATGGTGGCCAACCACTACCACTAGGTATAACTCAAAATGGCAATGGTTTACAAATAACTGATGCACGATCGGAACATTCGGGTACTTACTATTGTGAAGTATATGGAAATGATGGCTCACGTGTATCTATTCCATATGAGCTTCGTGTTCAACGTATAGAGCGACCCCGTCCTGTTGATCGACCACATGCAAGCACTGGTAAATTAAACAAAACAAAAAAAAAGATATGCTTAATCTAGGAAAATGCTGTTATTTTTTTTTAAGTTGGCGCACCAAAAATAACTATTGAACCAAGAGTAATTAATTTAAAAGAAGGTCAACGTATGATTGTTCAATATACAGTTAGCGTAAGTTTGAATAAAAATTAATTAGAAAAAAAATTTTTTATTTCTTTTTGTTTATTCAGTCACACGATCCAATTGAAGTCAAATGGAATAAATGGACAGACCAAGGTTATCAACCAATTTCAGCATTGTTCACTGTTGAACCAAACCGTCTTGTACTTAATCGTGCAACACCTGAAGCAGCTGGTACATATCAAGTTGTTGTAAGTAATGCACATGGTGAAGATCGACAAGAATTACGTATTAATGTTGAACCACGACGTGGCCGAGGACGTGAACAACAAGCTGGTGCACCACGAATTCAATTTTCACAAGATCATTATGATATAAGTGCTGGTCAAGTGATCGATATTGTACCAACTATTTCTGTAACAAAAAAAAAGTTCCCTTTTTTTATTTATTGTAAAGTTTTACTATTTATATTTAGGGGGCAAGTGGAGCAAAAGCAACTTGGTCAAAAGATGGCTCAGGATATTTACCTGAAGGTGTCATTGCACGTAATGATGGAGCTTTACGTGTTGAAGGACGATCAAATAATGTTGATGGACGATATACACTTGATGTCACAAATGCTTATGGTCGTGTATCGGCACCAATTGTTATTCGATGGAGAGAAACAGGTAAGTTTTATTGAATAATATTTAACAATTGTTAACATTACTTTTTGTGTCTTTTAGCTGGTACACAAAGTGCTCATGGTAAGTATTAATATTGAATAATGTTTAACAATTCTTAACATTGCTTTTTTTGTCATCTAGCTGCTTCACAAGGTGGTCACGGTAAGTAATATGAGCTTTGCTTATTATAATGCTTTGCTTTCTCAAACCTAATACATTTTCCTTTTGCTTATTAATCATTGAATTAACAGTTAATCAAAATCGAAGAGTTCACTGGAATGTTCAAAGAGTAGATTTACATGAAGGTCGTCGTCTTGAAGCTGCTTGTCGAGGTGATGTTGATCCATTATCACTTCGTTTGGATGTTACACGTCATAATGGTCAACAGCGTGAACCAGTACCACTCGGTCTTTCGTTTTCAAATGGTTATTTATCATTGGGTGCTGTTACAGTACAAGACAGTGGACTTGAATTTACTTGCTCATCAGCAAATGATTCTGATACCTTAACGCTTACTGTTCGCCCATCGAGTACGCTTAGCTTGTTATATTACTTTTTTCACATCTGCTTTCTATTTTATTATGATTTTTTTTCTTTGAATGAGATATTTTTTTTATTAATTTGGTTTTTTATAATTTCTAGGTCATGGACAAGATGGTGGTCGTAGTTTTATTGATGTACGTCTTGAACCACGTGATGAACAAAGCCATCAAATTGGACGTGAAATTTATTTACAATGCGCAGTTCAAGGAAGCGTTGAACGTCCATATGAATATACATTTACCAAAGATGGTCAACCATTGGAAAACAGTAAAATCTGATTAGTTTATTTTGATTCGAAAAATATGTTTTTTTTTTCTTAAATAGATGTTGAGGTACATCCAAATGGTTTATTAATTATTCGTAATGCTCAAGCAAGTGATGCTGGACGTTATCGGTAAAGAAAATAGTTTCTTTTTTTCGTTTAAACAAATTTCACTTATGTTTATTTAAATAGATGTGAAGTAAGCTTTCCACGTGCACCAGAAGCTGGAATACAAGAGAGCAGTTATGATCTTCGAATTGAAGGTAAACAAATTGATTTCTTTTTGTTCAATTATTAATATTCAAATTCATATTTGAGGTGGTTCCGCTGGAGGTTACGATCAAAGTTTTCAATCTGGTGGTGAATATCAACCACAAGCTGAATACATTGAAGTAACTATTGAACCAAGTGAAGTAACTCTTGGACGTGGTGAAAAAGCCAATCTAACGTGCCGTGTTAAAGGTGCTCAACAATACACTATAACATGGGCTAAATATGCACATGATACAAGTTTACCAAATTATGCTCGTGTATGTATTTGAAAAACAAAGAACATGTTAAAAAAAAAAACTTCATTTTTATTCTTTTATGTTTGAATAGCAACAAGGAAATAGTGTTATATTAGCTCCAACTGAAGATTCACCTGCTGAACAAATGTATTTACAATGTTCAGTAGCAGTACCTGGTCAACCTCAACCATATCACGGTTATGCACCAGTTACTCTTCGGGCAAATGATGAATTACGTAAGAAGAAAAAGAAGAGACGCTCATAGATAATAATTATATAAATAAACTTGTGTGAAATATCAAAACACACTAGTCAATATAATTAACAACATTTTATTCTCATTGACATTATCTATTTTCGTAAAACATCGTTTCTTTTTCTTCAAGTTCAAGTTTATTATAAAACAGTTTTCTTTTTTTTTCTTGCTTTGTAGTTTCTCTCTTAATTCATCAAAATGTTTTAGAATAGTTAGGCTGATCTGTGTGCTTGTGTGAATTGAATTTTTCTTTACTCGTCGTTTATTCTTGAGCGTCTTGTAACTGTAACACAGTGTCTTTTTTTTCTCTCTTAATTGCTAATGCCCAACGGTGTTCTTCTTCTCTCAATGCTGCTGCTGCTACTGTTGTTGTTTGTATCTGTTTTTTTTTGACTAATTATATAAACATGATCTTATAAACAAAAATATTGTAAAGTAGTTTTTATTCATATGCAAGCATTTATTTAATAATTGATTTATTGACATATATTTGAATGTTTACATCAAATTATTTGGTTTCAATACATTATAACAGAAAAAGCTAAGATTAATTGACTTTCTTTAGACGATTTATTCAATCGCAATTTCACAATCATAAAAAATAATTTATAATAGTTAAAAGTAGTCAGAGCTTATGAATGAGAACTGCTCAGATTTTGAATATTTTTAATCGCAAGATATAATTTAAAGTAATTAATATTCATTTCGAAATATAATTTGCACTACTCTTTTTTGAATAACTTTTGATAGAAACATTATCGAGACCTTTGGTTTTCATAATTCAAGAGAAAGACGATTCGAAACTATTGAAGAATATTGAAATATGGTTGATCAGCAATCGACTAATCAGTAGAAAAGCTCTTATCTTTCAATATACGCAATGCCAATATTCCTAGCTTGTTCCATTCGAGAGTTATAAAGAAGCTGTATCGAATAATGATCTTTGTGTTTAGATTCGAAATGACTTCACTCTGTTCGTTACATGGAGGCTGATTGTAGAATTCCAGAAAGATTGAGATAAAAGAGTCGAATTATTTCGTGCCTAAAAGTAAATACTACCATTCGGCTCAGCATTGTGAATTACTTCTGCCTAACTGCTTTTTCGGATGATTATAGGTCATTTGGCTGAAATCGAAGGTTTCAATGAAAGTTTTATAACTATCAAACGAAATCAGCTAGGAATGTCGGCTTTGGATAGATCGAAGGAAAAGAATTTTTTATCAAATAGTTCTATTCAAAGTCCAAGTCTAAATAGAAATTAGCTTAAGAATATCGTTTTCGAAAAAGTTCACGAAGAACTCACCAGATAGATCAACTGCGGACCAATCAATTTTCAATATATTTCGATAGTGCTGAATTTCTTCTCTCGAATAGTGAAAATTGCAGGTCTCTACGATGTTTCTAATAAAAAAGTATTCAAAAAGACAGTGGAATACATTATATTTTGAAACTGATAGTAGATAAAATCAACTATATGTTGAAAATGTTTCATACATTTATATAACTGTATTTCACTGATTGCACCCTTTTTCGAGTTTATCTTCAGAAAAAAAGCTTGCCAGTGCAGCGCTTTTATAGCTAAAATGTGAAACTTACATACAGTTTTAGCCTCATTACACTAATGAAAAATGAGTCCAGTGAAAAACCTCTAATAAACTATAGTTGTTTTCCAAGAGTAGTCGATCGTCAGTGAAACGATGTGTGCGATTTAGTTATTCTTTTTTCATTGGTGCTCTATGTTTTTGTTCGCCTTGTTGTTATTCGCTGATTATTTTCATTATTCTTGATTTAACACTATTATTATTATTATTATTATTATTATTATTATATATCAGTAAACTCAAAAATATTGATATTGGTTATTTCCCAAGCTTATCACTTAAGTCGAAGTTTTGTTGTTAATGCTGTTAAAAACTCGGAAAAAAGAGTCTGATATCTGTTGCCTTCGGCTGCTATGAAAACTATCTAATGACCATCTCCTTCCCCTTTTGTTGCTCTGTGGATGGAGTCATGTTATTTGCAAAAGAAAAAGAATCTATAAAAATATCATCATCTTTCAGATCTCATATGAGTCAATTTTTCAAAAATTTCACATTACTTTTTTTTAGTTATCTCCCAAAACGTTACAGTCACATTATGTGGTATGGTTAGTACTTGTACTAACACAAAAGTTATGTCTATTGGAACACTTATGGGAATAGTTGTTGGACATTTAGCACTATTAGTTATTATCATTATTGTTATCGGTATTATCAGTATTGTGT
The DNA here is from genome assembly GCA_905250075.1 of Rotaria sp. Silwood1. Lineage (NCBI taxonomy): Eukaryota > Metazoa > Rotifera > Eurotatoria > Philodinida > Philodinidae > Rotaria > Rotaria sp. Silwood1. Next base: position 559,741 of record CAJNOP010000022.1, on the reverse strand, counting down.
GCAGAAAAAAAAGAAACAACAGTTAGTCTATGGCACAGCTGCTAATTACAGTCAGCCCATCAACATGAGTTATTATACACCATATGACCAGTCTGTTAAATTTAATGTACCACCTTCTGTTTATCAACAATAAGAGATAATCATAGTTTCCAGTTAAAGCTTAGATGCCTAAGAGTAAAGATGCAGTTTGTTGTGATCAATTTCTTAAATAGACGAAATAATTCAGTTAAACATGTTATAAAGAAAATGATGATACTTTCACGTAATTATTAATTGTCAATCTATGTAGGATATGCTTTTAGTAGAATAATCGATGAAATCTGTACCATAGACACGAAAAATTCTATACTTGGTTTTGTATAAATATTTTGAAAAACAATATTTTTTAGTTAAATTTTTTGGTGTTTATCTAATTGGCTTTTATCAAAGAAAAAAAAATTAATTTACCAAAAATGAAAAATAAAAAAACGTCTCATTTTTTAGAAATATAAATACATCTAAAATGTTTGTTTCTTATATTGCTTATCCGAATATGACTTGTTCTTCTTACAATGTTAATGAATTTTTTTTCTATTCTTGATTTGTCTTGTATATAAACTCTAAAATTCGTATTCTAAAAAAAAAGAAAATCGAATATTTTCTCTAAATTTTATAAATTTGTGATCAAAAAATTAAATAACTCAGTTTGTATATCACTAAAACTATAAAGATCAAATATATTGAGAAAATTCTTATTGTTTCTTACGCAATGTCTCTCAAAATTTACTTGTTAATTATTACGTCATACAAATATGTTGATTTTATATAATGTTTTATAAGACATCGTTAGTTAATAAACTTAGAATTTTTATATTTCACGAATTTATTTGCAAAACCAAATTATTAATTTCGTGTAAAGGAAAAAATTTCATTGAACATAAAGACATATTTGATTAGCCGATATTCTTAGTTTTTGTTCGCGTCTTTAAATAAGATTATTCTTTGAGTAATTGAATTCATAACATATAAATCTCGTCTATTTAAAGGAGATTCAGAAGTTCTGATTCTGACTTGTCGACAATAATATAGCAATTCAAATTAGATCATAAAAAACATCAATTTTTCATAAACTAGAACGTGATAAAATTGTGATGCGATCAAATAATGATAAAACTAATCGACACATCTTTACTCTAAACACATTTTCACACTACTTGGCGTGATTTTACACATACAGCACTGTGTAAGAGTGAAGACGTTGTAACGTAAGTGAAGATTTTCCTAAAAGTAAGATTTTCATCTAATTATAGAATATCACGAAATTCGGTATTATAATATTTCTATGATGTTATGTTTAATTATTAAATAACTAATAATCGATTTAGTTTTAATTTGTAACGAAAATAATTCTAATATATGTGAAAAAAAAACATCTGACGATAAGCATGACTGGAGACGGATAGACTTATATATTGAACAAATGATAGAGCTAAATAAAAAACAAATAATAGTAAATTTGAATTATCTATGCCTCGATTTCAAAACTAACAAAAAGAAAAGAAAATAAACTACACTATAGAAGATATAATTTAAATTCTTAAATAACACAAATGCAAATAAGATGCAACATCATATTGGGATTTTCTGCTAGATAATAACCTAAAGAAGTCACATCTATTCTGATCAATATCAGTGAACACAAAAAATCCATATGAAATATCACGTATATAGTATTCAGCTAACGAAGATTCTATATAGTCTTGCTGTTTGTTTCTTTTTCGTCGGTACTAGAGATGTATGGCAGCAAGTTTAGTCTCAGTTACACGGATCGACATCAAAATTTAGAAGTTTACTAGAATTGGAATCGGGACTGTGAGAAAAAAGTCGTTCTAACTCGAACTAAAGACTATAGTTAAATATTCTATGATATTCAGCGAGTTATCTGTTAAATATTAATCATGACATGATTGAAGAGAGATGACCCCCCCCCCCTCTCTCAAAAAAAGATCTTCATTGACTAAATGAATCAAACAATTAGTATCGAAGAAAGTGTTTTAGATGCCATACGAATAAATTATGGAATAGTTGTTTTCTCTGGGTCAGGATCAAAAAAAAACTTGGTCTCGAACATCTCTAATCGATGTAAATAATAATAAATCTTCAAATATGAATTCTGCTTTAATAAAAATATATAATAAACTATAAAATTTTGATCAATATCAATACTATTTGAATACCTGTAGAATGATCATAGCATTAAAATCTTAAAATTTGTCAGTTGTATAAATTATCACTAATTCAATTAAATACAGAAGAGAACTATGCTTGAAACTGAAAATGTTTTTTTTCATGATATTTATATTTGCAGTTTATACTTGTTCAGCGATTGACTGCACTAAATGAGATATCCTATATGATAGAAATCGAAAAACTACTACCAATATACTGGTCGGTGGAAAGTGCGCTATATCGGCTTGTTTTTTGAAAGTATTGTATCAATACGAGAGAATCTCTTCAAGCTTGTTAAGTTGAACAGACTTGAGTTATTATCGATACACTGACAACATGTTGATACGTTCGAGCCGTCCATACTAAGCACCGAGTTGAATTCGATCCCAGTGACAAGATAAATTTTTATTATAGATGGTTCCGTTAAAACTTTTCATTATTAAACACTATTCTGAAACTGTTTTTTTCTCCGTTGTTTTGAATTATTATTAATAAATAATTTGAGTTTGGTTAGAAAACACTGTTTGTAATCATTTACAACTAGCATAGAAAGTGTGAGAGGCTAAAGTCAGTTCTTATGAGTATTGCAATATACGATCTGAACTCTATTATATCTGATAATAAAAACCAATAGAGTACTAGAAAAGTAGCTTACGGTTTTTATAGCAAAAACATAAAAATAGGTGTTCTCTCGTAACCTGCTAATGTTATTTTTTTTTCTTTTTCTTATCTACTAGTGCGCTATGTTTTTTTATGCAAGATTTGTTGTTATATGTGACGATAATGTTAAGCAAACAAAATGTTTGTATTATTTTTGAATTTTTGTCGCACCTTTAGGTGACGAATAAAAGTTTTATAGACGACCAAAACAATGAACAATTTCATATTTGGTTTGAACATTGTCGATGGTTTTGAATACAAATTCTGAAAAGATTTAATGATACGGTTCGAGTTTATACATTTTCTTGTTAACTTTGCATTTAATACATTGTTTGTTTTGTTAAATACGTCATTGGAATAATTTTTATTTGCCATCACTTTCTTCCTTTCGTTTTTTTTCTTTTTTGAAAAATTTTTTGTTAAAAAAAACAAACGTTTCGAAATGTAAAATGAAAGAAGCATCTGTAGTTTTTTTTCATCAGTTGAAAACAGACGTATTCTTCAAGCTTTTGCCATGTCAATTAGTAGCTTCTCAAATTTAAGTACTGGGGAAATTATTGGTATTGTTGTGGGTATTGTATTGGCAGTTGTTGCTGTTATTGGAATTCTTCTGACTATATGTGTTTTGTGTTGTAAAAGCGATAAACCATCACAAGTACAACCATATTCTTCATATCAATATCAACAAAATCCTTATGGTCAACCGATGAGGCAAGGTTATTATTCACAACAACAGTCTTGGCCTCCACAACAACAACGTTGGAACCCACAGCCAATGAATTATGTACAAAATCCTGGTTACTATAATTCACAATCAAATTATTAACTCAAATGAATAATATCACACATTTGATAGAAAGACTTTTGATAATATAATAAACAAAAGTTTAAATGAAATTGTTTTTTCATTCTATACTAATTTTGATTTTCAATATAAAATCGTTTGCAAAGAATTGGAAATTCTATTTTTTTTTTGTTTTATTCATTATTGTGAAAGAAAAACAGAATAATCATATCAAACAACAGTTGATGATCTGTTGTGACTAATAAACTGTAAGATTGAGTTTTGAAAGAAATTATTTCTGGACAAAATTTCAAATCATGAACACGCATCAATGAACCATTACTTTTTCTTATAATTTGCTAGAGATGGATACAAGTTTTCTTGCATCAGTGAATGTAAAGAGTACTTTCAAACATGGGTCACAATATAAAATTGTGATAAAATAAGTTTAATCAAGAGAAATTTAAACATTACAATAGCTCTTGTGACACTATAGTTGAACAATTCATATTATTTCTAACGATTGTTATAAATCAATAGAAATACTATGAATTAGATTCGTTTAGAATAAGCAAAGTCACCAATAATATCCTAAGGTATATAATGAAGAAAAGAATTACTCTTAAAAGTTATTAACTTCTACAATACTATTTATATATTGATCCTTTTTGGTAAATTATATCTTTCTATAAACAAATAAAATCAAGAAAAGTTGATTTAGAATTATTTCAATATAAATCTTTGATTGAAATATATTGACATTTAATTTAAATTGATAAACTTATGCTATACTTAAAATCGAACATCAATTATGATAATTTGATGCATATATGAAATTAACTCAATGATATTTCCGCTGTCAAATAATATTCTATGATTTGGTACATTTTCTTAAAATATTTCATTATGATTTTCCGTATAAATACAATAAATATGTATGTAATTTGTTTTCTTTCTCTTTGTTTTAGAAAATCAATTACGGTTATAATTAAATTTAACACTTATCGATATAGAATATTTTCAATGAAAGAATGTTTCATTTTGATAATGACATATTAAACATTGTTTTTTTTTCTTTGCATATAAGACATAATGGCTTTTTTTTGTGTTTTGTCATATGAATAGGAAGTCAATATTAAATCTAATTCAATTAATATTCTTTTTTAGAAAAGACTATACTCTTCTTTTTGTTACATATTGAATAAAAAAATATATGTAAAGATTTGCGTGGATCAAAAAGGAAATAGAATGAAAATTTTTTGAAGAAAACCTTACTCAATATACACGATAAATTGATCATAATCGGAAGGACACTTTGGTTTACCTTTTTTTCCGGTCTTAAATGTTTTTAAATTTCTTTTCTATGAAACTTTCTTTTAGCGTTTACTTGTTTTTTTTTTATATTCAAATTTCATACAATACGAAGTATTTTAGAGTAGTTAAAACTCAATTATAGTAGCCATACTTAGCATTGAATTAAAATAAAAAAAATATTACGAGAATCTGTGCATGCCAATTTTTTTAAGGCTTCTTTTATCAAACAGATAGAGCACAACAAAATGATGTTGTTAGTATTGGTATTATTATGGATCAATGATGATAAAAGACTAGAATAATGAAAAGGGCATTGTTTATTTAATAATCTGGTACGATGTCAATCGTATACAGAGTTTTCAGCCCAACATTCCGTATTGTGGACGGCCAGCACGTCGTTCTCGCATATCATTTAACCATTCTTCGATGTCATCATTAACTTTTGGCACTAAAATAGCAGTAAATAAACCAATTTAACAAACATAAACAAAAAAAAAATGTCAAATTGTTTTATCATACCGTCAATTCGTTTGCCCAAATAACCATAAGAATAACGTTTACCGAGTACACCAAATTTAAGATGTTGACGACGAAATGGATATGGTGTTAATTGTTGTGTTGCTGATATGTCTAAATTCTTTTTATTTCGATAGGATTCATCATATTCATCGCTTTCCGTGCTTTCAGTCATCGGTTCTTCATTAATTAATGCAGCAGCATCTAAATTATTATTTTAGAATAAAAATATGTTTAAAAAAAAACGCACAGAAAAGAAAAAGAAAATTTTATTTCACCTATACATGCGAGATTGAATATAAATACCAACAGAGTACTGACAAGTATCAAAAGATTTGGTGAAAGTTTCATATTTTTTTTTAAATATTATCTAGAAATTGAAACAAGTAAAGAAAAAAGAGTAGTGTTTTCCGGAAATTGCTTAGTCACCGTATTTTCACCATTTATTGGCACTCTACTCATACATCTAGGTATGAAGATGACGAGTAAAAAAACAAACTGACATACAGTAAATCATCGAATGTTTATTTGCAAGACAAATATTGATCGATGACCAAAATAAGATCAGTTGTCAATACTTACGGATAGATTTCACTTGATTTACTCCCATCTTTTTTTGGCCGCCTTTCTTCCGTTATTCCATTAGCATCAGTCAGTGCTTTTTATTCTTTCTCTTACATTTTCCTACTAATTTCTCGTTCGCTTGTTATTGTATTTAACTCTGCCCCCTCCGAGTCAAGTAGCACAATGCATATAGAGAAAAGGATTTTGTTATATATAAAAAAAAAAAAACTTCTAAGACAGAGAAAAAAAAAGAGACAAATGCATATATGAGAGTGCTTTAATCTACGTCTTATATAGATACTAGCGGAAACATGATTAATATCTAAGCACAATTTCATTTGAACGGAGTGAGTCTTTTTCATGTCTAACATAACCCAATCAATCATAAATCAATTTGCTCTTCAAAATTTATAAATATATAAATATATATATATATATATGATTTTATGTAAAACACAAAATTCTTAACTTTGTTTGAAAAAAACAAAACAACTACAAGTGAATGTTTCTAGAGAGAAACATATTCTGTTGATTTTTTGTTGTTGTAATGTATCAAAATTAAGTAAAGAAAAGAAATGTCTTATAGAACAGACTTTTTTTCTATCTCCAACTAATTGAGCTTTCTCGACTATGCATACATCTTATGTCTAACCTTCTATATTCATTTAGACTCAATTTAACATTTTTTTTGTCTAGTGCATTATTTTTCTCTCTTAGGATGAAAATAAGAAACGATAAATTCTTTTATATGCATACCAATCATTTTTATGGATTCTATCTCTTTGACTATATCACGAAGCGATAGTAAAATAAAGCTAATTTACTACTCGAATGTAGAAAGTACATGTTGTATTTCAACTGTCGGTTATTTTTTTTTTATTACTGTAAAACGTATTTCACATATACATTGATTTTATATTCATCAAGACTTATTTAGAATGTCAAAACTTTCATAATCTATAAACATATGTAGTTAAAAATAAAAATTTTACTACTTAAGAATCGAAGTCACATCACGTTTATATTGATATTTGTATTCACATGAAAAAAAGAATACTAGCTTCATATCATTAAATCGAACTTTTTCCAGTACCTAAGGGATTTTTTTTATCATAACTTAGATAAAATAATCAATCTTATGATGAAAAGAATTTGTCTATTTTCACTAAAAAGTGAATCCCTGAAGAAAAATCAATCTAATTCTCTTTCATCTTATCATTCAGACTGACTATGACACGGTCAAACAACTGGCAGAACAACAGTAATTATTCGACCGATTATTATTCAGAAGAAATAGACAATTAAATAATGTCATAATAAATGATTTTATTTTTTTATGGTCACGTCGATACTTGTAGTTTTACTATGATTGTAATTGGTATTCTTGAGAGAAGACAATTATTTATAAACTCAGTTGAAAAACAATATATTTATGAGTTGTATATGAACAGTAATTCTTGATTTAGAATTGAATATAGTTGTTAGAGTTATTCTCTATAGAAATTTATTTAATGGATACAACATCCTTCTGTAACACAATGTCGATATTCTACAGAAGAATATTTTTAGTACAATAAAGTAATCAATTTTTCTGTCAAGGCGATTAACTCATTACTACTCTGACATCCATTGAGTAGAGTTGGCGTTAAGTCAATCACGTGCAATAATTTATGCATGTACGATTCATGACAACAATATAATTAAATCTACACGAATTCATTTTACTCTGTAGATATGTTAAATAAGTCAAAAATGGCCGATTTGTCTTTAATGGTATAAAAATTGAGCTCATTACTAGTTACTTTTTTTCGTCTATGTAAAGACTGTCTGATAATAGCTGAGAATAAGTTGTCGACAATACTTTTTTTTTCTTGGTGTAGAAGCCTGGAATTTTTATCAAATATACGTATATTTTTAACTAGAATCTTTCATTTTCCAAAGTTTCAGCTTTCTAGTTAAAATTAGTCGTGAAATACATCAGCAAGATTAGCATAAATAAATTGTTGTATTAGATTTTTGTAATATTTTTACTAGATAGTCAATGGTGACAGAATGGCTAAGGATTGTTTTAACTACATAGAAATGTATTTATATCTAAAAATCTTTTAGATTTAAGAATAAATTTTATCTTAAATGACTACGAGTTACGAGAACAAAAAAAATGGTCTGAATTGACTTCAAATTGTCTCAGAACAACATAAAATATTGATCGTACGGTTCGTAACACAATTATCTCATGAACATATAGCATCAGTAGATAGCGGTGTTAAATTTTTTGATGTATATAAAATTTGAAAAATATGTTTGATATATTGAACGAAAAAATTTTCCAGAAGTGTTTTCTACGTCATTATAATAAAGAAAAGAAAATGCATGTTGATGAAGGAAATTTTCAAAGCAAAAATAATAGACGAAATACCTAATTAATCACCCTTGGCCATAGCGAGATATTCATTGACATTGAGTGTTATTATATCTAACATTTTCTTTTTAAATTTGTCTTTTAATGTTTCTTCTCATCGAATATTGATAAATATTACTGTTCAAGAAATAAAGATGTTACCAAAATTCATATATTTTAATCTTGTCCATGCATTTCAATATCAGTTGTAGCTAGAAAATTGAAACTTTGAAAAATTAAAGATCTTCGTTAGATATATATGAGCAAAAAAATCATTTTGGCTTTCTGTGTTAAGAAAACGTATTAAAAATGTTGTTGATAATTTATCTTCGATTATTTTGGGACACCTTTTAAAGTTGGAAACCTATTAACTACGGATTAGTTTTAAAATAATCAATTTCAATGAATAATATATTGTTAGACATTTTCGAAGCTAACTATTTTCAGATTGAAACCTTGGTCTTTCACTTCCTGAGGCGTGCCAGAATCGTTAGTCTTCATGTTCTTTTTACAATATAGAATCGTTGCTTCTGATTCCGGTTCAAAATGATCTATTCCTGCTATTAAGATCTTGTTGAAAAGGAAAGCCACAACTAAAGCTACAATTTCTATTTTTTATCATTAAAAAATTATTTTAAAACAGCCGTGGGTTGCTTTTTTGACACGCTGTTAGTTCCAATCAACTTTTAATAATGAAGACCGTGTTATTTTAGGAGTATACGTCTAAAATAAAATAATTTTGGAACAATCTATGTTTCATAGTACTCACTATGAATGAATCAAAAATGAGCGAAGTTATCATGAAAAATTTTGTTGTCCCATTTGTAATTACGAATTTTTTTAAAGACCACTCTTCAAATAACTTATACCTCGTAGTAGTATAATTCAACTTCACACAGATCAGAGTAATTAAAGTTTGCAAGTATATAAAATAAAAGAAACAAATTTTGCACTTCTTTAAAAAAAACAAACATGGTTTTTTATTCAAACTCATACGGGTACTTCATAAAGAATCTGGACACCCCCATGCTTTTTCGTATTTCTTGGCTTGCGAAGTAGAAATAAGGTATAAAATTTTTCTTTTTGCACCAATAGATAGTTCTTATTTTGTGCAGTTTTTGACAGGCTTTCTAATGGTATATTTGAAGATTAATTTTGATAAAAAAACTCATTGTGATCTTTTCCTTACACTATGGTATTAAACATGTTCAAGAATCTGATTTCTTGTGAAATAGTTCATATTATGAAAATTATTTTTCTTCATTGAAATAGTATGCCGACAGATAGATCGCACTGTGATCGTTCTAGCGGCGTACAAATAATGTAATTCTGACGTCAGAAAAACGAGCACCAAACATATTGGCAAATCGAACATTTCAATGAGAAACGTTTCCGTAATTCAAGATGATAGCCCAAATTGCTGATTTTTTTTGCAGGAAATCTAGTTTGATCCAAGAACTATCAACTGGTGAAAAAAGAAAACAATGTCTTCTGTTGTTGCTTCGCAAACTAAGAAATAAGGAAACGCATGAAAGTTTCCCAATACTTTTTCGAGTACTTGTATATCGTAGTCAAAGAAATGATGAATAAAAATTTAATGTCTTTTTTCGACTTTGTAGCTTATTTGAAGACTCAACATGATGTTCTGGAATGATTGTAATCTGATATTCTACTACTCTAAATAGATAGTTTTTATGAATGGATAAAACATAGGCCAACAAGATATAAGGGTAAAATGGTTTTTACATCGACAATTTTCTTATCAGCGAAACTCATCAAATGATAAATCGCTTTTAAGATAAGTCTTAGTTCGTTAGATAAACTATCTTCAAAGTAAACAAAGCCTAAGTGGATCCTTGTCAACAGATCTTCTTTCTTGCGTTATGATCATTTTTGTGAATTTTACAAAATCCTATCGTTTTCTTTAGAACATTGTTAAAACTGACTTTCAAGTTTAAATTTTACACAAATATAGTTTTCAATAAAATCCGTTCATTATGAGAAGTATCCAATTTGCTAGTATGTTCCATCCTCAAATACCCAAATAAAAATTCTTTTACTGGAACAAAGCAAATTTTGTTTTTGTAATTATATTTCAGGATAGCAGATGTTAAAAAGTCTGACACATTGAAAATTAAGTAGTCCTACAAGAATGTACCTAATGAAGTAAGATTCATACTCAAAAATGATTTGTTCGTTGACGAGATTTTCTTTAGTCTTTTATTTCAACACAACGCTATCCTGTTTTAATTTTTTTGAACAAAGGAAAGTACGACTAGTAACGCTTCAAAAATGAAGAAGAACAAGTGTCTTAAAATCCTTTATTGACAATTTTATAAAGTTGTTTATATGTGCTGGCAAACATAGTCTGTAAAAGTTTTAGATCGATTTCTTTCAATTTTGTTTATCTAAATCGAGCTAGCATAACATTTTCTACTTCGTGTGATAGCTCTCAATAAATTGCATAAAACATACCTTAAATACAATCATTCACATACGTTGTTTGAGTGATAGCTTGTTTTTGTTTCGTGAAGGATAGTATTGAAAGGCTGTTTTCAAACACAGCAATTCAAACTAATGATTTTGATTCAAATTTCTGAATTCTTTTAAACTTAACATCTGGCAATTTAGCATCTATATCCAACTCACAATAATCTTTTAACTATACACGATACAAACCATGGGCACAAGTTAGATTTTTTGTGATTGTCTTTTTTTTGTAATAGTCTATACCAATAGCTTTAAAATGATTATTGATTGTTTTAAAGCTGACTGTAAACTTTGGAGCTATTTGACGTAAAGAAACGCCAGTCTTGTCACTCACTAGTTATTTCCGTCGTGTTAATTGACTACGTGATATTGTCTTTGGACGACCAGATCTACGTTTGTACACCTATATCGCCAAAATTTTCATACTTCTTATTAATAATGTAATAAATGATTTATAGTACTTTTTTCTGTTTTTTTTTTGTTATAGTATACTAGTGTTGTGCTGCCCACTTTTGCAGATGTTCTCTCTCTGAACATGTCATATGCATAAAATAAAACGATGATATAACATCTTATATATCAATTTGAAGCATTGCGAATGCTCGATCAATTGATGTACAGAAAAGCATATTTCACTGTCAGAAATGTGTGGAATGATTTTGTATTAAGACTATTTATATATAGGCTAGTAGAACTTCTGTTGTATTAATCTAAATAAGCAGTAAGCCGAAAGTTTTTAGAAAAAATACTTGATTATGTTTCGGGTATTTCAATTCATGCGAGAAGAATAATAAGTCACGTATTAGAATCAGACTTTTGTGCTTTTCTAGAATATTTGAATAAGAATTCTTCTGTAACTTTCGACTATGGAACTACAAACAAATCTTGAAAAGTCTTAACAGAATTTTTTTGAGAGGAAAAAATTTCAACTGGCACTTGTTCGAGACATGCAATGAAATATGATGAAATAAATGAAAAGATAGGAAAAATAATTCTCTACAAAATGATATACTTGAATAAAATTTTTTGCATACTGTTGAAGTTCAATAAAGACTTTTATAAATTCTCTTTTTACAGTTCTCGCCTTTTCAGTGCAAAAATGATCCTCTGTCATAGTCTGCAAGTTTCTAGTTGATTAAATAAAACTTCGTTTTTGCGTCATTTTGTAGAGTACAGATCACCCTAAAGTACCAAGTATTAACAGAACTTATTTTGTTTGTACAGAAAGCAGTTTTAGTTTCAGAAAATTATTTTGGGTCCTGTCAAAATTTACTTATAGCTCAAGAGTTAAAAGTCGTCGAAAAATTCTTCGTATATACTCTGAAAAAGCACAAAATTCTGATTCTAATTCAGTATTACTTCTCACTCTTGTTAAATACATATAAATACGCGAGCAATAGTCAAATATTTTGTCTAGAGACTTTCGACCCATCCCTTAGAACTTAAATGTCTGCTTCAGGATTCTTGATTAGAGAGAAGGATTTCCCTCCCTAAAATGTCCAATTTTCCGCCAATATTTTCAGCTTCGTGATAACTTTGGACAGAAACTGGATTTTGCAATAGTATTGGCCTTTCTCTAGCAACAAGTGAAATAAAGATAAACAGACAATGTCGCTGGGTCTCAGAGAAAGGACTATCTGATGACAATGGCTGGATCACGGTAGGCTTAGTTTCTCTTCCAGTTACTTCTTCTAGTACTTCTAGGATAAAACCGCCTTCTGGAAGAATTTCTAGCAGCATCTCTAAAAAATATCAGCAACCTTGATCTGCTTTGAAAAGTCTTTTCCATAGGAAAACTATCTTTTGAAAATAAAACAAATAATTCAAATCCACTTTTCATTTTCTCAATGTTCTTTATAACTATTTTTGTAAGCAAAAATAAATTTTATTAATCCATACTGAAACTTCTGTCATAGATGTTTTATGAATTTTATAGTTTGTGTTCGATCGATAAGATAAATGTCATCAAGAAATGTTAAGCATTGATTTAATGCAAAAATAGTCATAATATGATCAATTGTGTTGACAGGAGAAGAAATGGTCAAATTAAATCTTCAGCTTAACAATAACATTATCAAAATTACTCATATTTAATACTTCATTTTTTTTTCTCTAATTAGCCATAAAAAGAATAAACATTATAATTACTCTAGTATCTAATCACATTTGATTTATTTGCTTTTTTGTCTTTGAATTAGTTTACAAACTGATGAACAAAAAAAAAGATATTATTTTTATAATCTTTCCATGAATATTCTGTTCTTGTTTTTTTTTTTTGTTCTCATATAATGTAGCTCGTCAAAAATATTCATTTCTTTAATAAATTAATTTTGAAGTGAAAACGACAGAATAAGACATACTTATATATATATTGGCTTGCTTTCATGTCACTCAAGAAATATGTTTTTTTTGCATAATTACAACGATTCAATACTTGGATATTCTATTTTTACAACTAATGCGTTGTATTACTATTTATAGAATAATTCAATTTTATAAGATAAAGAAAATTCTAGTATTCCACAATTATTTATACGTTTATTTAAAAAAGAATTCCCAAAGTTTCGATATATGTTTTTCTTACAAAAAGACATGTGTTAATATGAAAAATGTCAATTGGAAAATCGTAACTGTGTCATTTGAGATCACCTGCCAATCGTTCTTCATGGTAAATGCATTGATAGAAAGAACGACAGCCGGATCTGATTATTGGATCATTATCATTTCTCGTTGCCATCATAATCAAGAGAGAAAAAGATGTCTATATGTTGCCTATGGTTTTTCTCTCACGTTGTTGTTCTTTGTTGTTATTCATATAAGTTAACGACAAGATACAAACAAGACCTATTGTAAACGGGTAGTCTGGCATTTATCTCATAACACAAAAAAAACCTTCGATATCATACATTAAACGACAAAAACCAAATAAGGTAAAGCATTGATTAGTTTTTTTTTCTAATTACAACAGAGAATCTATTGTTTATACTCAAAAAAACAAACAAACTTTAATCATCGATTTTCATGTCAACTTAACATATTGAAAATGTTTGTTTGCAGAAAAATCACATTAAAAGATCATTCCTTCTTTAGATTCTTGTCGATCATTACTGATTAAACAGTGGGTGTGCATGTCGTCTTAATTTCATGATACGTAAATACATAGTCAGAAACAATGACGAATAACAACAACAGATTGATAATGATCAATTTGACCTTCTTCATCTGTTAGCTAAGAGAGAGAGAGAGAGAGCGGGAGAGAAAAGTCTACTGATAATTTTTTTACTCTATCATAGCTTTCTTCTTTTTTTTTGCGTATATACGTATATATATTCTAGGCGATAATAGACAAAGATCTTTGAGATTTATAGACCTATTCATTTTCTTACAACAGTCCTTAAGGGACATCTGGAAACCTAATTTTCTGTGTGTGCGTGGTACACCTTCATATTCATTTTCTTACTTTTGCACAGCCGGCGTGCACAATAATTGAAACGCAGCGACGACGCAGGGTGTATAAAGCTGTGCGTGCCCACAGTGCTGTTACAACATCATCAGAATAAGAGAAACACGACATCAATTTCAAAAAAAAACCAAATAGAACGTACATTCATTTAAATTATATGCTTCTCCTTTTCTTTTAATTGAACACTACGATATTGTCCACACGTGAGTATTACAATAATAATGATAGACAGAAAATATAAGTTATGAATCGAATATGATAGTTGATCAAAAAAAAAAAGGTTAAGGAATGATTTTTTTCTAATTACAACCAGCTTTGTTGCTTATTTTTTTCTTTTTAGAAACAGTATTAAAAAGGAGCAGACTGAAATTTATTGTTCACATAATAAATTAGAACTTTTCGGTTGAATAAATACTAGAAATAGTTCATTAAAGTTTTTCTATTGAGTGCAATTTTTCTTCTGATAAATTCTTTTGAAAATTAGTTAGGAACACATTATTCAATCTTATTTTAGCCAAATACATAAGATTAAAATAGATTAGCATTGATTATTTTATAAGATGAAAAAAGAAACATCGAATATACTTTATTATACTATTGAGATAAATTAATGATGAAGATACAAAATGGTTTTTCCATTATATATCTATAAATGTATATACTATATAATGTGACAAAGACCATCATCATCTTGTTATGTTGTTACTAGAATATGCAATCATCCGCACAATATCATTTCTCGTTTTAGTCCAAATACATAAGTAAGATGTCTGCAGATAGATCATCGTCACGCCAATTAGATGATGCATCATTATTGATGACATTTTCACGGGCTCTGTCTTCGAAAGAAAAGGAGGGAGAGAGAGAGAAAAAGATATTGATCGTAAGTAAACAATTAGGTACCTTATGAGTCCCTTTCTAGTGTTGCTGTCATATTCGCTTTAAGTTCAACAAGGTCGAACTGGCCTCTTGTCCCATTTGCCATCAATCGATGAAGTAACGTTCTTTCTTTTACTCGTTAGTTCTAATCGTTTCCATTCTGTAGTGATAATTGACACAGTACACGTATATTCAAGATTTGCTACCATTGATTGACTCAATCAATTAAATATGCATCATAGCTTTTCGAAACAATCTAAACGATTGTAACTAAGGATATGTCTCGGTGAATCAATCATCTCTAGAGAGATTCCAGTCAATCCCTAGATGAATATTCTTTCTAGTTGACGATCATAAACGATTAGCGTACATGTGTGTACACGCTTCATTTGTTATTTAAGGGCTTTATTTTGTATATCTTTAAATATATATATATTGATGTGCATGCATGCGTACATACAAAAAAAATTTATTCCACCAGGAACATATATCTTCCATAGCGGTATTTAAGATAGAAGAATGCTTCTATTTACACGCAATACTTGTGAGCTACTTCACTACAGGAATCGTAGAACCCAGAAATAGATGAATGGATGGAAGAGAAAATGATGAACATTAAATAACTCTTCTCTCTATCAAATTGTCGTTCTATCAGACCACTCAGCCAAAGTTCTCTGCGAACGAGCACAGATAAATATACGCATGTAGTTAGATGATCTGTCGCCGTTGTCGCCATAGATAGAAGCGACAAGCTGACGAGAACGATAACAAATGAAAGAGAGAGAGAGAGAGAGAAACATGGAAGACATAACGAAAATCTGCTCTATACTACTCGTTCTTTCTTTTGTTAGACTACACGCTTCTCTTTCGGCCGTCGGATGATCGTTTCTGTAACAGTATGCGATAGCGAACGCGCAAGCCAAAAGCATTGGAAGAAATCTCGCATTGCTCTCGAGTAACAGCATATTAGCAGCAGCGACAAGTCTATTTTCTTCAGTTTTTGCCTTCTCTTCTCTCGTTCTTTCTACTACTACTATAGATGCATTGCCTACGCTATCAAATAGACATTAGTACCAATGAATTTTCTCTCTCGCTCTACGACAACGACGAAGACAACAACAACAATCAACACTCATAGTAATATTCGTCCACGTTGTTGATACTTAACTGAGCCACGAGACAGAAGAAGAAAAAAAAGTAAAAACAGCATTGTTGTCTTCTCTATTAGTAAACATTTGGATATATACATTATTACTGTAAGGCTTAGTGTCGATCATTATATTCTTATTCATTTTGATTTGTGTAAGTATGAATGAACGACTGCTGTGAGCATCGTAGTTGATTTCTAAACAGATGTGTCGAGTATCACATTAAGGTCGCCGGATGGGCAAGAGGTAGATTGATACCGATATATCTGGATTCTGTATATAAATATATGTTAAGACAACAAGACACGCCAGTTGGAGCGATTCATTCAGTATATTCATTTGATATTTCTCTTGGGTAGAAATGTTAAGATTGCCTGCTTGCATGTTTCTCTTCGTTCGTCCTTCAGTAACATGTGCTAATTCAATCGACGTCATCAACTATATACAGAACACCGGGACAACGATCGTTCGGTGTGCAATAGGAAACAAAATCTTATCCATTGAATTGCAATTAACAGTTCACTAGTCAGTAGCTATTCAATCTTCATTCTTTTTATTTTTTCTTTATTTATTGTAGAGATAGATAAAAAAGAAAGCTTTATAGCTTTTATTTCGTTCATATTTTATTGTTATAAGAACAATAAGTAGAATTGACATCCTGAAGTTAAATATTCTATTGAGAATTCTATATTTCTTGTATTTTTGTTCTCTCGATATTTATTCTATAAATTTATGTGAATAGAATTTAGGCTAATTCATAAACATCATAACAACTATTAGAATGTTTTATGTTAAACAACAACAAAGATAAGTTCAAATAGCAAATCTGCGTATATAATTTCTTCGTATCTGGTTTTGTCATTTCTTAGAGAAAAGATGTTATGTAGATGAGATTTAAACTTGAAATATACACACAAACATACACGCATCAATTAGTTCTGCTGGAACAAGCAGTTCTCGCCTTTGCCTTGTGTTCGTCGATGGTGATCGTATCAAGATAATTCCTTTTCCTTGTGCGAACAATGTCGTCGTTTTTGTGCATGTATGTCTGAGTGAAAATTGTTCTGACAATGGTGGACTAGTAGTAGTGTTAGTAATAGTAACATAAGAAAAGAATGAAGAAGAACAAGAAAACGAAGAAGAAGAAAGAGAAGGAAAAGATGAGATGTTGATTAACGACTCGGACCAGTTTGCTCTTTGCCTTGTCTTTTCTTCTATTTTTTTTCTTCTTCTTTTGCAGTTATACTTCTTTCTATTTTATATTGAATAATAATCTACTAGTAGTCTATTTTCTTCCAAGGTTTTCTTTTTTCTTTTTGGTTTCTTGTTAACTTCATCTAACATTTTCTATTTTCATGCAGGTAATGAACTATATATGTTCATATTACATCATTAATAAAAGAAATAAATGATGCTCTCAATCTAATTATAAATGAAGCACGTTGTGGAAATATGTGAATGCATAGTCATTTTTATAATCCTTTTGAAGTAATGCAGGAAACTACATTCGAAAAAGTGTTTGCTCGAAGATTGTTTCCTGCTTCTATGTATAAGCTTTTAAAAAAGGATGTGCTAATACTATGCTATAGTAAATGTAAATATATATATATATACATTAAAAAGGAACTGTATGTCAGCTTCTTGAAGTCTTTCATTATACTTGAAGAATGAATAGTTAGCCTCTTGTCGTTGTCATCATGTATAATCTCATTATATTCTTTGAGTATTGTTGATTTGAGTTGTCTGATGTCTCTACGACATACATGACGACAAAAACTCTTTTCTTCCATCTCATCTTTCATAGACTAGTAAAAAGAGAAATATCAACTACTATATTGCTCATCCATAGTTCCTATCGTTTCTTCTTATTTAATCGTGTAGAAAAGGGAAGTAGCAGAGAAGAAAAAAAAAGAAAAGACAAGAGATTAGTATCCGTTGAGGGTTTTCTTAGCGTTCATAACATGGTATGCGTGTCTATGTGTCAAATGTGCGATATATTCATAGAAGCAAAAACGATGATGAGTATTATGGAAAGCAAGAAAAAGAAAAAAAAAGGAAGAAGATATTTTTCGTTATCTTAATAAGGAAGAGAAGAAAAAATACGACATAAAAAAGGCAAAGAATGGATTTTCTGAACTCCTCATATCAACGTTAAACATTTCCGATAAGACAAGAATAAAGTAAGTTTAAGAAATCGAATTTTTATTCAAATATTAGAATCTTTCGTTGTTTTCTGAGTTGATACTTTAACATAGGACTATATTTCATCTAGATTTTAAAAATACTTCACATATGAATATATATATATATATATAGATAGATAGATAGGGTATTTGTTTCCGAGGACATAGTCAATTTACTATATTCTAATTGACATCACGCACACAAATTCTTCGAACGATACACATGTTTCTCTATCACGCAACGAACTAATTGAGATCCCTAAACAATCTTTTGCCTAGTCATAAACATTTGCCTATTGCACGACATGTTCATTTTGATTGTTGTCTGACTTATGTTCCTCGAACAATCTAGAAAAAGAAAAACCTAACGAGTATGTTTGACCACTTAATGGATAAAAAAAATCCCCTTTCTTTTTCTTTTTCTTTTGTTAAATCTTATTTTTATATGATCGCAATACATGTGTGCATATATATTTTATCAATGAAGAACATATGGCTCAAAGGAATGAGTTTATTCCAACTTATATTATTATCAATTAGAAGTTATGTCTGCATGTGATGAATATGACAGTAAAAATTCTGACAATAATAAGGACACAAATAATAATCGGCTTGAGGAGTTAATTTTCTATGTCATCAGAGAAAAAGTAGTAGAAAAAACACTTCCAAATGTTTGTTGATGTCAAACATACGATCGACAATGAGAATAAGAAATATTCGTCATCATCTTAGTGTAGACTGTGTTTACTAGATTGGTATAGGGAAAAAATATATACTGATTGATTATTGAAACTAAACTCTTTTCCCTATTGAAATATGGTCATTTGAGATATTTTATAATGTAACTAGTCATGCGTGCGTCATCTGTATATTGTTGACAACTAAACATATGTTATATGAATATACGATCAGATCTCTTCAGAAGAAAATAAGAAATATTATTCATTCCAGATTTTCCCTTAGACATAAATAGTATTGCTTGATAGATAGTAGTGTTAAGATGACCAAGAATGATAATTAAATTGTATGTTAGATCTTTTAAAATAGACAAATAGAAATAAAAGGGAATAGAAAATCACTTTTCCACAACGAAAAAAAAGAAAAAGAATTAATCGTTCACCGATCATATTATAATCAATTATTAATGCAAGTAAGCAACAAGGCGCTTCGATAGTAAAATATTGATTGCTCATTTTTTTTTCTCTTGAGTTTTTCAATAAAAAAAAAAAAAATAACGCCATTAAATAAAAGAAGAATAAGAGCAATCGCTATAAAAAAAAAAGGCAAACGGAGCGATTGATGATGAGTGCTAACAACTCATTTCTAACGCCATTTCATCCGGAAAGGAAATAAGGATACCCGATATATATATATATAAAATAAATTAAGGTTCTTCACTATTGAAAAAACCTAAATGTAGATCGAAGACAATGCATAAATATAATAATCGTTTCTTTTTTTTTAATGTATTTCTAGGTTCCCTTCTCCCTTCGTCTTTACACATTTTCACGACCTACCTGCCCTTGATTTTCACCTTCGACATCTGTCCCTATTATAAATCAATATTTAATAAATAAATCATGATGATGGACAATCCAAAACATCATCATCAACAAGTTGTTCAATTAAATAATGCAAATCCACAAAATGCTAACAATAAGTCAGCAGGAGAAATTGAAAATTTTCTTACTATTCGTTTGCTTATGCAAGGAAAAGTAAGCTTTATTTTTATTCTTGTTATTTTATCTTTCTTAATATATATGTTTATTGACAGGAAGTTGGTAGTATCATTGGAAAACGTGGTGATAATATAAAAGCAATTCGAGAAGAAGTAAGTTTCTTTCAAGAAAAACACAAAATTTACATTGAAATGATTTTAATTAAATTTTTAGAGTGGTGCTCGTATTAATATTAGTGATGGTACAACACCAGAACGTATTGTTACTATGGTTGGAACTATAGAAACATTATCAAAAGCATTTGATATGATATGTCAAAAATTTGAAGATGTAAAGTTTTTCTTGCTGTTTTTTTGTTTTATTAAAAATTATATTATATAGGATTTAAAACAAACATGTACAACAATTCCTCCAATTACATTACGACTTGTTGTACCTGCAAGTCAATGTGGTTCAATTATTGGTAAAGGTGGTGCAAAAATAAAAGAGATTCGTGAGGTTTGTTATAGAAAAATGTTTCTTTTTCTTTTTTTTCTTATACTGAAAATTTTATTTATTTATTTATTTATTTATAGACAACAGGTGCATCTGTGCAAGTTGCATCAGAAATGTTACCAACATCAACTGAACGTGCTGTTACAATCTCAGGTAGACTTGAATCAATTGAATCTTGTTTTCGACAAATATGTCAAATTATGCTTGAAGTATAAAAATTATTCGTTTTTTTTTATTTAACATATTATATACATGAATTATTTAGCAGTCGCCACCCAAAGGTGAAACAGTCCCATATAGACCTAAAATGATGATATCACCTGTTCATGCACCAATTATTTTCGCTAATGGACAAGCTTATCAAGTACAAGGTCAATTTGCTATTCCTTTACCACCAAATGAAGTAAGATAAATATTATTGCATTATGTATATATTCTTTTTTATTTATACATTCCAGTTAAATGCATTTGCACCAATGGCTCCACTTGGACCTGGTTTACCACTACAAGCTGGTAAGTTGAAATGAATTATTTATTTTATCAATAGATAATTATTTTCTATTAAATATTAATAATTAATATTTTCTTTTATTTTTCTTTCTAATAGCACCTTTAATGCCAAATGGTCTTCCAGCAAATCGTGCAACATTACAATCACAACGTGAAATAACGATTGCCAATGATCTTATTGGTTGTATTATTGGTCGTGGTGGACAAAAAATATCAGAGATTAGGTAAGATTTCAAAAAAAAAAGAGTTTGATTGAATTTATGTGGTTTATACATATTTATCTAGACAAGCATCTGGAGCTAATATTAAAATAGCTGATCTCGATGAAGGTTCACAAGATCGACATGTAACAATATCTGGTACACCTGAACAAATACAATTAGCAGAATTTTTAATTCATTCAAGGTAAATGATTATCTTGTTGATTTTTTTTTCGATTCTTTTATTTTTATTTTTTTTTCATAATAGAATTGCTTCCGAAATTGGTGGAATTTTAATAACTCATTGAACTTGTTTTCTATTATTAATCACACATACATAAATAACAGTATTTTGTCGTTTTTTTTCTATGCAATCTTCCGGTTCGTAGCTACGCATTGCTGCACACCAATTATTCTTTGTATGTGTATTTTTTTACTCACTTGCAGTCGATCGTTCTGTCTATGTGTTTGTGTGTGTATATGCATTCTTTTTTCTTTTCTTTTTTTTAAATGTATTTTTATTTATATCAAATTATGTCATGTTTGTGTTTGTCTGTCTTATATTTGGTTTGATGCAACGATATAGATGTTTGTATGTAGCTGTACAACAGTGATCGACTAAATTTCATATTTTTAAGACGCAAATGAAGTTTTTTTTTTGTCTTTTTAAATTTGCATTTTTTTGTGTGGATCAAGCTATTTCTTCTTTTTCTTCTTCAGTGGATTGACTTTATGTCTCCTCTTTGTTCTTTCAGTTTTCAAAAGTTCATTCTATCTTTTTCTTTTGCACTATAGACAACATAACGCAGAGTGTGTGTGTGTGTGTGTGTGTGCGTGTGTTTGAAAATTTATTTTGTTGTTATTATATCTTAAAAAAATCAACCAAAAAAAAATATTATTGATTTTTCTATTTAAAAAAAAAAAAAAGTTCGAAATTGAAAAGAATCATGTAATATACTAGATTTTTGTAATGCTTTGATATTGAGGAATTACTCAAATTGATCGATGAGTAACAGATATTTTCTGTCAAGAGAATGTCAAAGATATAAAATATGATTTCTTTCTCGGTAGTAATACTCTCACTCATCAGTTTATAAATGGATCTATTATTTACTAGTATATTATTTGATGAGAGTCATATTCAATTTTAGTCTTGATAAAATAATTTATTTAATTATTACTTTTGTCAATGAAAAAAAGGAAATATTGTGTTTGCTATATCTAAGACCATGTTAAATCTCAAATTGTTATTAATTTTTACTGAATATCTAATTGCTAATTTTTTGATTTTTCACAGAAATAATGCACGATAAACAATTGTAGAAAAACAGAAACCAGTGATTTACTTGCATGCATAATTGAGAACCGTCATCAAAAAAGCAGATATCAAAGATAAAAACGAATAACGTTGTTTCGTTAATATTAGTATTGTCATGGTCAAGGTGATATTGATTATTCCCTCTGCCCGTATGACTTACTCCAGCGGTCGCCTCAACCTTAGTGCTACGCGAAGCGGAAGCAGCAGACTTCTAGGCTGAAGCTTCCGTTTTTTTACCCGTCAAGCTCATTCATCTTCAAGACAGTACATTTCTGATTTCTTAGCTACTTTTAGAATGATAAAATTCAAAAGACTAGAAATTTACGTTTATATTATTCTAAATTCGTACGATTTTTTTTCCAGTTTGTACAAATTTTGAAGAATTGAAATTTATAATTATTTTGATACATAGAATCTCAAAACTAGAATCAATTTGAGATTTTCTACTCCAGAACGAAGACAATCCTTAACGAGTATAGTTTCTTGTGAATGTTTCAGATCTTTTCGATACTTCTTTCTCAAGATACAGTTATGGTAAAACCATGTCTTTTATATCTCTCCTATACAGTGATCGATTTTATGTTATTATTTTAGGATAGAAGCAAATTAAAAGACTTTCAACCTTCATAAGAAACTAATCTCATTAATGTCTGTCTCTATGCATAATTTCAAATTGAAAATCGAAAACCAGTTTTTCTGTTAGCACAGTATTCATGTAAAAACTCTCGTCAAAGTGGAATATCTCTGTAGCAATAAGCTAATAATACATATATTATCGATTCAAAAGTGATTTACCATTTGAAGGACTCCCTTCTTTAGGTATTCACTAATTCTAATATTACCAGTCAATTGAGTACACATTTAACATTTTTGTACAAATCTCTATTAGTTCGTATTGAGCATAGATCATACTCAGTTTTTGACTAGTATACCGGCAATCAGATAACTGAGACTGGTAGAAGGATGCCAGATTTCCTGAGATGGCAGGAAAAATTACATTTTTTCTGAGTTGTTATATTTTTCTAAATTCGAGTTTTTACCCGTTTGATTATAATTTCGAAATTAATTCTTTCCAGTAATTTATATACCTTTGTTATACACTACTGTAGTCATTATATAGTACAGAACCTTGAAATTACTATAACAGTAATGGCTCGCTCGAATCTACACAGTTTGCAAACTAAATTGAACAAACTTTTTTTATTTAAAGAAACCGTTTGAATAGAGAATTTCACCAATATATATTTGGTTTAAGTTTAAAAAGAAATTTTTTCAAATGATAGTTCTAAAGCGTTAAACGAAATTGAATTCATCCGTGAATCATGAGTTTGAGAATTAAAATATGAGTGTAAGTGAGATTGAAAAAAAAAACCACAATCTCAATAGCAATTTTCACATAAAACGCTAATGGAGCAAAACATATTTCAATAAAAAAGAAGTGATATATGTATTTAAGCTTCATATACCTACCTTCCGAATTGTTATTGCCGAAGTTCCAATTTATAACTTTATACTATTTATTACAATATATTTCTTTCTTATGGCTTAGTTAGATAGAAAACACATAAAATTTTGTAGATTTTTTACAAGATGATTTCAAAATTGATTTCAAAATATTATCCATTTTTTCCGATTTTTTTTTAATAAAATAAGTATCAAGAGTACATACGACAAGGAGCTCTTGTAAAATCTCGACTAATAATTATTTATTTAATGAGTATGTTGCCTATTCATAATGAAATGTGAGTTTCTACAATAATTCTATTATCTGCGATTATCTTATAACAGTAACTGAAGAAAGGTTTTAGAAATGGTGGAAAATAAATTGATATTAATAAGATTTAATCATTGAAACAATTATAGCAAAGTTCGTATCGAAGAATTATAAAACATTTTTTATATTTATATGCATTGGTACTCTTACTATCTATTGTGTTTGGTGAAAAGACCAATCCTTACTGATAGAAACCTATGAAAAATTATAATTTTACTATATAGTGGTTCTTGCTTTTTATTAGGAATGGATTATATAAAGGAATTTAAGCTGAAGATTTACATGATATATAAAGCTTTGAACTTCACCAATGTTTTTTTTTTATTGAAAAAACTTGTTTATTAATCTTTTAGTTTTAATAATTTAAAATTAATAAGTTGATCGGCTTACGAAGGAAGTACCAGAACTCATACCCACTGTTTGAGCTAATATTCTACTCGCAACGATGTCTCGGTAAGACAAGAAAAATCCTATTAGAGTTCGTGCCTATGAGTCTCTGGGACTGAGTTATCACCGTTTTATTGAATTTTTCGTCCAGCTTTAGATATTTACCAAAAATCAAATAACGATATTTCGTTCTGAAATTCCGTCTATAAACAGATCGCATGAATTGTAGAATATTCTGAAAGTTTTAGAAGCCTGCGGAAATGAACTTTTTTAAAGGTTTTTTGGTCTTATCGAGATTCTTTGTGAACCCAATATGAGCTCAAACTACGAGTATCAGTTCGGATAATTCTTTAATTAGCAAAATCTCTGGACGTATCAATAAGATCATTTATAATCACTTTTATTTAAACAGTAATTTGATCGATTTTTGACATAAATAAACGGTTTCTTAGTATTGAAATGTTCTTGCAAAAGTCTTTATCATTTTTTTGAATGTTTGGTGTCTTCCGACATTCATTAATTTTCAGCTTATTATTGACAAACTTGAAATCTAATATCATCTACTTCAAACCAAAAGTTGCTGTTTTTCCTCAGGTACTTCTATGAGTAGTCAACCATAAAAAGTGCAGTGATCTGAAAATTTTTGTTTTGACGCATCTGACTTTGCAGAACTGTTTTTGCTGATTATCTCGGTACAAAGATTTTCCTATTTTCATCATCAAATGAAGATGTTACGACCAATATACTGGAAAAAAACATAAATTGTTCCAGAACTCCACACTAATGTGATGCTATTCTGAATCCATTGTTATTATTTATGGATGAAAATTAAAAATTTTTTTGTTGAAATGATTAATATTTAAAGCCCTACAGAATGGAATATATCAAAAATTTCTCGGATATGTTTTTTAGTTGACTATTCATATAAGTACTCTGCCCAATGTGTAACTATTGTCACACAGATTTCTTGAGAACTTTCCGTACAAGAACATTTGAGAGGACCCTGTGAAGCCTCGAAAAAACTAGATAGGCTAGCAAAATTTAAAATATTATAAATATAGATGCTCTAAAAATGAATCATACAGATTTAATTTCAAGTTTTTTCTTTAATGGTAACTCATATGGTCTTCAAATAGTGAGTTGAATAGAGAGATTTATTTCCGACAAATATTTGAGGGTTGTGAATGCTGAAGAAACTAAGTTTAAGATTTTCTAGGTATCTTGAAAGTTAAGAATATAATGAAAAGTTTATTTCCTTCAAATTTTTGTTGGAAAAATATTTCTCTATCCAAATCGTGATTTGAATTCTTCATGCGAGTTGTCGTTGCGAAAAAAAATCGAAATTAAGTCTATATGATCAATTTTTGAAACCACTGTCAATCATTTTTGAAAGCTGAGAAAATTTAAAAACATGACAATTTGAATACTATTACAAAAGTCTCGTCTCTGTAATTTATCTATTTTTTTTCTCTTTCAGCTAGATAATAATAGTTTTCAACGATTTTACTAAATTTCTAGCTTATGCATAAAAACTGAAGAACCATCTATTATTAGGAAAGTTATGATTCATACGGTCAAAATACCGTTTAGATATTCCATTCTCTTGCTGGTAGGTTATTTCTGGGTCAGCTGGTACATCAGCTAATAATGATTTTTTTTCCTTAATAGCACTTTTGAATAGAATACTGTACTCTGTAAGGGTTTTTAGAAAGCGAGAATCTATTGAATCTATATATTTAGAATTGTTTCAGTTTTAAAGCATATTGGACAAAATATAGTCTAATAAAAAATGATTGGTAAGTTTTTAGACTAGATGTTTACTCACATTTGATCTGCTAGAATGTCTTCAAAGCTATGAATTATGATATCCTTTTTCGAGTATGGACTTAGAGATTTTGTACAAGAGTAATGAAAATAATCTTTAAAAAGCTCAAAAAATTAGTTTGAATATTTTTGTATTTTCACTATTGCAACTGGAAATTAAAAGTTAAGATCTTTATTTATATATGAGTTTGTAAATCAGAAGCTATTCTACAAGATTCACACATTTTTGTTTCTGGACAAGCCTCTTAAGTTTTCATATTTTAAGAATCGACAATCATGTTTATGTTGCAAGAAGCTCTTGAAAAAGAATGATTGAATGAATGTTACAGCTTAACTGAATATTACGCTTTGTTGAGAAATATTCGTTGTATGAAACGACCGACTTCGACAATTTTTAGCATATTCGAACAGGGAGTTCTACAATAAACAAAAGCTTGTTGGTTCACGATTGAAAATAATTTTTCCGGTCTTTCAAGAAGTCTCTCATTATTCTCGTCAAGAAAATTAGATACAACATATCTAAGTTCATATTCGAATTCTAGCTTCAATCTATAATTTTTGACTTATCTGAAATGCTTTAAAGCGAGCTAAAATAAATAAACATGTTCACTAGAAACGTCAACCTACAAGTTCCATTTCAATGAATTTTTTTAAGCTTTTCAACAATTATTTCACTACTCTCATACAGTTCATATTCGAAACGAACATTCTAGCTCAAAACTTTTGAGACTTTTTAACAGATCAGAAATGAACCAACATTTTGTCTAATAATTCTTCGATCATCCCCTTTTTTCCATGATATATATCAGTGTTAAATTATAGAAATTCCAAAAAAATGATTGTTTCGAATTTATTTGTACTGATCTTGTATTTTTTAACAACAGAAATAATCGATGATCTACAATTTGTACTCCTTTTTATATTTTAGGATTTCCATTATTAATCAATAAAACTATCAAGATGTTTAGAATTGTTTATTACCTGAATGAGACATTTTCTTATATAGGCTTTTCTCTTCCAATGTTGAGACCTTCGCATGACTTCTAAATATCTTTATGTTGATATGTATACGTATATGTCAATATCTTTTCCTGATTTGATTTGTATACACAATAAAAGTAGACTTGTACATCGACAAGTCATACTATTTTTACATTAGAAATATTTTATCATTCTCATTTATTAGATAAAAACTAGAGTAAAATTTATTTGTTTTCATGTCGAATAGTTAATTAACAAGAAGAAAAAAAAAGAAGAATTAAAAAAGAAAAAAAACTCAACGAACACTATATAAAAAAAAGAAAGAAAAAAAAAACAGTAACACTTATTTTGTTTTGTTTATGCTATCTATTTTAATTGAGCAAAAAAAAGGATTAATGATGATGATGATGAGCGTGATGTTTTTGTAAAACAAATGTTGGTTCATCTGTATTAACACCATGACATCGTTGCATATGTGTTTTAAGTCCTTGTCTTAATTTAAATTTTTTTGGACAACGTGCACATTCAAAATTTCTTATAGCGACATGAACAATACTATGATGACGATTTAAATTAGACTTATTTGAAAAATCACGTCCACATAAAAGACAAGGAAATTTTTTTGGATTTGGTTGTTTAGGAGGTATTATTTCATGTTCATCAATTGTATTTGTTGATGTTGGAGATATTGAAGATGTTTTAAACATTTGTTGATGTTGTTGAGCAAGTAAAGCGGCATGATGTGGATTTGAAACAATTGCAATTAATGCTCCTGTTGTTGGATCAATAAATGGTGGTGTAGTTGCCGATGATGATGTTGGTAAAGCTAAAGATTTATATGCTGAACCAAATGATAGGTTAGCTAAATCATTATTATTATGACCATTAATACCAGTTGAAAATATACCTGTTCGATGATGTTTAGGTGAATGAGAATTAAATAACAGTTTGGAGGAAAGCTTTTCAGTTGAATGAGATATTGGAGAAACTTAAATAAGAAGAAATTTTATGATTATAATTATGAATTTATTCTTCTGTATAGCTATTACTTGATTGTCTGGTATGATTGAGCAATGAAGACTAATAAAAAAGAAACAGAAAAAAACGAAGTTTTTAGTAGGAAAAAAATAAACAAGTATTTTGTTTTTCTTTTACTTTATCTTCTATATTAATTTTATGTGCTATTTTAGATTTACGTCGCTTAGCACCAACTAATGTGGTTGTTGATATGACCATAGATGACGGATGTCCATGTCCATTTATTGTAGGTACTGTTCGAGGTTTTTCTTCACCTTCTTCAGTATCATCATCTTCATTGAGTGGGATTTGCTAGGAAAGAAAAAATTGTCATATTAAAAAAAAACAAATTAAGTTAAATCAATTACTTGATGATCTATTGAGAAAGCACTGTAATCATTTGATCGTTGTTGTCTTTGTCCTTGTAAAATAAGCGCACGTTTATAAAGATTATGTTCAATTTTATTCATAAGTAATTGTTGTTCATTATTAAGTTGTTCGATATGATTTTTAATTTGTTCAATTTGTCGTATTGTATCACAACATCGAAAACATATTGAGCGAGTATTAATACTTCGATTTTGATTTTTAAGCCAAAGATTTTGAAGTTTTTTAGATGATGAAATTAGCCGTTCGATGGATGCTATCGAACAACGATTACCATGTCGTCTATTTGATGATGAATATCCAATTGTAGAACTCGTTGTAGTTGTATATAAAAGAGCATAACATAGAGAACATCGACTTGTTGTTACACCGTATGTATACATATTTAAATGGAGCTTGATTAGTTCAATTTATACAGGGAAAGTAGCTACAACCTTTTTCAGTTTGTTTGTTTGTTTGTTTCTTTGTTGCGCTCTGATCTTTCTTTTTTTTTCATTCGCACGTGATGGTGCTGATAATTGTCGTCATTGTCGTTATATATTCATGCTGCTACTCTACTACTGATGATGTTTGTAGAATAGAAAAGCTTCAGGATGATACATTTTCCGTATCGAATATCAAGCAAAAGCGACGAGTACGCGTGCGCGCGCGCTCGATCTTTAGTTTGGTGATGAGAACAACAACAACAACAGCAACAAGATATTTTTCCAATCTCTTTCTCTCTTTCTCTCAGAGTGACTTGCATAATCTTAGAGTTTTTTTTGGTTGGTACTAGCTGTCGCTTGTACAATTTCTATCATTCTCTTTCTCTGTCTCTGTCTCTCACACAATTCTCTTCTTTACATGTATCGTTACATCACTGGACTAACTTTCGTCACTCGCACATAAAGACGATCGTTGATATATATGTATGTGTGCCCCTCGGAAGATTGTTTCTTTCCCAAACTGTATGTATATATGTGTGCGAACCAGGCGTTCTCTGAAATGAGATGACAAACATTCGAGTCGATCAACATTTTTGATAGACCGACGTTCGTTCTTCTAATAGAATACAAGAAGATGAGATGACAAAAGGATGCAATCAAGAAAGAAAATGGATTTTTTTCCTTCGCAGTAGTAGTTCTATTGATGATGATGATGATGATGATGATGACGAGCAAGATCACCGTTCGCTTCTTATCATCATCAACAACAGAAACCAACAAGCAACATAGTGTGCATAATGTATAATTAAGTAATGAGTGATGTCTAAATCATCGACTAGAAATTCTCTTTGCCTAACGAAATAAAAATATATCAATGGATGAGTGGGTGTAAATAAAAAGAAGAAAAAAGCCTCATACTTGGCTCTTCTCATCTCATATACGTAGGTGATTTTGATATATGTATATGGCTATATATATATATGTATGAATACACAATTGCACAAATCATTTGTTTTAAAATGTATATATACATTTTTTGTATTCAAAAAAGAAACAAGAAAAATTAATTTAATTCAAATTATAAATGAAACTAAAGTAAAATTTAGAAAAATTTAGTATTTCAAAAGAAGTTTTATTTTTGGTTAAATATCTACGTCATTTATGCATTGTGTTAATTTGGTTAACTTTTCATTTGACATAGAGAATGCCATCACTGTCGCATCGTTCTCTTTTTTTGACTCTTCTTTTTCTTTTTTTAGTACAGTTGATTGGATTACTCTTCTGACTGCTTTCACCATTCAAGGTTTGACGGAGCATGCATCCATAAACATCTTCGCCTCGCTCTTTTCTCGTCATCACCCGTCGACGATAGATACCATCAAGCAGAGATAACAGGCATGTAAGAGCAAGAGAGAGAAGAAAAAAAGAAGAAGACAAAAAGTGTGAGATGTACATGCATTACTCGAGATGCGCTTGTGTGTGTGTCGCAGCATCGGTATATTGAAAAAAAAGCAGCAACAACAACAGTAATATCAGTAATAGCCTTCCATTATTGGGTGTCTTCTCCTTTTCTTTTTTTTGCGTTCGAGCGCGATGTACTATGTACGTGTTTCCTCGTCTTATATGCACAACGATGATTGACATCACCCATGAGCAGCGGCAGCCGCTCGGATATGGCGACGTTAAGAATAGATACAGAAAAAAGATGGGTAAAAAGGGAGGGATGGATATATGGGGTGACTTTTGAAGGAGACATCTCTGTATTATATTCTAACGACAAGAAAGAGTAGAAGAATGTTGCCATTTGCGTTTCAAGTGACTGACGTGCACACGTAATATAACTATCATCATCATCATCATCATCCTTCCAAAAGAAGAAGTAGTTCTAGAAAAAAAAAAAAAAAAAAAAAAGAAGAAAAGTCAAGGAAGAGAAAAACGAGGCAATATATACATATGCTGTGAAGACACTGATACTAATCATAATGTTCTTTTGTTGCCTACAATTAAAAAGTCAGAGTACTCTGAAAAAATGATAAATATATTTTCAACTATTTTCGTTGTATTTTTAAAACTCTTAATCAAAAATTTATTAAAAAGAAAAGATCTGATATATTCAGTTTAAAAGCAAAAAAAAAAGGAGGAAAAATAAAAATAAAAATAAAACTTTGTTTGAGACAAGAGGAAAAGAAGGTATTATGCCGATGATGCACTCGATCCAGACATAATTGGTGGTATTCGAGCAAGTCGATGCAATTTAGGAATTTGTGGATCTTGTTCATTATCATCGTAGTCTTTTGATTTACGTAATAAATCATTTGCTGCTTGAAGTATAGCGAGATCACCTTGTCGAGCGATTGGTCTCAATGGACGACTTTCATCATAAAAATTCTTATATTTTGACATTCCAGTCTATTGAATATATATATATATAAGATAAAAAGAAAAAATAATAAAATCATTTGAATTATTTACTTGGTATCGTCGAGGATCACCTTTTTTTAATTTTCCATCTTCATATAATACACCGGGCACCGGTTGAATAAGATCACCAACATCACTTGAATGTTCGGAAAGCACTGAAAGATGAACAAAAACAAATTGATCATAAGATAATAGAAAAAAACTTTAACAACAATGTATTTTTGACTTCTTCTTCTCCTATAATGTTAAGAAACTAGATCAAATCTAAATAGTAATTTTATTAGTCAATGCAATGCTCTATCTAGTGCATTCTGTACTAGATGAATTATGAAGGCAATGGTTCGAGAAAAAACAGGACATGACACTTTTCAGATCTGAAAAGCTTTTCTTTTAACAGTGTCATTTTAATGACAATAAGATACAGGATCATTGTCTCTTACGTCCTTCCCAGAAAAAGTTAAAAGTATTACAGAATTTAGTTTAAATTTGACTGAAAAAAGCCTTTTTAGTCTTTGTTATAGTTCCAACTTTTTAAGGGAAAGTCGTAGAAAATGCGACGACCTCTAATCTCATTCTCTTTAAAATGATATTATCAAAAAATAGCTTCTTGGACTTGAAAACTACCGTGCGCGAGTTTTTTTAGAAATCTTGCCATTAAAGTATAGAATGCATCAGATAGAAAACTTAATTGACTATTAAAATCACTATCTGGCTTTGACCTGATAGCATAACATCATAGAGGAAAAAAAACTTGAAAATACGCTGTTGTTAAGCTATTCTACCACTTTACATTCTACTCAAACAAAAAAAGTCAAAATAAACAAACCAAGTTTAACAGGAGTAAATTTTGGTTCCGATCGAGAAAGTTTCATTTGTTTTGTTTGTTTAGGTAATGGTCGTGTTTCAATGACAGCTTTTCTTGGTTTAACAATATCACATTTAACACGAATACTAAATAAATGATTTAAAAACTATATAATAAAAAAATCTTTAAATTTATCAAACTTTTTCGGTGCAAGTTTATCTGGATCAATTTTAGCTATAGAAATAACATTTCCGTAATCATCAAGTTCAAGTTCTCGATAACCAGGTGGTCGATTTAAAATACTCTATAATACTTTCATGAAAAACAAAACATATGTTTTCAATGAACATTATACTTTGAGCATTGAATGAGCAGCAACAGGTGCTTTAGAAATAAGTTCTTCAATATGTTGATCATCGAATAATTTCGATTCAAGTTTTCTTATACTCTTCGTTGTTGTTGTTCCAGTTATATTTGTACTGGATGCAAATGCATCAGAACCAACTTGTGATGTTACTTTTGGTGCCAATGTACGTCGATGTTTTGTTATCGTTGTCGATGCTGGTGTCAAATTAACTGATGAACTACTTGTTTGAATTTGTACTGAATAGAATAAACCAGATAATGGTTCAAGCTAAAAGAAAAATTCAAAATAAAAATATGTATAGAAAATATTTTTTTGGATTATTAACCTTAGGTGGTTGATTTTGAATAACAAGTATATCATGATTATAAGGTTTTTTTTCAAAAGATGATCGGCGAATATTTTGGTCGATTGGAGATTCTTTTCGAGTTAAAGTATAATCATCGATATTATCTTTACTAGATTTTTCAGATTTGTTTTGTTGATGAATATGATCAATTTTAGGAGGTCCTTTAGTAGGAGTGACAGATTGAATTGAACTATTGACTGACGAACTTCTTGAAGAGGATCGTTTTATTTGATTAACATCTTCTGGTGTTCCAATATTTATTGGAGCTAAAGGTAAACGTTCAGTATCTAATGTTGGTGATTGTTCAAGACTAAATTAAAAATATTATTGATAATGTTAAAAAATCGATTGAAAACAAAAACCTTTGAGGACGTTCTTCACGACATGCCGGTACAACACCTTCACCCCAATTATCCATCGAACATGGAATAGGTTCTAGAAAAGAAAAAAAAATTAAACAAAAATTGAATAGAACTAATGATTTGTAGTTAGATCACCATCATCTTCTTGCCAAAAGTCACCATCGGTTGGTTTTGGTTCATCTCGTTCTAAAAATGCCCACTAGACAAAAACAAAAAGTAGATTAAAAGAAAAATATTTTCGAATATTTGATTTACTTGAATAACACTTGATAAAGCATTTTCTGTCATCATTAATGTAAATGGTAATAATTGTCTACGAATATATATTTGTTGAATTTGTTTTGATGTTTCTGTCCATATACTATCGAATATATCAGCAATAAAATCTTCTGTATCATCATTTTCTAATAGTGATAGCCAATCGGTTTCATTAAATTTACCAGGTACAATTTCTAATATATTTGTTGGTTGTTTATCACCTTTTAGTTGATCTTTTCCAGGTGTTTTAACAGTTGATTTACCAGGTGGACGTCCTGGTTTTGCAGCAGTTCGTGTTGCCATATTTTAGCAATCGAACAAAACTGACAATCGATCAAAAATCTCGTTCGAATGACCATTAATAAAATGTTTCCCTAGACAACCTTGAACTATTAGTAAAAATTTTAAAAGTGACATCTTTTTTTTTCGATGTTGTAGATGGATATAGATGTTGATTAGTTTATTTCGATCACAGAATGGAGAGCGCTTAAAGTATTGATTTTGAACTACAGAATATTTTAGACCACTTTATTAGTAAACCTATGAAGAGAACTAAATCGAATCTTTTGCTCATAGATTCAAGTAAAAG
The DNA here is from genome assembly GCA_905250075.1 of Rotaria sp. Silwood1. Taxonomy (NCBI): domain Eukaryota; kingdom Metazoa; phylum Rotifera; class Eurotatoria; order Philodinida; family Philodinidae; genus Rotaria; species Rotaria sp. Silwood1. Next base: position 524,986 of record CAJNOP010000022.1, on the reverse strand, counting down.
TTCATAACATGGAAATCATGGAGAAGGTAGAATATTCACACAAATAGTCATTAGATATTTATTAGTTTCCTGTTTACTTAGTATTAATCAAAAGTGTAGAATTTTTTTTTAAATGGATCATGTTTATTTCACATTTATTAAAAAAGAGCACTTGATTTTGTGTCATATCACATAAGTGCTACTATTATTTCATTACAAAATTATGATACAGGCGTAATCTAAAATACACAAAGTGTGTATGTGATGTTCGCAAATACGAAAACAGCACCTTTTTGACTTGTTTTTGAGTACATTTCATGAGAATAAGTAGGTTTTTGATAGAAACAAATAGTATATTTGAAATCAGCATGAAAAACGAAGTAAGTCTGTATAGTTTTCAAAATGTTTCAAGTACTTTTATTTTCGTCCAAAAATTTAGCCGAGCTCCTCATCAGGGATAGAGGGAACCATAAAATTGGTTGAAACATTGTTTTTATTATGTAATCTATTACTTCTATGAATTTTCTTAACTTTTCTAAAGTGTAGAATTTATTTTTTTCCAGTCAAACAGGGAGTTTCATGAATTTCATTTTTGTACCTATCACTGAAGGGGATTTCATCTAAATTTTGAGACGAAAATTGAAGTACTCGAATAATTTGGAAAACTATATGGACTGACTCAATTTTTCATGCTAATTTCAAATGTACGATTTATTTTCATGAGACATCTGCCTATTCTCATGAAATATTCTCAGAATTGAGTAAAAAAAAGTGCTCTTTTCGCATCCTCTAATATTCTATGCATACATGATGTATTTTGAACTAAACTTGAATTGAATGAATTATATGTCGTTGTGTAGCACTCATTTTGGCCTATTGAATGATGTACAAGAGAGATTGGTTCGCATAGGGATAATTTTGCAATCATATAACATTAATTCTCATATGAAACGACAAAGAATGAAGTGCTCTTTGTAACCAATGTGAAATAAACTTGAACCATCGTCAAAAACTCTACATTTTCGATTAATACTAAGCAAAACAGGAACTTAATAAATACCTAATAACTATTTGTATGAATATTCTATCTTCTAAGTGACTTCCACTTTGTGAACTTTAATTTAACTTTGTTATCAAAGGATAAAACAAATTACTTTGTATAGGATCATTAATATAGTGGCTTGAAATACTCTGTGGCCCAAAATCAATAGCTTATACATCTACGCCCTTTGAAAAAGTTTCAAATTTTATAAAAGTTATCTATAGTTTTGCGAATAGTTATGTTAAATGAATTGAAGAGATTGTAAATGAAATTCTATTCACGAGAAGTTCATCTTCATATCAGAATGCCATTTATGAAGTCTCTTTACAAAGTTTAGTGATTTTGATTTCTAAGCATATCTAATTCATTCTAAAAGCTTTTCATGAAACTTGCACAGGAATGATTCAAATCTGATGAGTATATTTCAAAATGTTTCCATGGATGTTCAACTTGAATTTTAGCGTTTAAATCTATAAGACGAGCTCATCAAGTATCGTATATACTGAAACAATTGATATCGATCAATAGAAATATGTCATAGAAATAGAAAGAACTATTAGAAAATAAAACTTTTATTAAAATAATAAATATAAACAATGCAAATCTTTTCTGTCAACAGAAAAAGAACAATGCATAAAAAAAATTAACAATAATTCCATTCTGGATGATCTTTTGGACGACATTGTTTTGGACATTCACCAAAAGGTAGTTTTCCATCACCACAACAAGGTCGTACACAACCTACATAACAATTTGTTTCATTCGCAGATAGACGTTGTGTCGGAAATGGTTCTGAATTTTTACTATAGGTTTTCGTACAAAGAAAACTATCATGAACAATGATACTTGATAGAGCTTGGGGCCACACTTCACGAGACAGAAATGATTGATCACGGATACCACGATAACGTTTTACTAAACTTCGATCATGAATTTTATTATGTATTAAAAGAGACACTGTCGGATTTAGTGAAGGTCGAAAGCCCCACATTCCACCAAGCATATGCACTGCATGCATTGGATGATCACGCATATTATGGAATGATTTATTAGAAGCAAGCCATACATCAACAGCTGCACGTTCACGTTGTGTCAATGGTGAATCAAGATCACGACTTATCACTTGAACAAAAAAAAGAAAGAATTAATTAAGTCGAATAATAGTCATCAAACAAAATGGAATTATGAAAGAAATAATCGTCCTTAAAGATCATATTTCCAATATTATAAATTAGAATTGATGTCAAATGCATATGATATGACACAAATGAAGATTCTCTGAATCAATTGTTAAAGCATATCCACATTCATAGCTTATAAATCTGTCTGCTTTTTTTCAAGAATCAATGATTTTAAAATATACTGTCAACTCAAGTAGAGTGATAAACAGCATATATATAATGATATGTATAATAGTTTGACATCGAAATATGAATACTATAAAGGTTGTTTGAGGCGTGATATGTTGTTAATGACAGATATAGGGTGAATCATAACACATGGAAAATTTTTCAGAAGAAAACTACGGTACTGAATGTAATGGTTACTATCAGTTTCAAATGCCTTGATATGTGATTGTGGATGTTGATGGAAAGAAAGCTCACATCTGCATCCACACCTTTTACATATATCTGAGGCAAAAAAGAAAACTAATCAATTATGAAATGATTGGTATTAGTAATTTTTCCTAAATTGAATCATTTTTGTTTCTTACTATCTTTTTTTGTGAAACAAGACATGCACCCTTATCAAAGGTTATTCAAGTCACTATGTATTACGTAAGTAGCATACAAGAGTAAATTGAACTACTTTCTAGTTCGTACGATGTTCTCAAACGACAATCCATTTGAAATTTTCACAAAATCCAGGTGAGGTTAATGATTATGGGTTAGCTTCACTGAGTCTGGATTCCGTGAGCGAATTCGGAAGACCGTGGTGCATTCGACGGTGATCCCTGATTCATTTCCAAGAATGTTTGAAGTAGCATCGATTGTTCATAATTGAAAACCATATCTCACTGCGTACTCATCATACCGCTATTTCATACAGTTTTAAAAATCAAATAAAGAATATAACTACTCGATTCGAAAAACCAAGCCTAAAACCGCAGTTTCTCGTCGAAAATTGTTCTGTGGGTAACAGTACTAAGATTAAAAATTGAAAAACCATTGCTTGATTCGCTCGAATGAGTTGATTTTTTGTTTAGCCATAGAAGCTTCTTTAAAGCTGTTTTTTTCATACGAATAATGTAAATAAAAACCATTGTTAAGTGGCATGTTTCAGCTCACTAGTGAAGTTCTATCGATTATCAAGTAAATAAAATACATGTGAAGCATTTCAGATAATTTTCAGTGATCATCTAAAACAGTAAGAACAAGTCACAGACGAACTTTATAAAAGATACTATTCTGATGCAAAGATAACCAATTTTCGAAATTAGTACGTTTAAATGCTGAAGTTCGTGTACCATAAGTAAAATGCACAATTGCAATTCATTGAACATAAAAAAATCAACTTCCTTGCAAAAATGAGTGGTAAATGTTTGAAAATTCAATATTTCGTAATAATTTGCTTTTAAACTAACTAGATATGAACATTTGCTATTTGTTCATCAATATAACGGGTGTCCCATAATAAATGGCCGGTTTTTTTATTTCTTTTTTTCTTCATCTAGTACGCTTATTTTAAAAACAAAATATACTACAAGATGCAGCGTGAGAAGCTCTGCAGTTTACATAAGATCGCTTATTTTTTAGTTGCACTTTTTATTTTCAAAATGGACAAAACTCTCAGCGATCAAGTTTTGATCGTGCGCAGGAGATAATTTTTCGGTACAGTACGAATTCACTTCTTTTGTTATTTCATCTTTTTATCACATAATACGTTTTATAGAAAAAAAACAAAATATACCAGAAGATGCAGCGCGAAAAGCTCTACAATCTACAAAGAATAGCTTATTTTATATATGCATTTTTTCTTTTGAAAATAAGCAAAATTCTGTGTGACCCATTTTCGTACGGTCGAATTTTGGTCGCTCAAAACTTTGCCCATTTTGAAAACAACAAGTGCAACTATAAAATAAGTGGTCTTGTGTAAACTGTAGAGCTTTTCACGCTGCATCTTGTAGTATATTTTGTTTTTAAAAATAAACGTACTAGATGATGAAAAAAAGAAATACAAAAACCGGCCATTTATTATGGGACACCCTTTAGTTAGTATCATTCATGAAATTTGTTGTGATTTGTTCTTATCATTTTCTTACATGATAACTGAAAATTATCTATGAAACACTTTAATTCTACTGTTACTAACGACCCGTCTTGCATAATACAGCGTTTACCCTTGTATTATTGCATGGCATGTGTTGTAGAAGCGTGATTTTCTTGTATTCATAATATAATATTATCCTCGACTAAATATGAGTTATTCATTAGTTATATAACACTTTCGTTATTATGTTTATTGCTAGTTCCTCTTATTAATAGCAATTTAACTAACACAGTGGTTGAAAATCTTTATTCTGTTTGTTATATGATTCAATATTACATGGAAAAAACGATCTAACTACTAGAATATTCAGAATGAACTAGAAGAACTTAGTCATTATTCCACATTTTCTAGCCTTTCGTAAGATACATTGAACAACTATAACAGTCAAAGACATATATATGTCCATTGTCAAAACTTGTACGTATTATATCTAAAGAACACAAAAAGTTATTCTCAACAATTCAGAATACATTCTAGGTGACTAACTTTATTATAAAATCTTTTGATAATAGTTTATACCTTTTCTGTCTTAGTAGGATTTTCTCTTCAGCTTGAGTTGTACTGTTATATTGTAGTGATATGTCTACAGAATCTCGATTCCGTACTTCAAAAGTGAATACTTAGAAATTTTTATTCTAGTTGGTATAATGCCATAGGAGAACTAGATTTTCAGCTAGCAACACGAAGATTTTCATTCTTTGTTTCAAATATTTCAATGTTTCAACATAAGACATAAAGTTTCCTTTTTCTCCTCACCTACTTCAGTTTTTCTATTTCTTTATTTTTTGAGGAAACTATCCGATGTGACACTTGCCGTTTGAGCTCATATTGGGTTCACAAGACGATTTTGGTAAGACTAGAAAAATTCTAAAAGAATTCGTCCCATAAGACTCTGCAGCCGATTGCGAGTATTTTACTGAATTGTTGATCCAGCTTTAAATATTTACCGAAAGACCATATAATTGAATTTCGATCTGAAACTTTGCTGATAAACATATTGATTGACTTGTAAAATATCCTAAGAGTTTCAGTCAAAAAGAATGTTCCTTTGTGAAAATATTGAATTTGGAAAAATGGTCATTTGCTACAAAGATCGAGTTTACTTGGAAATGTCAACATCTCAACAAAGGAACATTCGTTTCGGTTGAAACTTTCAGAATATTCTAACAGTCATTTGATCTACATATGAGCAGAAGTTGAAATCAAAATACAATTATTTGATTTTTTTTGATAAATACCTAAAGCTGAATCGAAAATTTAGTAAAGCCGTCATAATTTGGTTTCAGAGTTCAACGAGAACAAGCTTTTTGAGAACTTGTCTAGTCTTACCAAAATCTTATGAACTCAGACGATGGATATTAGTTCGGGTAGTTTCTTCGTTAGAAAATTATATTCCGATTAGTATTGATTAATAAAATACTTACTAATATCAACAAGTGGATCACCAGCAGGTATAAAACGCCAGATTTTTGGTGGAATAAAAAGTTTAGATTCCATATTACAAAAATCAACATTATGATGTCGACATTCTATAGGACATATAACATCTGATAGGGATATTGTGTCATCATGATGAATACGTAATATAAAATTGTCAGAATATATTGTGTTTACATCATTAATAAGTTCATGTAAGAAAGAAAGGGATTGATTATATTGAAATCTTTTATTTTCTTTTGGTCCATAAAGGCTAATAGAAATAATACGTTGATGTGGTCCACGTCGAGTAGCATAATCACTACAGAGAAAAGTTTGATTCTCGATCAGATTTAATATTAAATTAAAATCGAATCGAGGTAATCGATGTCTATAACATGTACATTCAGGTCGACGCCGATAATTAAATCTTAATGAATTAATGGCAATAGGTGTATAATGAATAATATGTAATGTAAGAAAGAAAATAAAACTACATAAGAGGCTATTAAGTACATAAACGATTAAGCGTGGACCATTAAGAGACCAAGGCGACAATCTCATAATAAATTTTTAAAATATCGATTTTACTTTTGCTTTTTCAACATTTCTTTCTTTTTGTGTTTGTTTTTCTTCTTTTAATTTTTTTTCCTATAGCTTTTTTTTCTCTCGACAGTAAATCTTGTTAAAAACACATACGTATTGAAAATCATGAGAATAGATGAAGCAAAATGATCAAATGTTGCTTTTAATTCATACATATAACTTAGCATGGCCAAACCATGCTGATAAATGCTTTAGGCAATAGATGACATCGAAAGTATAGTGAAAATCTGTTGCCTCAGATATTGAATCAACTTTTATCTCGTCATTTGTAATCATTAAAGTTATTAGTTTATTGATTAAATACATGGTAATTGAATATGTATACAACTCTTCTAATTCGATGAGAGAAAAGGTTTAAACCGAATAATAAACATGAAGTTTCTTGAATTATTAGTGATGATTTCATATCGTTTTTTCCTTCTTAGTGGCAACGTTTTATAAATTGTGAAGAAAAAAAAATTAAACAAGGAAGATGAATAGAGTACATAAACAAACACATTTTAAAAGAGCATATAGCAGTAAATGTGTATGAGAATAAAGAAACCTTGCGAATACACGTTGATTAAAGAATCAAATAAACATTGCAAAGAAGTTGGCATGCTTTTGTATTTCATTTTATTTTGAGACTTTCATGCAATTGAAATATTCAATAATATTTTTTTTATTTTATACTTGATGAAGAAATGATTATAACTGTTCTTCTATACAATGCTCGTATAGAAATTTCTGCAATTGTATGGCTCAAGATTATTAATAATAACAGTTAAGTAAACTCGCAAAGAAAGAAGCAAGTGCGTTTTCAGCTTTTTAGAACAAAACATCATTATACAACTAATTCAATGTTCTAGATTTTGGAGAAGTATAATTTCAATCAATTTTAATCTCCACAATCTAAAAATTATCAGCAGCCTATAGAAGTTAATCTGATTTTTTTTAAATAAATTCTGGTTTATGTTGTTGTTTTGGAACTGATAGAGACCTGAGGGTGTCTATGTGGGAGAATTGTATAATAAATCTGGCTTTCAAAGATATCATACTTACATAACATAGGATATAAAAACAACATCTCAAAACTTTAAATTCCAAAAAATAAGTTTCGATAGCGCGGCAAACAATTAATATCGATCAATAGAAACATGGTTTAGAAATAGAAAGAACTATTCGAAAATAAAACTTTTATTAAAATAAGAAATATAAACAATGCAAATCTTTTCTGTCAACAAAAAGAAACAATGCATAAAAAAAATTAACAATAATTCCATTCTGGATGATATTTTGGACGACATTCTTTCGGACATTCACCAAAAGGCATTTTTCCACTACTACAACAAGGTCGTATACAACCTATAAAGCAATTTGTTTCATTCGCAGATGGACGTTGTGTTGGAAATGGTTCTGGCTTTTTACCATAATTATTCTTACACAGAAAACTATCATGAACAATGATACTTGATTTAGCATGTGACCATATTTCCTTAGAAAGAAATGTTTGATCGTCTTTACCACCATAACGTTTTACTAAACTTCGATCATGAATTTTATTATGCATTAAACGAGATATTGTTGGATTAAGTGAAGGTCGAAAACCCCACATTCCACCAAGCATAGGTACCCCATGCATTGGATGATCACGCATAGCATGAAATGATTTATTAGAAGCAAGCCATACATCAACAGCTGCACGTTCACGTTGTGTTAATGGTGAATCAAGATCACGACTCATCACTTGAACAAAAAAGAAAGAATTAATAAATTCTAATAATAGTTCATCAAACAAAATAGCATTATGACAGAGTAAATTAGTAGTTATTGGTAATCAGTTTGATTTAATAGATGTTACCTTTCATATATATTATATATCATATAGTTTGTTGAAATTATTGAAACAAACTTGTTAGTGCTGTCTCATGATTCAAACTCTGAAACTTATAAACTCTGACTGTTATATGCTATACTGTCAAAGAGAAATGTCAAACAAATGAATAAAACGAAAATTATAAGTTTTTGACAATTGAAATGCATGGTCAGGAAATTCATTGTTTCAAAAATGCTTGCATTTTGAATTATGATTCTAATAATTTATTTGATTCATTTAACATCATTTTTTGTATTGCCAGCTAAATCTTGAATATGTAACTTCGTTTTTCTTAACTATAAAAGATACATACTATATCCTAAATCTACTAGAACAATAATACCACCGCCCTACTGATTGACTCTTGCAATAAGACCCTTTCATCGCATTAAATACAAACACCTACAATATTTACACTGGTTGAAATGCACAGTGAAAATCTCAGATTTATAGAATGCTTAGGAAGATTCTAGAAACTTCCAGAATAATCTAAGCACGGTCAATATTTGATACGTCTTTTCTCCATTGCTATGTAAACGTAAACAATAATCTTTCGTCGGCTCCTTTCCGGTCGCTAGGATCTCGAAAGGGATGAGATGAACCGTAAAAACTTCGATTTAAATTTCCACTCACTATATTTTCTGAGTTTCACAGGAAAAATAATTGACTAGAGAGAATTAAGGATAGCATAAAGTTCATGCGTATATGAAACAAATGAAATACTCGAGATAAAACTGCTCTTGCTTCTTTTGGTCGTCCTCGTAGCCCTCTTAAATCTTAGAATTTTGCTAGATCACATATAGTATTATAACTCAAATAATTTGCAAAGGCAATAGAATATTTACAGGCATAAGTTTTACTTTATTTTACACGTGCTTGTGATAGCTATTGTAACAGGTCGAGCAGTATATAACCAAATTACAAACTCATCAATTGGTGTCCAGAGTAATAACTAATTGATACTCCTGTAGTCAAACTAAAATGTTATAATGCTTATTTTTGGTTGATGGAACGATATATGAAGATCAAAATCAATAAAATATTGATTTCTTTTGAAACTGATTTCCATTTCTATTAAATTATTATTTTTTCCTAGTTAGGTCAGCTTAAAACCAGTGTAAATTCCCGGCTCCATTCTGTTTCAAACTCGAATTAAAGTCATTAAGCCCAGAAAAACGTTCGTTCTAAACACGCTATAGCACATTTCAAGAAATAATCTGTGTTAAAAGTCTATGCATATGATGTCTTCTTAGTTGCCGACTATCTCTTAGTCATTAAAACGAATTAAAAGTAATCTACTAGAATGGAAACTTTATGCTCTTTCGAAATATATATTTAGAATTTTTCTGACTTTATTACTGGTAAATAATAAGCAAAGATCTGAACCAATGAAAACGTTATTTACACTAATAAAACTAAATTTGTTTTTCTGTTATTCGTAACTTTTCTCGATGATATTTTAGAGTGGCTTTGACTTTCTCTATTGTAGAGTTTTGTTTTCTACTAAATCAGAGTTTACAATAAAATTTTTGTTTTAATGAAAAATATTTTAATCGTGCGTAGTAATGTATAAAAAAAATGGAAGCGTTATACATTTCTGCAGAACAAATCACATTCTACACACTGGTGTATGACAAGACTTTCTAATTAGTTGCATTGATATAGTTTTAATCAAAATATGAAATACAGTTCATAAAAAATTGTGTTTCGACGGTGTTTATAGTTATTCTGAAAGATTTGCTTTAAACAAACAAACTTCAAGTTTGAATGTAATTCTAAGTATATATATTTTGAAAGAGCACACAGGTCTCTTTCTATTATTCATTTGAAAAAAGAAAAATCATGAGTATCTTCCAAACAACTTTTGATAGGAACACGCTAGAGAACTGCGTCTTTCACTATTAAAAAGACAAAACTCAAGTGCCCTGATACATGCTAAAACTTAACTGATCTGCATTAGAACAATCCGATCAAATCTTGGTAAATATTTTAAAAACAATATTCTGGACATATTGTTTAACTGATCTCAATTGTTGATATGGTCAATAGATAGGAAAAATTATTCTCTTTTGATCTACACATGACCAACAGTGGTAGCTTGTTCCGTTCATGAGTTGTACGATTTTTCTTGAGACTGTGGATTTCAGTCTATTGATCTGTGACCATCAGAAAAGCATCTAGCCATAAGTTATTCGCTATGCTGACTTGAAATGATCTGACACTGCTATTTCATTAATTTTAAAGCGTGACAATCTGCCACTATGTAGACTGACAAGTCTGCATGTCATAAATATTGAGATAAAAATGTCAGATTATTTCAAATTCAATAACACATATCATCGTTCGACTTGGCATCTGAAAATGCTTGTGTTTAGATGCTTTTCCACGTAATCCTAAATCAATTGGCTAAAATCGAGAGTCTAAAAAAAAACTATATAACTCTTGAACAGAACAAGCTATCTATGGCGACTTTGCTTAAACCAAAAGAGAATAATTTTTTCTATCTGCCGATAGTATTAACAATCAAGATCAGCTCAACAATAGGTCCGAAATATTGTTTTTGAAATAACCATCAAGAATTAATCTAATTGCTCGAATGTTGATTAATCAAATTTCAGCACAAATTTATGCGCCTGAGTCTTATCTTTGTCATGATGACAATCGCAACTCTCTATCTTGTTCCTATCAGAGATGTCCATCGCGGCTGAAAATCTGCCGCTGCCGCGCCGCGGCGGTTTATAAAAAAATGTTGCCGCGACGCTGCCGCACCGCGATGACTTATAAAAGAAACGCTGCCGCGCCGCTGCCGCGATGAATTATAAAATAAACGTGCCGCCACCGCGCCGCTGCCGCGACGATTTTCAAAAAAGTGTTTCTAATTTCACTGCTGTGACTATATTTGACCAGAGATATGGGTACTAGTCCATCAGATTTATTCAATATCAGGGCGTTTCGTTTGTAAATCGTGAAATTCTATTAAATTCATACAGTTTTTCAATGTCCTCCAAAAAAATCCTGCCGCTGCCGCGATGGTTTTTTAAAAAACCTGCCGCTACCGCGCCGGTGCCGCGATGACTTTTAAAAAAATCTGCCGCTACCGCGCCGCTGCCGCGGTGATTTTTTTTAAAAACCTGCCGCTGCCGCGCCGCCACCGCCACCGCGGCAGCGGCAGCGGCAGCGCCGCGATGGACATCTCTGGTTCCTATGAAGAGTTTTTCGAAAGATACTCACGACTCTTCTTTTTTGAAATGAACAATAGTTTGTTGATTGTAGTTCTTTTAAATAATGTCTAAAAGGACGAAAACTAAGCACACATATGATGCAAAGACTTTTTCTATACTGATTACATGCGAGCTATTATTGTAAAAAACTTATTCAAATATTAACATGAATCTTTTTATTATTTGTCCAACGGTCAATATTTAAACGCAAGCAAACTTTCATTTTATTCTTATCTATTTTCTATTTTTAACTCATAATTATTAACAAACTTTATTCTAATAAGTATTTATTAATAAAATACTTACTAATATCAACAAGTGGATCACCAGCAGGTATAAAACGCCAGATTTTTGGTGGAATAAAAAGTTTAGATTCCATATTACAAAAATCAACATTATGATGTCGACATTCTATAGGGCATATAACATCTGATAGGGATATTGTGTCATCATGATGAATACGTAATGTAAAATTATCAGGATAAATTGTATTCATATCATTAATAAGTTCATGTAAGAAAGAAAGTGATTGATTATATTGAAATCTTTTATTTTCTTTTGGTCCATAAAGGCTAATAGAAATAATACGTTGATGTGGTCCACGTCGAGTAGCATATTGATTACAAAGAGAAGATGGATTTTGGGCTGGATTTGATGTTAAATTAAAATCTAATGGAGGTAAATCGTGTCTATAACATGTACATTCAAGTCGTTGACGATAATCAGTACTTACAATTGTCGGAGCCCAAGGCGTTGAATATGTAAAACGAAATAAAATCAATGAAATAAGAGTACAAATTAGACACCCAAAAAAGAAACGAATGTAAAAACGATTCGTCATTGGCATTATTAATACTTTTATAATATACTCTCTAGCAATTGCTTTGTAATTGTTGTATTTGATTTTTTTGTCTTTTCTTCATATGTGGTATTAATAAATTTTAATTTATAGCATATGACGGTCTACAAGACAATAGAAAAGAAAGTTTAATAGATGAAGTTACAGGATTACAGGATTTACTTTCCATTGATTATTTTTGACTTTAATTGATTTTTTTTCACAGAAAAATATGCTTTTTTCTGTCGACGATTTACTTTCCGTTGATTAAAAAAAAAATTTATTCCAATTAGTCGTTTTCTTAATTGTGGATTTACTTTCCGTGGATTGTTTGCTAAATGAGTAATGAGCGAACGAATTATCATTGTGATAATCAGTGTCTTGTCAGAAAAAAAATTACAATAAATATATAGACAACAACAAAAAAGCTTCAACAAATATTGAATAAATAAAAAATAAGGAAAAGAGATAACTATTTATTTTTTTGGTGCACGTTGAAAATATCTCAATCCAGCTGCTTTTAAGAATGCTGGAATATCAATACGACCTTCATCATAACGTTGCCATAATCTCATCAAATAATCATCTGAAGTAACATTGTTCTTGCGACGTTTTGGAGTTGGAGCCCCAGGTCGTCTTGTAATATGACAATCGAGGCTAAAGCTTGCTCTTTTTTTAATAAATCAATTGCAATGTATATATTTGGATGTGAAGAATTAACGTGTTTTTTCATTCTATTATGTCGACCTTCCAAATAATTAATTGTTCAAGGTGTAATATTACGATAATGATTATACTTATGTGGTGGAAGTCGACTGAACGGTCCAAATGTATTATGATAACGTAGGTGAAGTTAGCCTCATATTCGAGTAAATCCAGCCAAGATTCGGCGCCAAACCCGCCACAGCTGCGCCAAACAGCGCCAGAATATCAACTCGACGAGCTCTATCGATTGGTAACTTTGGATTTTGCATAGCTTCAACCATTCACGAAAAAATCCCAAAATACTAGTTTTTTCCTATGCAAATTTCAGCATACGGATAGTAAATCCAGCCAAGATTCGGCGCCAAAGCTGCCACAGCTGCGCCAGACAGCCCCAAAATACAACTCGACGAGCTCTATCGATTGGTAACTTTGGATTTTCCCTAGCTCCAACCTTTCGCGGAAAAATCCCAAAATACTAGTTTTTTCCTATGCAAATTTTAGCATATGGATAGTAAATCCAGCCAAGATTCGGCGCCAAAGCCGCCCCAGCTGCGCCAGAATACTACTCGACGAGCTGGATAAATCTGAACTCAAATTCCTATAATTTCGCAATTTTTTAAGACCTAGTTTGATCTATAGAAATTCTGATAACATCCTCCAATACAGCTCGTCGAGTTCTACTTCGAACACGAATAGAACACCTGAAACATCTTCCTCGGGGAAACGATAGTAGTTTTACTTTATTGGGCTTCTAGTTTCTGTAGCGAAATACAAGTAATTTCCGATTTTTACAGCTATAGTTTGGGCTATGGAACATCTGATTACAGCATTGAACAGAGCTCATCTAGTTGTACTTGGAACACAGATGGAAGTTCTGGAACATATTCCTGAAGGAATCCTCGATAATATTACTATATAAATTGTCATATTTAACCGATGTTTTCGTATTTTAGAACACATACTTAGAGCTATGGAAAATCTACTTATTCCAATCGATAGAGCTCATCGAGTTCTAATTTGGAACTCTCCGGAGCAGCTGGCGCAGCTTCCTACAAGAATATCGGCTGATTTTAGTAACCATTTGATAGGAGTCATATGCTAATAAATTAGTATTTTCGAATTTTTTCACAAATGGTTTCAGCTATGGAGAATCCAACGTTACCAATCGATAGAACTCATCGAGTTGTATTGTGGAACTGTCTGAAGCAGCTTCCTGCAAGAATGTCGGCTGGGTTTATTAACCATGTGGTAAGATTAGCATAGGAAAAAGTTAGTATTTTGGAATTTTTTCATGAATGGTTCAAGCTATGGAAAATCGAAAGTTACCAATCGATAGAGCTCGTCGAGTAGTATTCTGGCGCTGTCTGGCGCAGCTGGGGCGGGTTTGGCGCCGAATCTTGGCTGGATTTACTCGAATATGAGGCTAACTTCGCCTACGTATTATGATAATAATCAAGAAATTCTTGAATACCTGGATAATTAGGTTTAATACCTAATAAATATTGTAAACCCCATAACATGTGATGTAATGGTAATAATGATATAGCTGCGAAAGATCGAAACCAATCACGAAGATTTTCATCGTCTTTATATGCTGTCTTTAAACCAACATCAACAAATTTATGAAATAATGCTTGCCCATAATGAAATAAACAACCACGAACAGTAACAATTGGATAATGTTTAGTAAATACATTAGCAACACCTAATTCAAAATCAATGGTAATGGTGCGTAATTTTATGAATAGTTTAAATTCCATCATTTTCTTGAATATTACTGCAAATAAATCAAAATAAATTTCTTCAGATTTACCTCCAAGTAATGCAAAGACACACGGAGTAGAAATTCCATCATAATATGCATGAATAGAGTAAGTTTGATAAAAGATAGATGGACATGTATAAAATGTGCCATCACTATACCAATGTTGTTGTTGTGATAAGGAAGCAATATCATTATAAGTGGAAAAAATGAGTGAACGAGTACCACCAAGTAGTCCATCATATAACAAAAACCAATCACCTTGTGTTGTTTTGCAATAAACATCAGGTAATGGTAATGGAAGTTGTTCAATTGTTCGAGGAACTGGCGGACGAGTCTTACGACGATGCTTTTGTAAATTATTTGTTAGTGTGTTAATAGTCGGTAAATTAATAATCAAATCACTGGATCTAATATTAATTGTATGATAAGCTTCTTCGACTATACCATTTATTGGACCAGAATCTTCTATAGCTTTTCGTTTTAAATTTTTTCGCATTTCTAAGACAACCTTGTCATTTTCATCAGGTAAAAGGTGTATGTTCATCACGTACTACAACGGACAAATCTGAATAACTTGTTGCTGTTGCTGTACATTTTACAAAAACGCAGTATTCGGATCCATTTTGACTTTTACGTTTGAAACAATATCGATAATCGAGGTAACATAGTTGCTTTTTACCATGTGTCGATTCAATAAATTCAGCAAACATTTTTTAGGTACGAAGGAAAAAAGTTCTGTATTTCTAGCTTTATATTCATTTTTACGAAATTATCCTAGTTAAATATTATAGCTTCAAAATTGATGAGCATTGCTCATTTGAAACTAAGAATTCGCTTAATCATTATTTTATTGAGTTGTTTATCATAATGATAACTCGTTCGCTCATTACTCATTTACCAAACAATCAACGGAAAGTAAATCCACAATTAAGAAAACGACTAATTGGAATAAAATTTTTTTTTAATCAACGGAAAGTAAATGCTCGACAGAAAAAAACATTTTTTTCTGTGAAAAAAAATCAATTAAAGTCAAAAATAATCAATGGAAAGTAAATCCGCGGAAAGTAAATCCTGTATACGCATGGATACATATAACTATCTTTTTTTTGTAAGATTTTGATTTTGAGACATTAATTTTGTTATGACTTTTTTGTTATAAATATGAATTGATGAAATCACAAAAAAGAGAGAAAACCAATTTTTCTACTCTTTGCTGCACATCAGATAAATATGATTTATGAATAAAAAGACACAAGTTTATTATCTGATAGTTCTCCTTAAGCATTTCTTCAATTATGAAGAACAGAACAGCAAAAAGTAATCGTTTGATTTATTTTAAAAAGTTGATACAGTTCTAATTTTTAATTCCTATTGCTTCATATATTATAACTGTTTTCTGCAACAATTGGTTCATAACAAAAAAAAATTATAAAAATATCATCTCATTTTTGAAATATGCTGATTAACTGTGCAAAAGCTGGTTTTTTTTAGATTAGTTACTCAAAGAAAAATGCTTCCTATGTTAAAAAAATAATCGTGATCAAAATGAAAATTACACTGAAATTATGGAAATATTATCAACTAAATCACTCGAGACATGCATATCTATGTTTATTGTATTAAAGAATCCAAAACAGGTGGTAAATCATGTGACAATTTAGTCATAACACAAAAAAGAATTACATAATTTTATATCATTTCTGAAATATGTTAATTATTTGTGCAAAACCTGTTCCTTGTTTTAAGTTAATTATTCAAAAAAGAAAAACGTTTCCAATGATTAAAAAAGAACAGCAACAATTAAAGTGAAAATTACACTGATATTATGAGAACATCATCAATTAAACTAGTCAAAAGATCAATATAAATTGTTATTCTAGCAAAGAATCCATAGCTAACGATAATTATGAGCGATTTACATTCTGATTGTACGGTTTCAAGTATCGACAGATATTCGTAATAACTTTGGTTTCTCTTGACCGTTTTGAATAATGTTTCTTCTTTGTTTTAATTCACTAGATAACCGTCACTATTAGGCAAGAAAAAATAATCTTTTTCTCGTATGTAGGTTCTCAAGCTATGAGCGCTAATAGAGTGAAAATAAGACTCCTTGTTATCATTGGATCTTAAATTTCACCTAGCTTTTTTAGCATTTTGTAGAGAATACATTAAACGTTCAGAGACTGCATATGGACTGCTGTAATATTACACTTTTCTTGATAATTTTGATAGCCTTTGAACTGACAGATACTTGTCATTTTTTTTGTTCTGCGAGATTAAAAATGTAAATGATGACAAATAGATTTATAAAAAAGATTGAAAATAGTTTCAAATGATAAAGGAATGAAGGCTCTATCTTTTGACAAAAAAAATGAAGCTCCTTTATATTGTAATCCTGACGAAAAAGTATGATATGAAAATAAAAACTCATAATTATCATACTATACCTTCGGCAAGATCTTTTCGTTAATATCTATACCAAATCATGAATAAAATGGCAATTTTCTTATATTAATTGATTTCTCTTTGAAGACACTATCTAATGCTAATTAGAGCGAAAGAGAGAAATCCTTTCTGATACCAGGAAGTTTTTTTTTTTTCTCAACCGAAATATCTGTTGACCTATTCAAAATTCGTTTCGTATAACGTTTTTCCCTACAAAAATTACTAAAAAGGCGCAGCTACGATGCATCATGGATCATTGAATTCATCTTACTGAAATTTATCAAATTTTATGTGGTAATTTTAGTTTGTATCGATTATTAATGATTTCTAGAGAAATGACTTCGAGGGTTATAACGATTTCCGAGAACCATTATATCTTCACTGCTGTCATAATGATAGTCGAGAACATTTTTTCCTGTTCTCTCTTCATATATAATAACAATATCAGCAAGTCGAAACATTTTTATTTGAATTTTTTTTACAAACAGTGCAATGAGATTTCGAATCGTTTTGATAAACGAGTAATGAATAGGTTACTTCGGTTAATTAATAAATGTATACACATATTGATCATACGAATATCCCATTGTTTCAATGACAAAAAAAAATACGACGAAGATCGTTTCGTGTCTTTTTCGAAAGTAAATAAAACGATGATGTTTTAATAGAGCTAAATTTTATAAAGTTAAATACATGAAGAAGTTCAATATCTGAAAAGTTCTAACAAAGTAATCAGTTACTTGAATCATTGAATAGTTGCCTTTTGAAAAGCTACGTATATATAATCTATTATTCAATCTAATTATATATAACAAATAAAACTTACTAGACAAAGAATCATCTAGTTCGCATGCTCATAAAGCTTTGAACACATGAGAAGAATTTTTCTATCGTAAAAGTTTCCCATCGTTTCCCATAATAGAAGACTCCTTCTGACAATCAATTCTTCCAAAATACCTCTTGCAGTTTATTACTTTTTTTGTAGTATTTATGTCCATAACAATATCTAAGTTCAGTGTGGACAATATTTTGCTTTCAATACCATAATGATGTGTCAGTTATGGGTTAGGAAAAAAAACAGCTAATAGAAAACAACAGTCTATTGAGATCATATTATGAAGTCATTTCAGTGCTCTTTTTCAGTATCATATGGGAAAAAAAACATTCCCATGGTCGTTAAATCTAATAGGAGCAGTGCTTATTCGCACATGAGCAGAACTTTCTAAGATAGGAATATATTTAGTAAAACCCTGTTGTGTATTAATGAAAAGATCTGTTCTTTTTTTTGCACTTCCTTCGAGAAATTCACAAATATTTTTATACCAAACGGCGCATTCATAATTGAAGAAAACATACTTTTAGGTATACATGTCGAGATTTGCATTATTTGGTATTTATTCTGATCGTAAAAACGTTTTCCTTTTTGTATGAGAGATTTAAAGGTATTTTTTGAACTAGACTCAAAAAAAAGACTGAATATGTACTCAGCTGCTGTTATTTTGAGTATTTCTTCGCGAACAACCGTACTCATTGCAATTAGCTTAAGACTAATAAATATGTTCATGGTCCATTCCACTTAAACGAACTCCACCTATACTATTCAAACTTCAACATACATGATTGACTTAAATAAGTTCTACAAAAAAGACTAGTATTTTTTTTTTAGGTCTTTCTTCACTCTTTTTCATCTTACACATATGAGATAAATAAAATAAACTCGTTTATTAATGATGTATCGCATAAAACTGAATTGAGATCAAGAATTATTGGCAAGACAATCAAAAACACTCACTTTTTTTGGGACCTAATAGAAGACTTCCTTCTTGAGACTTATGAACGATAAGACAAAATAGACGATTCTTGATCTTCTAATTGGTCGAAAGTTTTATGATAAATTTTATTTTTAAATGAAATATAAATGCTCAGTCAAAGGCATGAATAGATCAATTAATCAAATCTTATTCGTGCTTGTCGATTACAACATTGACTAGATTCCTTCTATCCTTCTGGATTGTTACTTGTATGTATTAGAAAAATTTGGAAGAATTTATTAGGAAGTGACAGTACAAAGATTATCTCATTTGTAAGCTCTTTTTCAAAAACTGTTAGAACAGATGATGCATGAAGAATAAGTTAATTTTAAATTGTCTTTTTGAAATTTTCATAAGAATGATCTATGAGGAATTAAATTTATTACAATTCATTTTATTGTTTATCAAGTTACTAAGACATAAGTACTATTACGTCTTTTACCATCTTTAGACTCTTTACTGCTGTAAGCGTAGAAAACTAAAACAGAATAAATTGAATTTCTCATTGACAAATGTCTTATGACGTTCGTAGAAAAAAGCATTTTAAGACAGACCAGTCGTTGTATCATTTTATAAAAACAAATGACACGAAAAGAACTTGATGCATTACTATTTCCCTTTGATTCACTCTTACTTAATGTTGTATTGAAAACATCAGATTTTTATATACATTCTTTTCCTAACCGATTTTTTCTCTTACTCATCTATAACATAATAAATCATCTTACTTTATATTCGACTATGATTCTCAGTACTATTCTTTTGACATGTTTTTCATCAAATATGATGTTGTTATTCATACAATATTCTTCTCAAATAAAAAGAATGCTTACCCTATTGACCAGTTATTGTCATCATATTAACTGATAAAAGATATACTGTACCTATCTATGATGAATTTCTTGTATAGATTCGAAGTTGTTTATGCGTGAATTAATTTAGAAGAATGAAGACAGTCTGATTGATTTTGTTTTTAATTTGCAAATAATATCGATTTCTTTTTCTAGTTCTTTTTTATTCCTATTTTTACAGATGAAAATACGATTCTAACTTCGCTCAGATAATTTCTATTTTTCTAGAAAAGAAAATTTTCGATATATTTTTTTCTGTAATATATTTTTTGCTAAGAGCATTCTAAGTCCTTCAACGAGAGAGAAAAGAAAGTGGCTCGTTCTTTATATGTCATTCATGATCTTAACATATGTGCTCATTCTCTTTTGTCAATTATTGCAAACGTGACATGACAGTTATAAACACTGCTTGTTCTTATTTCGCACAAAATTTCAACATTGTTCTTGTTTTTTTAATAAATAATCAATATGAATAAGCATCGTTATGAGATAGACTCTCCGTATATCTACTTGTCTTCGTTCAAATCAATAACAACTTACATATTGAACAGATTTCTATGTTAAATATAAATTTTGAAGTAGTTTAAAATTGAGATTTTTTTTTCAGACTATTTTGAATATGCGAATCAATAGTGATTATTATATTAAAGGAATATTTCACTTATCTTTGTTTTTCTTTTATTTAATATATGTACACATATATGCATAGTGCAGACAAAAATAGGAAAAAGCAAACAAACAGACAAACAAACAAATAGATGAATGTCAACTAATTTGCTATTTAGTTTCGTTGATTTTGATATTGTTGTAGAGAATGAAAATCCATAGGTACATTCGGTGGTTGCTGACCAGAAAGAGGAAAAAATGGTGGAACCGACGATGAAAATGTTTGAGGAGTTGTTGAATTAAACCAAACTTGTGATGAAACGGGCGGTGGTGGTGGTAGAACTGTTTGAGGAATTGATGGTTGAAGCCGTTTCATAAGTAGATTTTCAAACGGATTTGTTCGAGGAAGTTGATTAGATGGTTGTGAAGAAGTTGCTGTTGTTGTTGTTGTTGTTGTTGTTGTCGTCGGTGGTATTGCATTTGGATCTGTAAGTTGCCGTAATGTTTGTGTAAGCATTTCAAGACTTTTTTCAAAACCGGTTGATTGTGAATGTTGTATCAGTAAATCAGTTATTAAATTAACATCAATCATTGGTGTTTGCTAAAATAACATTAAATAAAATTTTCGTTGTTTAATAACAATTAAAATTTACTTGTAATGTTGTGTTATTTTCACCATTAACTAATGGTGATAAATTTGAATTATCTTTATTTGATCGTTCATCAGCATCATCAAAATATTGTTGAGATGATTGATGACGATGATGAACATGTTTACGATGATGACGAGGATCAGCACGTGTTGTTCGTACAACTATTTCAAAATAAATAAAAAAATATTATAATTACTATTTCCAAAGAAGAAAAAAAAACTCTATTTACTTGCGGTGCGATCTGATGGAGATTTTGCTATGATACAAAATATTAAATTTTTATTTTCATATAAAATTATACAATACTTACAATTATTTTCTTCATTATCAGATAAATCCATATCAGTTTGACGATAATCAGGAGGAGTATTTCCTATATAATAAAAAAATTAAAATTATTACAGATATATACAAATATTTCATATTGTGCCACTGTCTGTATACTGTGTAGTAGATGTCTAGTCAAAGAAGAACTAACAGATATATAGCACAGATTATATCAAATCTGTTTTTTTTTGTTCAGTGTGAATCACATGAGAATTATTATTATTTAATTGAATACTGTGTGTATGATACAATATAGAAAAATAATGTGCCATTTATTTCCTGAAAATCTTAATTAGAAACAAAAGTTTTATTTTATTTGAATTTATTTTTCGTAATTCTTGAGTCTGGATTCAGAATCTAACTTTTTTTGTAAAATAATGATAATATTAAAGCATTTTTTGTTTGAAATAGAAGAAAAAATTGTTGCACATTTTATAATTAATAAGAAAAATATAAAGACAAAGCTCTTAGACAACTTCCGGTAAGATAAGATTATAGGATACAGTGGAAGTCCCTACATTGCATGATAAGAAAAAAAAATTTTAATTATGTAGTCAAAGAAAGACAAATAATGAATACATCTTCGTCACAAAATTCTAACCCATAAATATGTTTCACAATTTATAAGTCAAGTAGTTAAATTTCTCACGATACATAAAATATCCTAAAAGTAATAATATTCATATTATAATAATACAATTTTCGTGTACAAGTTATTTGTAGAAAGCTATGCACTGTTTTTGATGAATAAGTTAGCTTAACTTCTCAATGAAGATAATCTAAATGATTTTGTGAGGACTGAAAACAAATCAAAGACGATGTGCAACCACAATTGAAGAATGGTTAGTGTAAACTTATCTCATACGTCACTAAAAGAATAATGAAATATAGAACATCTTTCGGTACATCAATATTTATCAAGAGATATTTTTCTCAAGCCATCTATATAGAATTATACTGTCCGCTAGGCAATATATAGACGTGAATTGTTTTCTCTTGTAACAATCTTCAAAAATCTATGAGACGAATCTTAATTGTTCATAATACAAGTCAACTTGAGTGTTAGAGAGTTGCGCATCCTAGGTCTACAAAAATGTGAACACGCAGCTCTCTACTTGCTTGATCTCATTTACATAAATACAACTAAAACTATTCTATTACAGCTGAAGATTTCGGCATTACTGTTGGTTTGACGAATTTCGATTATAAATTAACGGGTATTAGTAAAATACGCTCTCACCCACTCTGACCACCGTTTCATTCGAAGATAGTATCGATGTATAGAGCATCCATGAGACCCCATTCTCTTCAATCAATCTTAGAGAAAAGAATTAAATATCATTTTTATAAGTCCACTATCACCCACTCTCATCCGTTCTGACCCAGATCTTAACAAGAGGGTGTGAATGTGGATGTGGGTGGAAATCTGGGTGTGAGTGGGTGCGGACCGGGTTTGTAATTTGTGTGGAGTCTAGGTATAGATGTGAACGTGGGATGTGGATAAGGTGCGACGGTGAGTGTGGATGTGGATGGAGAGAAGACACACATCCACACAGGCATACGCACTCCCATTTCCACGTTCTGCTCACTGCTAGACTAGCACCCACACCTATATCCTATGAGATTGGATATGAGTGTGATTGTCAGATTGGGTTTGGGTTTAGGTGTTGGGTATATGTGTAGTGGTTGTGAGTATGGGTTTAGCCGTGGGTATGAACAGGACATGGAAATCGAAGTGCGTATGCCTGTGTGGATGTGGATCTTCTCTCCATCCATACCAACACTCACCGTCACATCTTATACACATCCCACGCTCACACCCATATCCAGACCCCACACAAAGTCCAAACCCGCTTCGCACCCACACTCACACCCTCTTGTTAAGATCTGGGTGAGAGTGGACTCATAAAAATGATATTTGATTCTTTTGTCTAAGATTGATTGAAGAGAATGGATCAGAGTGGGTCTCATGAATGGAGAATTTTATGCTCTATACATCGATACTATCTTTGAATGAAATGACGATCAGAGTGGGTGAGAGAGTATCTTACTAATATCCTAAATTAACTGTTTTGTTAACATGATGCTCTTTTCAGCTAAACGAAAATTTTTAATTTATCAAGTGTCGAGTAACGAAAATGTAAACAACAAGAAAATACTACATTGGCTTTTATTTTCTAATGAACAGCTAAAGTCTTGATTCTTCATTTGTTCATGTACACAAAAAACTGCCAGATATCGATGGGGAAAAGAACGCAAGTTCAGACACGCAGTGTCATTAATTTTGCTATAGCTTTAATCATATCTTACAAAGACAATGCAATGATAAATAATATGATGTATTTAATTAAAGATTATATGAAATTCGAATATTAGATACAATTGAATAAATGTAATATTCATAAATACATAAAGAACAAAATAAAAACAGATAATTTTATTCTTACCTGGTGATGGCACATTATCTGCGGATGGTGGTGATACAGTTTCAGGTAAATCTCTTATTAAACTATCAAGTTTTTTTTTTAATGTTGCTACTTTATCACCAAAATTTTTGTATGCCTATTGATAAATAATAAATCGAGAAAGACATATATATATTATTGACGAAAACCTAAACTAATAATAATACAAACTTCAACAACAATATTAGCATCTTGATATTGTGCATCATAAAAAATTTCAGCTTGTTTACAATGTTGTTTAATTGTTTTACGTTCTTCTAAAAGACGTTCAAAATATCGAACATATTCTTGAAATTTTTCTCGACTATTTTCATATTCAATATAATATGCATCAGTTGATGTTTTATCTTAAATATAAAAAGAATATTTTGTTTTTCAAATGCATGCATCAACGTTTCTTTTTCTTACCTTTCAGTTTTCGAACATTTTCAATTGACATTCCATCAATAAGTTTTAAATCATTATTTATCATTTGTTCTTTAACAAGTGTTTCACCTTCAAGTTGTTTAAAACGTATCAATGATTCACATAATGATTTTGGCTAAACAAATTAAAAAAAAAAGTTTTTTCTTTGTTTTATATAGTAAAAAAAAATCAATTCTTAATTTTTACTTGAAATTCAGAAATAACACGAGTTACTTCTTTATCTTTTTCATAAACTTCAGTACCAACTAATTTTTTTAACAATTCATCAATAAAATCTTCATCATAAACACCACGTTCACGCCATATTTCAAGTATACGTTGAACTTTTTTTTTAATTGCATTTTCTTTAACATAAATCATTGAAGAATTTAGAAAAGGTTTAAATGCTTGTTGGTAAACTAATGCATTATGTTTTTTAGCATTTTGTATAACATCATTAGCAACATAAAATAATGTTAAACGATGTAATGGTTTTGATTTTTTTAAAACTTTAAACCATGTTTTGATTAAATGTTCATATTGAGAACGATGATATAAAATCCATAATGATAATGTTTGAACACTTTCTTGAGTACTATTAACAAGTGTAAGACGTTTTTCAAAACTTGATGATGATGATGATGTCGCAGGATCATCAGTTGTTGTTGAAGCCATAGAAAATAAAAGATTGAATAAACAAATAATTTTATCACTGTTCTCAATTAAAAACAATGAACGATATTTTTTGATTGATAAATATATCAAGAAGAACTTGATTGGATAGTCTACTTCAAAATTCTCTTTGAATGGAAACTGGATGATAGGAGATTGAGAGAATGGAGGATATGCCAATTAGAATGAGGTGAACTACAATTGACGTGTACACCAATGGAATATATTTTAGAATAGTATATATATATTTAATTGGAAACTAGCGCCCTCTTGCTGTTATTCTTGTTGAATAATCGTAGTAGCAAGTGATAATCAATGATATTAGAAGGAAAGAAGAGAGTAAAATATAAAATGAACTTAAGTTTTTGAAAAGCGA
The DNA here is from genome assembly GCA_905250075.1 of Rotaria sp. Silwood1. Taxonomy (NCBI): domain Eukaryota; kingdom Metazoa; phylum Rotifera; class Eurotatoria; order Philodinida; family Philodinidae; genus Rotaria; species Rotaria sp. Silwood1. The sequence goes on along the minus strand of CAJNOP010000022.1, from coordinate 499,678 downwards.
TTGTTTTGTAACATATAGGCAGCATATATGGATTTCGTTCTATCGTATACACCGTTTTGTTCCATCGAAAATTGTAATAGAATGATCAAGAACAACGACATTGAATGTAGTTTCAAACAAGGAAAAAATCTACACTATCCCAGTCACCATAGAATATGGTGTATAAGCAACCGTTTACGGTAACGAATGGTGACCGTAACAATAGACTGAGGTAATTAAGCAGCTAGCAGAGATTGAAGCCAAAATTTAATAGCTTGTTTAATTATCGATTACGCCAGGTTGTTTTTTTTACAAAGTAATTTCAATTTCCCGTGAGTTCAACAATTAAAATATTCAAAACAATGTACCCATTGTTTGATCTCCTATACCCAGTAAAAAATACTCTCCACAAAGAACGCCTTCATCGAAACACGGAAAGCTATCTTTACCACAAATAACGTATTCTGAAGTTGGACGAACACATTCATAAGCAAGAGGAGTATACACTGCATCTGAAAGGCTTTCTTTGACGTTCTCTACATAAGTACCTCCTAATGAATTCTTCAAACTGATGAGCATGTTGTAGATAATGCAATATCATTCCTAGAAAGAAAAGAACATATTCTCTGTCGTTCTCGAGGTCTTGAAATGTTTGTTTATAAATTCAAAATTCAGTTTTCAGTGGTACAGGTTATGAAAGCGTGAAGGACGCGTGGCTTCTGCTTCTGAAAACAAAATGCATTCTTTTAGTTTCGTAAGCTCAATCAAATTACCTCGTTGTATTGAAAAAGAATATTGTCTAGCTCAGATCATGTTCAAATTTTAGATTGGATGTTGGACATAGAGTGAGTGACTTTCTCATTTTCGTCTATAAAAAATCTATGTACGAGTATATAGAGCTTATCAAAAATCCTTCTTGAGAAAAATGTAACCTAGAGATCACTTTTCCTCATAAGAATTCTCCAGAAACCCCTGAACGTTGAAGAAATCTTTATGGAGTCTCGAAAAAGTCAAACAAAAAATGAGAAATACCTGTTGAATGTGCTCAATTGGAGATGTTCTAGAATAAAAAAAAGCTTCTCTAAAAAAACCATTCGTAATCATTTTAAATTGTAACGATCAAGAATTTATTTCAAAAATGTGAAAACCTTTTTTATTTTAGAAAATTGAGCCAGAATATTTTAAGAGTGAATGAAGAAAAGTTTTAATAAACGTTGTTCAAAACAATTTATCTTTAAGTTCGAGTATTGTATCATCATATGTACATGTATGAAGACAAGTCAGACAATGATTTGAATAATACTTTATAGAATGTCAGTAAGTTTACTCTCTTGTTAATCGATCCATTATATAATAACACTCATCAAGATCTGATCATAGTTGTTGTGCAAGTATTAGATATTATTGGCATATTGAAAAACAGATATATTTAGAGAGAAAAGTGTTCTATTACGAATTATATTATTGAGAGATACAGTCCTTATATATGAAATTACATTGCTATTAATAAGCCTTCTGATCTAATAGGGCTTGATATTTGACAAGTATTTATCTTGAAGCTGTAATTTTCGTTTTTCCATGATGTTGTGTCATCATACAACAAAGTTCTCATTCCTTAAATAGATAGTATGAAATAAGTAATTACAATGCCGAATGAGAATATTATATCTTTTAATCTAGTCATAGTGAACAGACGGTTTATTCTAGGCTAAGTAATTATATGATAGTATCATCTAAAAAGGTTAATGCGATCTAGTTGTAAAAAATGTAGTTTTAACAGCAGATAAATGTTTAAAAAATGTTGCTCGAACTCTATTTATAATCTATTGGTGAATCAATCTATTCACATGACAAAAAAATACATAGTTTTTAATCATAAATGAAATTGTTGTGCTTGGTAAAATTTTTCGAAATCTACAGTATATTTTGCCATATGCTCTGCAAAATCTCGATAGGGTAACAAATCAGCTTCTGTTTCTTTACGCCTTATCTCATATTTCCATCATTGTTTACAAGCATTTATTGTGTCTTCAACAGTAAAATTAAGTTTAGTCAAAAAATCTTTTTCTAAATGTTGTCAACGATGTATCCAGTTTCAGATTTGTCTAATATAGCACATCTCATCATTTCTTTTTTTTTTGTTTTACAGTTGTCACCGATAACACTAGTGATAGGTTCCCAAACATAACTATTGTTCGGTACGACAAGATCAAAAGGTCGCCAATCGACAAGTCATGAACGTAAGTCTCCACTATTGATATCAAATGGTAGAGTAAATATAGTATTATTGATATCACGATTAGGTGTGTACTAAACGATATTTTTCATTGTAATACGAGGAAATTTAGCGAGCTATCGACGAAGTGGTAATGTTTCATTGTTAAGACAAGTACAATAGTCAAGCATAATTTCTTTTTCTTTTTGTTCAACTTCAATTTCCATTTTAGCCACATCAATCTGATCTTCTTGAATAAGTTATTCGAGTTTTTTCAAAGATTTGTTGACATTGTACAATAATAGTGCCATAAGTGTCAAAATATTTATTTTGTTAATAAAGAAACACATCATAAGGTTAAATACATGAATAATATTGTAGCATTGTTTACTTTATGAGAAAGAAAATGTGTCATATTACAGAATGAATAGTAACATAAATCAGTAGAGAATATTGTTCAATTAATACTGATGTCTATTCATTGAAAATAATGATAAATTAATAGATGTCGATTAAATCGTCGAGAAACGTGTTAAGTTCGAAAAGTATCTAAATGTTATATGCAGAATATATCGAGATTTGAATTCAATAAATAGAATACCTACCTAGTATAATTTAATGAACAAATGAGCAAAGAAATCAAAGGAAAAATTCTCGATGCTTTTTTATGTGTTCGATATTAATTTATATCAAAAAGACAATGAAATTATCCCAAAAATTCTACAAAAAACCTCACCATCAACTAAAGAAATATATTTCTTTTTAAAGCTTATACGTTTCCAATAACCATAATAGTGAAGGTAGTTAGTATTCACGCACATGTATTGAAAATACAAGACATATTTTGATATTATATTGATTCATCATGTTTCAAGCAATGTCAGTTGATACGGTAGTTTTCATGTCTCCAAAAACATTCTTCAAACTATTCTTTAACAATTCTATTGTACAGAGCACAAGAATCTGAGGAAACTGTGAGGAGTCGACGTGTTTTATACGACCTGAGAACAGATTCAATCTGTATTTCCTAGAAATACTATAAATTCCCATGTCACAAAAACTGGATCATTTTGACTGATTAACTGGAGTGAATATGCATATCTTCAATTCGAAGAGTTAGTTTAGTATAATCTCAAAATTTATACATAATTTAAAATTAATTAAAAGATACAAATCTTAATCAGCATTGTTTTTCTATAATATTTATCTTTCTTGCATTAATATATCGAATATAATAAATTAATTTTACTTCTGATGTAATAATAAGCATGAAACTATTTTGACCAATATGTGTTAATTGTATATCATAGATATGACTAAACAAAATCAACATCAATTTCCTGAAAAATGATTCAATAATTTTGAACACTCGTTTCAGAATACATTTCATGATCAGAATTATATTTACAATGATAAATCAAAAGCGAAATCCATGAAAATTTCAACAAGATTCATGTCATGATCGTTTTTGTTTCAGAGAAATAAGCTTATACCAAAAAAAGAATTTTTTCATGCAAAAACAATTTTTTAAACGATAATAAAACCTGCATGATCTAAAAGCGAACCTTTGCAAATAGTTCTCTAAAGTCAAACAATTGATGATTGGGTCTTTTTGCGCGAGCTCAATTGTAGGTCATGCAAGCTAATCGAAGGAAAAAATTTGGGTGATTGATACTAGCTCAGTTAGATGATATGGAAGTGTCAAACTTCTAATTGATAGATTTATCATTCGGTATTTTACTTATTAAAAAAGAAAAAAAACAAAATCTTGGTTCACCGATTTCTTCTCTAACTATCGATTATTTTAAATTAAAAACTTTCTTGATTTTCAATTACTCAAAATGAAATTTTTTATTTTTTCTTTAATCAAAACATATCATTGTTATTTTTTTATTTTTAATTATTGAGATGCATCTCAAATATATTCATATTGTTGTTATGTATGACTTACATGACAAGTCATTCTTGTGAAATCATAAAAATTTTCATCACTCAATTCACTCCATAAATATTTCATGTTTGGTCCAATAACATTCGATGCTGCATTGGCTTGAATTACATAAATATTTCAAGGTGATGATCATTGAAACATCATGATTTATTCAAGTTTTAGAGTAAAACTAGTTCGATAGGATTATTTAACTATCAATTTTTTATTTCAATTCATCCATCTACAGATGAATCTCTTCCATTGTTTGTCTTATCTATATGCATAAATCATAAAAAATAGTATTATATCATTATGAGCTCTTGGTTGTCGACGTTGAATATCATTCATTATCGAAATAGATATCATTGATACTCATAAATTTCATGGAATAATGGAACAAACTCTATTTTTGTAGACATTCATACATGTTATCTAAATAGATGAAATAAATTTGAATTTAATCTCGTATGTTATTTATACAAAAATAAGCAAATATTGATCGAACAGGAGCATATCCAGAATTTAATTAATTGATTTCGAGTAAAATAAAATAGTATTGAATATTATTTTTTAGAAAAGAACCAATGTATATTATAATATATCTTGGCTAGAAATAGACAAAACCAATACATAGAATGACGATTTTTATCTATGAATTATGCTACGGTTGATTTTCTTTTTTTATTGTAATTGAAAATTTCTTTGAAACAAAAAGAAGTTCTTTTTTTTTTGGTTGAGAAAATAGATGTACTTGTAAAAGAGTTAATAGTGAAAACATACTTAAGTATTGTGAGTAGGGATGAACGGTGACATTTATTTACTTGCATTATCGCCAACGTTGCACTGGTGATACGATTACTGGTTTAATTTTTTCGATAGAGAAAGCGTTTTTAGACAAAGTATCGATATTTTATAAAGGTTGACAAAAGTAAATCGCGGACGGAGACTCCAAGTATGTAATCACTTTTTCAATATTGTATACCTGATGTTTCGGTCATCTTACCTATAATAGCTGTCCCACAATGAGTGACTGAGTAACGAGTTTTAAGAAATTGATTGGAGATCGGATTTCCTGCCTCCGGTTCACTGTTTTAGCATTGATAAAATATCATTATTTTCTCTAAAAACTCTTTCTTTATGGAAAAAATTAAACCTGTTAGACTGATGAACAGCCAGTGAGATCAGTGAAAGATCGATGAAAAACTGATGAAGCTAGTAATCATACCATCGGTTATTGTCACCGCTGCATCCCTATTGGGAGTAGCATCTTTTTGTTAATTTATTTTCAATTTAAGTTTTTGAAAATTTAAATTTAAACCCAATTTACATAAATTTAAATGTATTTAAATCAAATTTAAATTTAAAACTAATGCAAATTGATCACTACTAATATTAGGAGTGATTGTTGTATATGTGATGAGTAATCTTTAGCATCAAGTAATTTCATTCGGAATTAATAATCATCATCGTTGAAATTAGGAAATATTTTCTCCGTCAACAGCTTTGACAAGATATTTTAATGATAATATTGATAATGTAGCAGAGTGTATGATATTGAAACATACAGATAACAAAGTTCGCCTTGTTAACAATTGTTTTTTATTGATTATGTGAATGAATTCTTTTGGGTTAATATTCATTGAACAACATTAACAATTGAAGAATTACTGAATCAAATAGATGATCGCTGGTCAGCATTTCTACAGGCAGCAATTTTCCAAAAAAAAAAAAAGTTTCTCCAATAATGCGTTTGCTATAAATAAGACATCTAAATTAGTCTTTGGAAAGCTCGAATTTGATTATTAAAACATAGTGAGACAAATTATGAGTAAGATTGATAAAAATTTCTGCAAGCGAGAATAAATAAATTGATAATAAAAGACCAAGAATATTTTTGTGTTTGTTTTGTCTACTTATAGATTCCAAATCAAGCATAATAACTCACAACTCGTTATCTTTTTGTATGAATATATTTATTTTTAAAAGCATATGCATCAATCTAAACCGTTATCATTATATGTAGAACAGAACAACATGAATGTATCAATTGCATGATGATAGTTGTGTAAGAAAAGGAGAAACAGTACACTGAACCAAACAATCATCGTCTAGTGTTGAATAATGAATCTGATTTGAGACATATTGACATGGAATGAAAGTTTTATAGATTCTTATCAGCCAGGTATAGTGTACGCACAACAGCTATTGACTATTTCAATTGTCGAAGTGCAAATTTGACATGACAGAAGTCGTATTTCTGTACGAGGTCAATTTCATCAGTTATCCATCTTCCCTCCCCCTTTTCCTTGAACTTGCATGATTTTCGGTTTACTTAGAGAACAACTGAGGCAATTTAACATTGTTTTTCTCTGATTGTCATACTTTCTGATGTTCATTGTTCTACATGATAGAAAATAATTTGTTATTTACATATGTCTCTCCATTTTTCTATTTCAATATACAAGAGCTCAAGTTGCTTGTCAATCGAGTAAGTTTTTACTAAGAGAAAAACAAAAAAGTTTTCGTCGATAATTAAACATAAAGTTTGCCTTGCTCTTTAAAAGAAATGACGCTAATAATTCTACATGAATAGAAAACGCAATATCATGAGTTTTAAATTTTGTTACTTAGTCTAATTTATTCTTCTTTCTTTTAATTCATCTGTAGTTTGAAAAATTAGTTAAACGTTATTCTATAAATTTTTAATGATACAATCAAAATAATATAACATTACATAAATACAATTTGAAATCAGAACATCAAATTCATATTTTATCAAATATTTTTCTTGTTCAAGACCATAATCTTCATCAAAAAGAAAACAAATTATAGTCTTTACTTCAATAAAACATTACAAGTAAACAATTCAATACCAATAATACATAAACTCCTAATTATTTTCAAATTTTATAAGTGATTTTTTTATAATTTTTGTCTCATAATTTTTTTTCGTGAAATATTGATTTGAATAATACTTTATATATAGTATACAGTGAATAAAACGAACAAGAAAAAAAAGCCTGTTTAATTATAATGAATAAAACAAAAAAACAGAACATAGTTTTTCTCATCATTACGTACATAGATACATAACAAAAAGCAGCATTTATTTATTTGATCACTAGTAGTCTGTACATATTACCAATCGCCCCCTCCAAAATCACCTCCTAAATAGAAATATATATATACATATTAATTGTGAAATATAAAATCAACGTACCACCAAAGTCTCCACCGCCGAAATCGCCACCACCATAATCTCCACCGCCGAAGTCACCACCACCAAAATCGTCACCACCACCAAAATCGTTACCACCACCAAAATCTATAACACATAAATTATAAACTTGAATTATAAATATTTTTTGCTCTTACCACCACCGCCAGCATAATCATTTGATCCACCTCCATAGTCATAATTTCCTCCATCATTATTTGTATCATATTGAAAACCATCTGTTTGTGTGTCGTTATAATTTGAATAATCATTATTTGTTGTGTCTTGATTATAGTTATTTGTTGTATCATTATCATAACTATTAAAATTAAAATATGAAATAAATCATTACAATTAAAATATAAATGTTAGACATACTAGTTATTGACAATGGTTGTATCATTACCTCCATCCCATCCACTGAAATGAAAAAAATATTTATTTCCATGAAAAGAAACAAAAGTCACTTATGTTTCGGATCCGATTAACATATAAAAATATCTTTGAACTTACCCGTATCCACCATAATATCCAGAAGGTCCCATTCCATAGCCCCAACCTCCATGACCACCAAAACCACCTCCCCATGCATACCCAAGAGCACCTAATTATAAAACAAGTTTAGTACTTATATTTGAACGTATTTTTTAGAGATCTTACCACCAAGTAATGCTCCACCAGCCAGACCTAATCCTACACCAGCTAATGAACTTCCACCGCCTCCTCTATAACCACCATAACCTCCTCCTCCTCCGCCACCGCCATATGTGGGCGAAGGTTGAACGACTACTGTTGTATGATAGTTTGGTTGTTGACTATTTGGTGCACCTGTACCTCCATATGGTGAATGGTACGATTGCTGTGGTTGATTACCTTGCAATGTTGGATACATTGGACGTTGTTGTTGTTGTGAAGAATAGAGATTTGAAGATGGATAGGCTATAAAAAAGAAGGATTATTTCAATATTTATCAAGAAAAACATCTAGGTAAAAATAAATACATACGTGGTGGTGGACCAGATGGTGGAGCAGATGGTCGAACAGCATCACCATGTTGCTGAGAAGGTGGTGGTAGAGGTTGTTGAGGTGGAGGTGGCAACTAAATAAAAAACAAGATTAACAAAACGATTATCAATATTTAACAGAATCCATTTACTGTAGACACGATTGCTTTCATCCAATCACTGAAAATTGACAGATTTTAAAAAAATCAACAAATTAATTTTTTTTAATATTATTACTTGAGATGAGTAACATCATTACAAAGAATCCATACAATTTCTGAATGATGATGTCCAGGTGAAGATCGTGGTAAAGCAATAAGATTAGCTTCATCAGTTGGTCGAGGAAATGGTGGTCGATTAGGTAAACATCTTGTATATGGTCCAACACAAAGATTTTGTGCTATATCACGAATACGTATTGATCCTTCTGGTTTTCGATCACTTTGTTTTTCATACCATTGCAATGTTGAATCATCAAAGAGTACAAAATAAAAATCTTTCCATTTTTTTGATAATAAACCCTCTATGAATACAAAAAAAAAGAGTTCGATTAAAATCTAATTGAATAAACTTACTATAATAATAACGAAGATAACCCGTCTTTATATGACGTGACATAGTTTCTTTTCTTTTGGTCTAAAAATTGATTCACATATTTATACATATATATACGTAAAACAATTTATTATTGACGCTCAAGCTGAATGATTATGACTCAAACGACAACTAATCATTTCTCAAGCACATGAGGTGCTTTCTATTGCCCTACTAACGGGTGGGTGCGTTGTTCTGTCTGTTTATTGTGAGTGTTAGATGCCGATTTTTTTTTTCATTATTATTCATGGCGATAGTGCTAGAAAGAAAAAAAGAAAAGAAAAGAGAAGAGAAGAAAAAGTTTTGCGTTCGCCGGTTCGGTTCTTTCAACAACAGACGAGTTTCTATTAGAAAAAACGTAAAGAACAGATAAACATATTCTGGAAGGAACAAAAAAAAGATATCATCATTTTTCTTTTTTGTGTGCCTTCATTGAATAAAGACCTAGTAAAAACACCATTAGATGGCGCTCAAACAATGGCATCAAAATAAAAAAACAACATGATTCTAGTAAATACCTTGTATTGCTTTGATTTACATATTAGACGAAAAAAAAAGAGTAGGATTGAATGCATATATGAATATCCATGCTTTTCAAGTGCTGTAATCAATGAAGAAAAAACTTCATTAATTGTTTTTAATTGTAAAATTCTCAATTTTCACTAAGACAATATGTCGACATATTCCACAACTATAGAACATCTACATAAATTTGTATGTAAGCCTTCGTTTTCTTTTCCAGAAGTTATGTTGTTGATGTGTTGATTACATGCTTATATAGATATAGCTCTCCAGTATCTCTTTCTACTATCCATCTCTTTTTGATCTAGTATAATATTTGTAAGAAACCTGATAAGAATGAGAAAATTATTGTCCAACAATTAATGAGACATCCCATAAAATGATCAAGATGTATAAGAGTAGATTTTGATCTAATGAATTTTAACTTTCAAGTATTTTATATAAGATAATAAGGATCACTGCGGCAAACATGCTGATATTCCTTTAGTCATACTTTAGATAAATTTTTGTTATTGTAACATGCAATTTATTAGTTTTACTTTCTACAGTAGTTTTCAGTTATGACATGTTAGGTAACTTTGTTGCAATAGAAATACATAGAGGTTCTATATTAATTATTAATACGTCAAATTCTAAACACCTGCTAAAATATTAGCTCAAAATCTTAACCGATATTTGAGATATAGGTCATCTACCTAGTTCAATAGATGGAATCTTCTTGACGTAGTATTTTGCACATATCTTGAAATTAAGATGATCACTGTTCATGATGTTGTGAATCATACCTAGTTCTCAATGAAACCTTCAAAGTGATAGAAGAGAATTGGAGCTATCAATATTAATTGACTGAGCAACCTATCTATTAAGACTTAAAGCTGATACTTTCACAAACTGTTTAAAATTCAACGTATTCATAATTGATCTAGGACCTCTATATATCTCCATTGCAACAAAATCATCTAACATGTCATAACTGAAAACTACTGTATAAGGTGAGAGTAAAGGAATATTACTATGATTGCTGCAGTGAACTTCATTTTCTTATATAAATACTTGAAAGTTAAAAGTCATTAGATCAATATTTGCATCTATTCATCTTGATCCTTTGCTGAGGATGTCTCATTATTATTGAACAGTAATATTTTTCGCTCTAATCAAATTTTTTAAAGATAGAGTATTAGATAAAGAAGATGGATAGCAGGAAGAGATACTCGAGAGCTATATCTCTATAAACAGATAATCAACACATCAACAACAGAACTTCTTGAAAAGAAAACAAAGGATTTTACATGAATTTATGTGGATGTCCTATAATTTTGACTTACCGTGCAATTATATACGCAATATTTCAAATATTCATGTACACATTAATATCTTATTTGAATAAAAAACAAAACAAATAAACAAACAGAAAAAGATAAACTGAAAAAACAACGACATTAACAAAAAAGAAAAGAAACTGAGTGCCACTGCTGGATACGAATGAGAAGAAGCCAAATAGAAAAAAAGAAAGAAAAATACGGCAATATTCTTGTCTATCATTCGTTCACTGTAAAAGAAAGAAAAAAAAAAACAAACTTCTAGACCGAATTCATTCATTTCAATATTCCATCTCGTCTTAATTTTAAACAAGCAAGTACAACTTGACATTGATACATTGAACCTTGTAATTCTGATGACATTTGATCAAGATCTGCTTGTACATTATTTCCAATAGCATTTAAACGTTGATTACTACCAGAAAAATAATTTGTTACAATTAATTTTGATGGTCTCATTAATGTTGGTCCAAAAACTACAGCTAAATTATCCAAATGCATCATATTTAAATCCGAATATTGACTAACACGTATTAAATGATCTAATAAATAAAATAAAATTTTTCGATTATCAGGATGTAATGATTCAAATGTTTTCAATAATGTTATATGTTGATTGTCAATATCAGTTAATTGTATAGCATTTAAAAATTCTGTATAAAGTGTACTTGTAAATAATGGTTCAGGTAATTCACGAAAAAATAATTTCAATAAATTAGCTGCAACATGTACATTTTTTTCAGATAACATTTCTTCACCACGATGATAATTTCGATCAAATTGATGACGAAGTTTTTGTAAATCTGATGTAACACAACAAACACGATAAATACCTGTTTCTTTTAAACCTTCGTTATCAACCATTTCAATACATTTTAAAATTATACGAGGAATGCCATCAATACTAAAATGAAAAAGAATATTTATTGAATATTTTTATTTAAAAAAATCTATTCATACCATCCATTTGGTGTACTTAATAATTTCTCAATACTTTTTCCAAATACAGCAAGACTTCGTTTTGATCCTTGTCTTTTAAATGTACCTTCACGTTTGGAATATTTTAATGAAATTTTTAATTTTAAATCACTCGATGGTGATTCAATTGTTAATATTCCATTTAGATCACGTTCACAATCATGTAATGCAGTTTCAATCTAAAATATTTGAAATTTTTGTTTTTTGTGTAACAAAAAGTTTTTTTTTGTTTTTTTTGATCAAACATACATTTCGATGAAATTTACCAATACATTGTGCACGTTGTGTATTATTTGTATTAGTATTGGTTTTTATTGTAGTATCAATACGATAAATAAGTAAACGAAATGCAAGTGAATATTCTAATTCAACTTGAAATACCTAAAATAAAAACAAAAAAATTTTATTTTAATTTATTTACTTTAATATCGAATTTAAAGAATAAAAATAAATTTGATATTTCGATATGATAGAATTTCATTGTAGTCAATGATGAATGAAATCTATAGATGTAGTTTTATTTTTTTAGAATTATTTAACTTTTAGATTGAATAATTGACAAGACTAAAAAATGAAAAACTTGGATAGTAGATCAAAAGATTTTTCTGATGGAGATTTCTTATCTTAGAATTTGATTTTATCATAAGTAATATTTAAATGTCATGCAATCTCTTTCAAGTCAATTTATATATCAAGGTCTATATATAGATTGTTCATAGTCAAATGAGACTCTTTAGGTATTAGAATGAGTTATGTATAATTTTTATAATGACTTCGGAATCTAAATGATCAGAATTCTTATTTTAAAGTAATTTGTTTTCAAATATTAGTGTTTAATATATATCTTGTAAGAGATTAACAACGTAACATGCAGTTTTTCCATTTCGAAAGTGTATATTCATTTCATTAAAGTCAAAAAATGTGCTATAAAATACTGTTAATCTTATAAAAACATCTTATCATTGACGATGTTATATTTTATATTCACAAGAGAGTGTAGCTCTTGAGAACGGTCTCATTGACATGAAAAGATGGACACAATGGCTTAAACCTAGAGACATCGTAAGGATTAGTATATCTTCTCAAACTTGAAACGTAATCTGATAAGAGAAGTTCAACACCCGATTAATCGCTTTTGAGCTGAGACTATGTGCATTATGTAGATTCTAATAAGCTATGAATACCATGAAAAGAGTTTAGGTCATTGGCTTATTGCTAAGTCGATACTGCATTTTTACGGTACTTTTTAAGTCAACACCATGACTTTAACATCACTTATTATACATTGATAGATACGACGTTTCTATTTTAGGATAAGAGGAAAATCTCAAGATCTATAACTTTCACAATAAACTGTTCGGGTGAAGGTCTCCCTCTGCACAGTTTTCAACCGAAATTTGACAATCAATTTTTCTAATGTTCTTGACGGAGACCACGATCTTCATTAAAAAAATACCGTATAAATGCAGTATCTCTGTAGTAATAAGCTGTTGACTCGAACTCTTTTCAAGGTATTCATAACTCATTAGAATCTAAAGATGAATATCGTATCAGCTCAAAAGCGATTAACCCAGTTGTGAGACTTTCTTCTTGAAACTAATAATTAGATCAACATTGCATAGCGAGAGTGTGCTCTATTATATGAAAATTTTAATAGATCTCAACTTTTTTGGCATTTATTTATTTATTCATTTCGAAATACGAACAAGTGATGCATAAGTTCTTGAAAATAAATTGATGTTTGAACCTCGATTATATGTCGGTGTTAGATATGCACAAGATGTTTCCGGTTCTATCTCGATCGAGACTAATACTTTTTATTTGGGAGCGACATTTTTTATGGTCGTGTAAAACTTGCATCGAATGTCATATTATCACAATTTATGTGTTCTAAATAGATATGAGCAATATGATTCCGGTCTCAGCAAAACCGGAATAGATTCGGGACTAATTGTTTCTTTTTTTAGACCGTGTAACTAAAGATAACTCGTTCTGCTCATACATCGAGTCAAATTATAAGACCGTGTAGTTATTGAAGAAAATTAATCATATGATATATTTATAGGCTTTTGTGATTGCTTTTTCAAAATCTAATATATCATACTTCGCCTTTAAATTCTACTGTTTCTTGCTGTTGCATTGATTGTTTAGCTGTTTGTGCATATGGATAAAATGTATTATATGAATCAATTTCAACAGCAACATAAAATCGATAATTATTTTGTGTTGTAGATGGTAATGTTGATAATTTTTGTTGTTGTTGTATAGGATTATATAATGCTGAACCATGGATACTATGTATTATTATATGTAATGTACCGGAATATGTTTTACTTGGTTTTGGTATTGATGATGAATCATATGAATTACATTCTTGTAAATTAGGTTTAACAAGATCAAGACGTTTAAGTATTAAAGATTCAGTTAAACGTTGATGATGAGTATTTACAGGATCTAACAAAGTTGAACTACGTTCAACAAGTTCTTGTTTTGTTTTATCAATTGAATCAATCCAATCTTGAAGTTGATAAGCAGATGAAAAAAGTATGACAAATGATATTGATGAACGAGATGATGATGATGAAGGAGAATTGGAAAGCATTAATTGAAGTTTTGATTGAGCTAAATTATATTCATTTTCTTGTTTGCGAATAGCTTTTGATAAACGAGATGAAACAACAGTCTAGAATTTAAAAATAAAAATAAAAATATATATTTGACTTTCCGTCTTTTTGATTTAACTTACATGTGATTTTGGTGTTTTTTCTAATTCTTTATAAGATGATTTTAAAGTTGATTTTAATTCATCTAAATTATTTAATACAAAAATTATCTTTCTCATTCGAAATAAAAACTTACCACCGGTATTAGTATTATCATTAGAAGGACTTTGTGGTGTTGTCCAATGGAGATCAATCATTGGAATAAACCAAAGCAGTACATATTTTGGGCTAATCAAAGAAAAAGAAAGGTAGTGTCATCAAAAAATAAATAAATGTTTTCATAATTTTATTTCTATTCGTTCTAAACACTCTAGTTATTTTCTTGCAGAAACTCATTTTTTTAAATATGCTTAAAATTTTGTTTTGTGAAATAAATAGAAGTGAGTGTCAAAAGCACATCATCTTTCACTTTTGCGAATAATGATTAGTTTTTCTTGTCTGAGTTTGGTCTTGATCAATTTTAAGTTTTTACTTCATCACCATTGTTCATGCATTAGAGTAAGACTCGCAAATCAATATCTTTCAAAGAATTTTGACCTGATAGAGTTTCCAAAGGTAGAAAATATAACTGACATAATCGTTTCTATCAAACTCATAGGCAACTTCATTCATCCATTCTTGATAGTTTACCGAAGTATTTGATACAAGCAACGAAATTACAAATCAAATCAAGTCAGGTTTGATTTGATTTGATTTGTTCATCTCCGATCAAGTCTAGTTAATTATCATCATATAAATCTACCTGGCAAGTAACTTTGTCTTTAGATAACAACAAACAATTGCATCTGGATAAAGAATAAGACGACAACGGTCACGATTTCCACGGGCACCAATTGTAGCAACATCTTCATTTTTTAAAATAATCTTATTTATACTTTCATCTTGTCTACTCTAGATGAGAAAGAAAATAAATCGAATTTTCAATGATTCATTATTTAAATCAATACATACGCCAAATATTTTACATTTTTGTGCATAATTATACAATTTCATTAAACTTTCCTGATCACTCGATTCGAATGATTGAGCTGTTTTATGTAAATCCTAATTAGAATAATATTTTGCAGACACGAAAAAATAAAAAATAAAATAGAATATTTACTTGTACTTGTGAAAGTATTTGAAGAAATTGTTTAGGAGGAATAGACAAAAGATCTATTTATCATAAAAATAGAAGACTAAAAATTTTTTTAGTGTTTTTTTTATTAATTAACCTTCACTGGACATTCCATTATTATTTGTTCGTTTTTCCAATGCTTTTCTTATTGTTGCAAGATTTATTTTGATATAATCATCATAGAATGGAAGTGTTTGCATCTGCAAAATAAACATTAATCAACATTTCTTAGTATTCAAGATACCTAAGAAAATTTTAAATGAAAAATAACAAAAAAAAAAAAGAACATACCAATGTTTCAATAGCACGTGTTAATTGTTTAGTCAAATTTAACGATTGATGATCGCGTTCACATAAAAATTCAATTTCTTTACAAACATTTTTATGATGAGAAACTAATTGTCTGATTAAAATTTGTAAATTAATTGCAATATTAATATGATATAACTAAGAAAAGAAGAACAAGAAAATAAATAATTAAGTTAAGATTTATTTACTTGTTGATCCATCTTTTCTAATTGTTCAATGTAAGTTTTTTCTTTTCGTAACCATTCTTGTCCAATACCCCAAAGTATTTTTTGTTGTCGTAACTAAATTATAAGAAAAATAATTAAAATAAAGATAAATGAATATTTTATACAATCAATTGTTTTTGTTGTTCTTCTTGTTCATCTATTAAATCTTCATCTTGTTTCCGATTAGTTATTTGTTCATCATCATTATCAATCTCATCTTCATGTGATTGATTATCAAAATCACTATCATAATCTTCACTACCTGTTCCACGTGATGATGATGCCATTGGTGATTGATGATCGGTTAATTTTTCTTGACTATCATGTTGTTTTTCAATATTTCCTCCTGATGATAATGTATGAATACCACCTAAAAGAATATTTAAAAAAAAACAACAATAAGAACTATACTTATTTAATTTGAAATATTGTTTAAGAATAAAAAAAAAAAAAAAGGAAAAGCTAAATATGTAGACTTTCATTGACAAGGTTAAAACGGTTCATTATTATTACCGACTAATTGTTTTGAACTTTATCTATGTTAAGCCTATCTTTCTCGATTATCATCATGATAATTTTTTCTTTTTTCTTTCTCGTATGTCTGCTGTTCTATGGACTCATTGTTTCATCACTTGCTATTGAGCTAGTTAGAACAGCCAAACAAATGACATGAAAAAGAAAAAGCGAGTGACAAGGATGCTATCATTTCCTCAATTTCTCTGAATCCATTTTCTCAGAAACAAAATAGAAAAACAAAGAAAAAAAAATGACCTTGACTATAAAGAAAGTGTCATTCAAGAAATGATTAAGTTAGATATTTATTTATATTCATATAAACATAAGACGAATCAAAGAAGAACAAAAGATAAATTAATTCTACTTTAAGCAAAGACCTTGTTTATAACTTATACGTTGATATTTTGTTTTATTTTCTATTAAAATCATAAAAAGAATAATTAATTCCCTATTTTTTCTGTTCTGTTTATATATTCAAAAACAAAAAAGACTTTTGCTCTGGATTTATTAAAATATAACCTACCTATTATTTGCTTTTTTTTTGTTGTTTATGTAATATAGGAAATTTAGATTAATTTTAAAGGATAATTTGAATATTTTTTCTTTTGTAAATAAGGAAATTGATATTTTTGTTTCATGTTTAAAAAAAAAAAGAAAGAAAAGAAGAGGACAATATCTGAACGTGTGATAGGTACGATGAAATCAAAAAAGAAGCCAAACAGTTGAACAATGAGAAGGAATGAAGAAGTTGCACGCTCGCGGGATCATTAAGCATGCTTATATACACACACATACCTAAGCGGTGTTTAATATTGTATATGTATTTGAACGATAGAGAAAAAAATAAGAAAAGAAAAGAAAAGAAAACATAACAAAGCCAATATTTCTCGTTTAATGATTAAATTGCCTCGAGCAAACTATATTTTTCATATAATCGAGATAGAAAAAAAAGAGAAGAGAAAATCAACTTAAAAAAACCGACGTCATTTGATTAGATCGGACTACATATCAATTCATAAGAATATTTAATTGAATTAATAACGATAATAATCGAAAGAAAAATACATAATAGAACTTACTGTCATTTTGATGATTAGTACTTGTTGTTGTATCGAGATCGATCGTATCTACACTATCAGCTCCATCAGAATTTTCTTCATTATCATAATCATCGGCATCGTATGATGGTTCATCTTCATTTTGTCTTGAATTTTTCTCATGAATATCATCATTATCATCATCATCATCATCGTCATCATGAGTTTTTAAATAATCAAAAGCTTGTTCAATCACAGCACAACATACGGAATTACTTGGCACTAAATTATTATCGGAAAGTTCTGATTCTTGTGTTGTAGAATTTTCAATTAATGGAAAATCAGTCTCAAGTAATTGTTCTGATGTTTTTGATGAAGATATTGGTGGTAATAGAGTTTCTTTTGTAGAAATTGTTGATTCAAGTCGAGGATAAATACCAATTAATTGTACATTATCATTATTATTTGGATGTGAATCACATTCTGAAGATGATATAGGTGAGCGACGATGAAAAAGAACTGGTGAATGTGGATGATGATGAGGTGGAGGTGGAGGAGGGCATATGACAGGTGATGTTGTAACAGGTGCTGATAATGCTGCATAGATTGGCTTGACTTGTGGTATAGGTATGTCAAAATTAGTGGTTGATGGATGACTTGATGGTTTCTCAGAATCGTAAGCATGCAACTGTGCTTGACGATCAAATAATGTATGACCACGTGATTTAGCTGGTATTGGTACACTCGGTGGAGCTGCCATTGAATCTGTATGAAACAAGAAAAAAAATAGTCCAATTTTTTATTACCTATACCTAATTGTATCGAACGAGTCTCCTTCTATTTTCTAGTTCTGTTGACGTACTGAGTCATATTTGTCATAGAAATAGTATAAGAAAGCAAATATTTATATTTGAGTCTTCGAAAAAACAACTATAATCATTTACATACAATTGATACATGTGTAATTTAACTTGTGAACAGAATAAAAAGAATAGCAATTAAGGAGAATACGAAAACAAGATGTACATGGAAAATGATGAGAGTTTGAGAGCAGAATCACTGACAGGTGTTCTGTTGATAGAAGTAAACGAAAAGATGTGGTATTAATCTTTGGTTTCTTTAAACAGACAAACAACAGAAGAAAAAAAATACTGCAAAAAAAAATTGAATACTCATATGCGTAATAAATTACTTTTTTAGTCTTTGTGGAACCTCAAACAACTAAAAAAAGGCATTCTTTTTTATTACTCACAATTGACTTTTATTTGATGTTTGTGACGATACATTTCTTTCGGTGTTTTTTTTTTGTGTTGCAAAGATGTTTTTACTTTACATTAATGATGAGTAGATCTTTTATGTATTTGAACAAATGTCCCGATGGTTGATGATCATCATCGATCTCTATTGTTATTTGACCAAGTAAAGACAAGGTGTGTGTGTATGTACGAGTTAGTGAACATAACAAAAAAAAACGCAAGAGAATGAAAGAAAGAGAAAAAAAAAGAATTGGCGATTGTTCCCGTTTACTCCTCCCTGTTCACCGCCCATACTGTCTTTTGCTTAGTACACAAACACACACCCATAAGCGGATCATGTTCATTCATTCATTCGTTCGTTTACTTGGCATATCAAATTGTTCTGTTATGCATATAATAAAGATTTGATTGTATAACTATGACGGCGTCATGACTGTTATTTCTGTATTCAATTGAAAAATGACACAGTATCGAAGAAAAAAATCGAACACATTTCTTGTCAAAGAAAAAATAATGACAGATTACTCAAAATGTGATGTATTAATCATTTAGAACCAGCAAATAAAGATTAGAAAAAATTTTAAAAGAAAAAGACAAACGTCTCATATTTTCGTATGTCTAGACAATAAACATGCCAATTTAGTGCAAATTTTTCGCAGATCGTAGGTAAAAATACACAAGAATTATTTGCAAAAGAAAATATTTAAAACAATGCTACAAAAAAAACTTACCTAATTAATATAGGACAACGTTGACGAGAATATTTTCTTTTATTTGTCTAGTTTATGACTTGTAAGTCACCTACGAGTAAATATATATGTGATTCATTGTCAATCAATCAACTGTCTGATTCATTCTTTTTTTTCTATTCGCTCACTCTTCTCAAATGAACGTTTATTTTGAAATTGTGATAGAGGAAAAGGCATAGTAAAATAACCTGCCATGGTAATCTTAAAAATATCTGAATTTAGAATCTAAAAGTCTTATAATCCTATAAATAATCTTTTAAATGTTAGTACCAGTTTTTTCATTACAATTAAATAATAAAGTTTTTCCACGTACTGTTGCCGTTGGTAAATTTAATGGAAAACAATCATGTCTTGTTGGTGCTACAGCAGGAAATAAAGTATAGAATTTTTTGCTTTTTTTTCGATTTAAAAATGACAAACAAAAAAACATTTTATTCATAGGTTTTTATTCATTCACCACGTGATATTAATCCACAAGCACAACAATTAGAAGGAAATATTTCTCTTCTTAATGTTAATCAAGTAATAACGAGTTTAGCATGTGGTCAACTTGATGAACAATTAAAAAAAGATTTACTTGTTGTTGGAACAAGTACAAATATTGTTGCTTATGATATTGATCGAAATGTTGATATTTTCTTTAAAGAAGTTAGTTTTTCTTTGTATGTTCAATTTCAATATTAATGATTTAACTTGTTTTTTTTTAAGAATCCAGATGGTGCACATGCTATTACTATTGGGCATTGGGGAGAATTACCTGAACAATTAGCTATTGTCGGTGGTAATTGTTCAATACATGGTTTTAATAAAAAAAGTGAAGATGTTTTATGGACAGTAACCGGTGATAATGTTTCATCACTTGCTTTACTTGATTTTAACAGTGATGGTTATAATGAAGTATGCTTTTTTTTTGTTTCTTTCTTTTGTTTTCAACATACGAGTCATTCCATATAAGCCACAACTGATTCTCATAGAAGTTGCTCAATTGATGGTTGTCCATTCAGCTAGGTTTTATATATCTTATAGAGAACAGGTGTTTGATTGAACTTCTAAACAAACCATTTGAACAAATATTATTTCGTTCTCGAGATATTGAAATTTTTCTGAAGTCACTATGACAAAAAAAAGTACTTTTTTGTGATAGCTATATCTCATTATCAATAAATCTGCTTGAATGGAAATTTATTAATATAAGTTTATCTAAGGTTTAGATGCTCACCATAAAGAAATAAGTTCAAGCAGATGAACCGCTGATGATTAGATCAATACTACCATGTAGTAAAAACTTCAGCCTTTTTGATATCTTCTATCGGTCAGGAGACTTGACATAAAATCGTGCTTCTACTCAAAATCACAATTTTGGGAGCGATCGATCTAGAGCAAAAACCTAGTTTACAGAAATCGAAGTCATTTTATCAAAAAAGAGTTCCAAAATGTCTATGAATCAGCACATGATCTTATATTAATTCGCCAGGATAAGTGCTGATTTGTACAGGATAAGAAATTGTTCCATATGCGAAAACTTTTCTCTTAATTTATGAACAATTTGAATATGTTACACATGAAACAGCCATTTGGAGGCTCCGCAGATTATTCTTTGATCTCCTAGACCGATTTTTGAAGAACTATATTACACTCAATGTGTAGTTTAAAACCATACAATACCAACTTCTGTAGATCAGACACTCGTGTAGATCCGTTCCTCCTAAATTTCGTGGACATGGTAGTATTGGTTAACTCATAAACAGTTCATCCATTTGAGCTTATTATTGTCTGGCACTATAATATATATAAACACTAGCCAAATGCTTCTATGGAAAGTTGGTTGCGACTTATGTGAAACGGCTCTTAAATTAATTTGTTATTTTGTTTTCAATAGCTTGTTGTCGGTTCAGAAGATTATGATATACGAGTATTTCGTGAAGATCAATTAATTGCTGAAATGCAAGAAACTGAAACAATTGTATCAATATGTTCATTAGTTGGTACAAGATTTGGATATGCATTAGCTAATGGAACAGTTGGAATATATGAACGATCAAACCGTAGTTGGCGTATTAAATCAAGAAATATTGCAGTTGTTCTACAAGCATTTGATGTTGATGGTGATGGTGTTGATGAATTAGTCACTGGTTGGAGTAATGGCAAAGTAAATTTATTTTCTTTTTAATACAAAACTAAGATTTTTTTTTCTTTTTCGCATTAGGTTGATATTCGAAGTGATCGTCACGGTGAGGTTATATTTAAAGAAAGTCTTAATTCATCAATAGCTGGAATTGTTAAAGTAAGATATGAATTAAATCAATTCTTAATAGATAAATATTTTTATTAGGCTGATTATCGAGTACCAGGTGAAAATTTACTTATTTGTTGTTCAAATGAAGGTGAAGTTCGTGCTTTTAAATTTTCTGAGCAAGATTCAAATGCAGTTGCTGCTAATCTATATAAAGACCGACAAGAAGCAATTCGAGATTTAGCTCAAAAAAAACAAGTAAGAAAATTGTTAAGAATAATAAAATGATATAGTTGAAATTATTTTAGGCTATTCTACTTGAACTTGAACATCTTGAAGAAGCAACAAGACAATCTCAGGAAAAAAACAGACAAAATAAACAAATTGTATTTGATTCAGAAGCAGAAATTCCAGTTCGTCAATGTCAAAAACAAAAATAAGCAACAAAATAATCTTTTGTATGTGTTTTTTTTGTGTAGGCAAATACAGAAATTCAAACAATATTAACTGTAGAAAAAAAACAAAATAATTATCCAGTAAGTAAATTAATATAATTAAAGACTATTGAAGATTCTTTTTTTTTGCTTAGGCACATATTGCAGTCAGAATGAAAACTTCAAATCGTAAGAATAATAATCTATACTTTATGGTATCTCATAATAATTCTTTTCATTCAGATACAATTATTCGAGTAGTAACTATCTTTGCTGAAGGTTTATTCAAAGGCGAATGTCTTGTTGTGTAAGTTATTGATGTGATAAGAATCCCACTCTTCACTAATAAGACTTTCATCAATTGTCGCTAGCAAACCGAAAATCTGCTGCTATCACAATGGTTCTCGAGAAACTCTTTGAAAATCTGTTTCATCATTGTGCTAAATTAGTACTGTTAGATTGAGTCCATCATATTGATCACAGTTCTGATTTTTAGACTTGTAGGCACTCAAATCGAATGCAAATGTATGTGATTTTTCAATCTCTCTAAAAAAACGAAGTTGCCGTTGACTTTATCGCGGTAGCACCGATGTCATGGATAATTTCTGGTGAGCAGTATTCACCATTTGGATATACAAAAGCAATTTAAGTGGAAGTCAAGGCATTCTCTATGTTGGACAAATCATTGCTAACTGTTCGAGGGTTAGCGAGTCTTATTGAAAGCATCGGATTTATGTTTGATAGTATATTATATATTTTAATTGTATCAAAAGAGAGGCATAGTTCTGAAGAGCCAGTCTTTAACTTCAGCTAAGTACCTGTCTCTAGCCTAGTTTCTTTCGTTTGATGATAATATTCAAAAATGACATTTATAGAAAAATCCTGGATGTTGTTAAAAAAATATACTGTGGCTTGTATTTATTGACTATTATTGTGGAGGAATCGATCTCTTCAAGATAGAAAAAATATTCATTGACTAGGGAAATTATTAAAAGTTCGATAAAAGTCGAACCGTTGGTTTTTATTGAAACTGACGAGACGAATCTACAATGAGAGTAGCTCGAATATATGATCTTCATGCGAGGGCTCCGAACACTGAGTCATATTTGATTTCCATGAAATTCTATCTTCTCTACAGTAAGTATATCTCACGTTTAATAGATCTTCGTCTTTTATTGATGAAAGTCCTATTGACAAAATTTTGATAAAATCGATATTACCTGACATAACTGATTTTCTCTAAGTTTAGCCATCCAGCTGCTAGTCAAGTTCATGAAAGTATTGCTGTACCTATAATTCCACCTCGAGATGCTCCAATCGATTTACATATTCAAATCTTTGTTGGACTTAAATCGAGGTAAAACATAAATTTCTATTTATTTATATGAAATCGCATTCTGGGTGTCATAGTACACTTTTTCATGTGTTCGAATTGGCTCGACCATTGCCTATTTTTTCAATGTATCTGCTGATTGAAAACTCATCTGATCGAGAACCAAAAGGTTTTGTTACATTTTATATCAATGAACGTATTCCACGAGTAAGTTAATTTTTTTTGTATTTTTTTTTCTATACGTTATTGTGTTTCATTAAAAAAATAAAAGGTTCTTGCTTGGATTAATCATGATTTTCTTCTTGCACAAGAATATGCACCGAATGCAGCAAGTCTATATGTTACTTTTCTAGCTGTTAGAAATGATTCGAAATTAATTATTAAAATGCAACAGAATGGACAAGTTAGTTAATTTTTTTTTAAATCTTTTATTTATCTGAACTCTCATAAAAGGTAACAATTCAAACCGATGATATGGAATTAGCTGGTAATATTGTTCAATCCATGGGTAAATTTTTAAATATTGAAGATTTACAAACAACTGGAGATTTTCCACAAGAACTTGAAATGCTTCAAAAAGTGTTTACTCAAGTAAAAATGTTTCTTTTTGTTTTTCGTTTATTAAAAAATCAAAAGACAATTATTTTATTTATTTAGATTGAAGAATATCAAGTAGCTCGTCAAAGAATTTCATCGGATATGGCTGAACATGCAAATATTATTCGAAGCTTTTTAATACGTGCTGAAGATGCACGTTTACTTGGTGATATGTAATTATGAATAGAAAATCATATTTTTGATGTAGAAAAATCATAATAATTATATTATTTAGATCTGTGATGAAACAAAATTATATTGATTTAATTAATTTAAATCGTGATTTAATTCATGGATATAAAATTCGGTGTACAAATCATGAAGAATTAATGAAAAATTTACGATTTCTTAATCAAATAGTACAAAAAGCTGGCAATTTACGAAGTAAATATATTCTAATTTAAATAAATACATAATTTTTCCTCTATATTATTATTTAGTTGGAAAATATAAAACAATTGCTATTAACCAATGTCGTGAAGCAATTAAAGCAAATAATGCACAATTATTAATCAAAACGATCAAAACTGGCAATGTTTAACATATTAGTTAGTTGTGAATATTTACTTCAAATCTCTTTTATTTATTTCAATATGATAGAGCGCGTCTTTTTATGTTGTTTTTCCTTTTTATAATATAGAAATACTAAATAAAGAAAGAAAAATGTTTGCACTGTTGAAGAAACTTAGGAATGCGATGATCGGGTAGCTGCATTGCCTTGTCTCTCATTGTCTTTATCAGCCGTACCAGAGTTGAAATCGGACAGCTTTTTCTATCCGGTCCGGTTCGGCCAGCAACCGGCCGAATGAATTTCACAGCCAAACTGGCAAAAATTCGGCGAAAATAACCGACCATAAAAGTATGTATTCACATATAATGGTGGTGAAGAATAATTGAATATTCATGTGCAGAAATCCGAATTAGGAATAATCAACTTACATTTACCAAAATTTAAATAAATTGAATTTATATACATTTATATTTTTCAAATTTATTTAAATCTAGTTTAAACCAATATAACTTCAATTTAAACCAAATAAAATTCAATTTCAATTCATTTCGTTGGATTTAAATCCAATCAAATGGGTGTACATTGAATTTAGATTGATTTAAACTGGATTTGAGTAAATTTAAATTTTCATCTCTAAAAAATTTTTATTTATCTGAAATTTAACTTCGCAAAAATTTAAATTTAAAATAAGTTAACAGGCCATCGCCACCCTTAATTGGAACTAGAAACTAAAACTTGGGAATGAAACTGTCACTATCATATTTTATAGCAAGGTACGTGGAGTTTTCGAGCGTGATATCTATACAAGTTAGCTACTCAGATCAAATCTCTTTTTTTCATCTTAATTTCAAGAAAAAAGAGGCACTTTACAATAAATCTAGCACTACAGTGTAAATATTTATTTTTTGTGATTCAGGCAGCTGTCTAAGTAGAATAACAAAAACAAATTATATGATCTAGGTTAAATTAAGCAGTACACGAGAAAGGAATCGATAAAGATATGAAGAGAACAATAAACTGTTTACCGTTAGGTGGATGACACACTGTTCATGGAGTCTTCCGCAAACACATTCTTCTGACGTGAAAATATCATAAAAACACCTTTTTCAGTAGAGGGAATTCTTGGATACAAGCAACAATTTTTTAATGATGAACTGGCAAAAATTCAGCCCTGTCCGGCTAGCTGTAACTTTTTGTCCGGTCTTGTCCGGACCGGAACCGAATAGCCGAACTGGTTCCAACTCTGAACCGTACAGCTGCGCCCTAACTATACAAGCAGTTAAACTCTATTGCTAAGAATCTCTAACAATGAAATGTGTATCAAATGCTGAAATCATTTATTAAGTTCATAAATCAAAGAATAATCTTTGTTAGTTTAGAATTATCCTATTAACAAATTGACCTTACTGAAAGTTTAGTGTCTTTTATTCTGATGATAATAATACAAATTAACCTTAAACTTGAATTTGTGAAAATTCAACTAACAAATAAATTAAGATAGTAACGAACATCTTTTAAGTATAGATATATGTTCGGTTACATCTAGTCTAATGGATTATTCTTTCTAAGTACTTCCAATATTATGTTATTGTTCTTAGGTAAGTATTCTGAAATGAAGCACTATTTTTTAAGAAATATTACAGAGTAATAAAGATGAAAAAAAATTAATGAAAATATTTCTTTTTAGTGAACGTTAGACACGGTCGCACCGCTTTTGTTTCATTTTTTAGGTGCAGTACACATTGCTGACTAATTGATTACTGGTTGGAGAATAATTATTGGTATACCACGATTGTATCAAAGCAATCTTTGAACTTATTTGAATTTGAATGATATTATCGTCGAAAATGATTAAAACTAGACAAGAGTGCTAGAATTTTGTAGGAAACTACATGATAAAAATAATCTTCATGCTAGATTAAATTTAAATACTTTTAGGGAAAAGGCTTTTTTAATTAAAAAAGATCAATTATTTTGCATGATTGTGCTCTTATGTATGAATAAATCACTACAGGAATAAAACCCGTAGAAAAAGATTCACTCATCTTAACAATCTATATATATAATGTTCATCATAAAATTCATTAGACATCTTCTTCTAGATCGATGGTAGACTATTTAGTTTTTCACTCAAGACAACGTCCATTAGTAAGAATAACAGCTTCAAAAAAACATTAAAATCGATAGCAATCATTAGACATTGTTCTTCAATGACTATGAGCGAGAAAATGATTTTATTAAAATAACAATACTATTAACTATGCACTTTCTCTTAATACTGATATTATTCAATCATAAGTAAATAAAAAGATTTTCTGTCTAAGTTTGAGTCACATCAGTACGATATAATCTTCTCGAATTAACAGAAAATAGAAATGTTTCGATATGATAGACTTCAACAATGAAAACGTACTTTTCTATATCTATAAAAATTTTTTTTCACAGAGGTCACTATTATTCAATGAATGATTGTGTAACTTAGGTCGCTAGGTGAATATATATAGAGGATAATGTCATAACTAAAACTTTAACTATGACTATTCATCATTTAACTGAAACCAAAAACATTTTAAAGATTTTGTTAATATGACAACGTCGGTTTCTGTTAGGCCTCCTACGAATCCATTACATCAATCACTATCAGTTGATGATCAAGATCAATATTATAGTACAATGAATGATGAGACAATTTGTACAGAGTATCTAAATGAAATAACAACAGGTCACCAATCACAATCAAAGTATTTACATTGAATTCTTATCTTCTTTTCTTTTTTCTATTGTAATTGAACTTTTCTTTTTTTTTTATTATCTTAGAGATGGAGTTTATCGTTTACAAAATGATCAACAAGCAATACCAGCACGTTCTTCATCAAATGCAACAAAACCTGGCATATCACCTTACCTACAAAAGTTACCACATTCAAATTTTCTTCAAGTAATGCTGCCACGACCATCATCATCATCAACACAACAACGACGACAACGTCGTCGTCGACGTCGTTCAACATCTACAGGTCGAACACGAGAAGAATTACTTGATTCGGCTTATCAACGTACAAATGTTGATCATTTGGATTTAAGTTCATTTTTTGCTAATAGTAATAATTCATTTAATCGTCCAACAAGTGCTCCAACACGAACGTATATTTTGATTACGAATGTATATTAAAGAAAAACTTTAATATCTATCTATTTTTTAGTATGCCTTCATCAGCAAAGAAAAAACGTACAGGAACATCAGTTCATAAAACATCTTCAAAAGGTCAAACATTTATTATAACAATATATCGTAATGGTGATCATGATAAAAGTTGTTATTGTAAAGCAAATTCTTTAAATGCAGTAAGTTATATTTTAAAATAATAAATTTTTTTTATGTTGAAGTTACATATGAAATAGATTTTACAATATGCAACTGAAAAACTTCATATGTCATCAGCTGCTCGGCGTCTATTTGATTCAAATGGACAAGAAATATATCGTGTTGAAGATATACAAGCAAATCAAGAATATTATGTTTCAAGTGGAGAAAATTTTAAAGATCCATTTAAATCTATTCAAGGTAAATATTTACTTCAATGAAATAATTCAGATAAGAAATATGACTGTTTTTTTAGTACAAACGGAATATAGTCTTAATTCAACATGGACTATGAAAGGTTTACAAACAGATGCTGTTAAACCAAAATCATTTACAACAAAAACTGTTATTTCAAAACGTTTAGAGTATGTTTATTTTTATCATGAAATTGTGATAAAATCTATTGAAATTTCCATAGAGTCAAAGACAAATACCATATTTTTTTTGTGTTTTCATTAATAATCCATTATGCGACAAAAGTTTTTTCGTCAGCCCTTGCGATAAATATTCAAAAGACTGGTTTTAATGTTGTTTTCCCAAGTATCATTCCCCATTAAGAATACATTGGTGCATTCGATTAAAATAATTTATAAAGATAGAGTTTACGATCACTTTTTTTGGACAGGTCATTAAAAGCTGCTTGAAGTATGAATGATATTCGATTGCTATCGTTAAATCTAATTTTATGTAATTGATATTTTAGTTTTAGCAATAGAAAGAAGTCATCTGCGGAACATGCTCGATCAATATATACTTTCATATTATTGTGGTCGGCAACTTTCTTTCTAAGTCCTCCTACATGATACAACACTTCTTGAAAGTTCCGAATGTCCGTGGTTTTATATTTTTATAATGAAAATTGAAACCAACCTTGAACTTCAATCTTTTATTTCTCTTTTGATGCCGTTTGAAAAGTTCTGTTAGGCATCTATTGACAGACTAAGTTGTGTCTACTAAATTCCAATTGAATGGATATTTTCGGGCGAGGTTTATGTAAACTTTTATGTCAATAAGTTTTTAATGCTTGACAGTTTCAAATTCCTTAAGTCTATTGCGAACAAACCGATCTAAAGCCTCTCTATCTTATCATATTCGTACTAAGGGTGCATCACTTTTTTTGTATACGTTGAACTAATTTTTTGTTCATATAAATTCCTAAACTTTTCACTTTCATTTCATCTAAACTTATAAAACATAGTTAATCATTTTTGTTGTTTATTATAGTAAACAAATTAAAACAAGTATTTGTTTAACAATTATTGAGAATGGTTTTGGTCACAATGATGCTATTTGTTATATGTTAATTGATACTGTATTAAAAGAAAATTTTGAAAAGGTTTATTATTGAATTATTATTACAATGTCTAATGGATTATTATTTTTTTTTTTTTTTTAGTTTCTTGAAGAATGTACAAAAAAATTAGAATTAACAGGACATGCAAGAAAAGTATTTAATTATCGTGGTGATGAAAAAAAGTCACTTAAAACTTGTAAATATTTCAATAAAAAATTTTCTTTGATTTTCTTTTTTTCTAATTAAATAATTTTTAGTTTTGGAATCAAATGAATGTACAATAAAAACTGTACATGATGATAATGTTTATGGACCACTATGGATTAGTAAAGGCGAAAGATTTCGACCAACAGGTGCTTATACATATCTTGAATTACGTTATAAAGAATTTCAATTACAATATAAAAAATTAAAAAAACACTATAAAGAAATAAGGATTGTTATTAAAACACATAAACAAAGAAGAATGATTGAAGATGATGATAATGAAACAAGTGGTGATGAACAAATTTCATCAACTGAAGGTACAGATCGAGAGCAAAATAAAACCAATGATAAATCATCGATTAAAGATAAAAGTCTTTTATCAATGACAATTAAAGAACTTAAAGAAGCTAAACAAGTAAAATAATATTGAATAAATTTCAAATCTCATTTTATTTTTTGATTAGACATTAGAAAATAAAATCAAAGAAACAGAAGATTTAATGAAATTCTATAAAGCTAAAATGGCTGAAATTAAAGAAGCTAAAGATGAAGAAAAAGTATTTCATTTATCTTAAATAATTCATAGAAAATTTTTTCTTGCTTTTAGGAATTAGGACCAAAATTTCCTATTGATCATATAATAGAACTTGAATTTCATCATAAAATGGTTGGACGACATCCTCTTTGTTTAATAGTAATCTATTTGTTGTTTCATTTTCATATCATTTAAATATTTGTTTTTTTTTTCTTTAGATTCATGAAAACGGATCAGTTAATAGCTCTGATCCAATGATTTATTTAAATCTTCGTAGTCTACCATCAAAAAGTACTCTACAAACATCGATTGAATATCTTCTTCAATATTTACAAACATCAGTTGAAATGTTTGCACGACAACGTCCAAAACGAGTATTTGATATAACTGGAAATGAAATAAAACTTATTGGACAATTAAAACAAAAACAACATTTATTTATTTCATATGGAGAAGACTATCGGCCAGCCTATGGTATAATTGTGAACGTCGTTTCTAGTGAATGTACTGAGTTCAAAGTGTCCGCGAAAGAAAACATCAGACTTTCAGTTTTCAAAAAACTTCACAAGACTTTAAGACTGAAGTCTCTACTATTTCCTTCTCGAATATCCGTATACTGAGCCAGTTGTTAGCAGGATATTTTTTGAATGTCCTGTGACTAGTATGCCATAAGATTTTGGTTGAACAGCTCGCTAAAAAATTCTTTCAGTACATGAGTATTAATCAGATATCCGCCTATATCATGGTCCAACTTCTATAGCATTATTATGAAAATTTTTTTAACATGTGGGTTGATTGAAAATTTAGAAGAATTTTGTAGTTGAGTACTAAAAACCAATAAAGTTTTCTGAGGTACTCAAAGAAGAAAAGATAGAAAATCGTTGATTTTCAGTGAGAAGAGGATCACTCCGTCGTCCTGACACTTCTGCGAATCAGCAAAAATTTAAATTAATCAGATCCGCATTCGATTCCCAAAAACGCTCCAGAAATTGGGTACAAAAAGTTTGGAACCGACCAACTCCAATAGTAAGATGTCCTGAGCTCAGTGTATTCATTAGGAGCCTTCGTTCTATGAGAAAAATTTGTACTAATTTCGTTTTTTTGTTTTAGAACCTTGTTTAACTATTGAATTACATTATTTGGATGTTTATGAAAAGAATGGTGGAACATTAATAATGAAGGCATTGCGATCAGATGATGAAACTATTGGAAATAATGAAAAAAGAACAGCCAGGTAAAAGGAAGATTTTTTTAAAGAATATTTGGTATTTGTATAGCTTCGGTGAAGTTTGATTAGATGGAAAATAATTCAGATAGGCTGAAAGGAAAAGCAAATATTTATCTGTTATTGGCGTCATAAAATATGGAAGGATGTAGTTCTTTTTTGTTTTCGAATCTGAAATTGAGCTCAACAAATATAATATTACTAACAGATCATCGAACTCAATACATACAAAAGTTGAAAGAAGATATATACATATGCAAATAGGTGTGATATAAGCTTTTTGAAATTCAAAAAAATGTTCACTTAGATGACAACTGATCTACATAGAAAAGTGATATTTCTAATGTCTACCTTCTATATTGTTATCAGTATCTTCATTTTTATCAACTTCTCAGTAATTGTTTGCCTTCTTCATGTAATAAATCAGTTTCTTTGACAATGAATCATTATTAACAAGCTGTACCAGCGTATCTGTACAAAAGTATACTTCGTTTTCTGATTATCGTAACAAATAGTCATCATGTTTAACACTATAGCTAGTGAACATTCAGTGTTGTAAATCGATCTTCATTTCTTTTATAACTAACCGAATAAGAACAATTCATTAAATCGGTATCGTCAAAATGATAGCTACTATGTATAGGTATAAAACCAAAGGACTATATATCTCAGTAGACGACCTACTACTGAGCTGTTTCTTCCTCTAATCGAGAACTTTGGTTGATGTACTAAAATCAATTCAATCACAAATATTTTCCTTTCTGGATGTACTTTTAAACATGGACGCGATCATTCATTTGATTGCATTCGTATCGTCATCAGAATAATCTTGTTTAAGTCTAGATAGATTCTAGGCAATTCATTTATAAAAAATAAATAAATAAAACGAATGCAAACTTAATCAAAGTTGTTTATTTGCGAATAACTGTTTTTATGTTATTGTGCGTAGAAAGGTTTTACCGTTTTACTATACAAAGAAATGATAACATAAGTCATTTAAAATAAACTTCACGGAATTTTATAGATCTTGACGTTTGTTTGTTCTCTTTCCGTTAATCAATGAAACATGCATACAGTATTAAAAATAAATATTATCTCAAATTCTTTTATACTACTTCAACAAAAAAGTTTACTTAATTAATTCTGAGAAACAAACACCCAACTTCAAGCTTGAAGTTGTGTACTCAATTAAATTTCTTATATATTTCAAAGTCTTGAATTCAATCACATTTTGTCTATCTAAACAAAGTTTTCATGCCTTTCACAATATGTTTACAAGTTTACAATTGTTTATTTTTTATTTGAAGACAATTAGCAGCCGATTGGAAACCTACTGAAACCATTCCTGATGATATTCAAAAAATAAATTTTGAAAAGGGTTTAACAGAAGACGAAAAAATTGTAGTTAACCAAAAATCTATACATGATCGTATTAGTGCAAATGTGACATTTATTTATAAAAATAAAAAAATAATTTATCCGGAATTAAAAATTAAACAAATTATATTGCCGGATTCAAAACCAAAATCAAATACTAATAAACCACCACCAAAAAGAGTTTTTTCTGATATTGATTTACAAACATGGTGTTACGATAAAGTAAAAAGAAAACATAATTCATCTTTGCATTAGTTTATAAAATACTTTTTATTTTAAGGATGGTTATATTTATAATAAACAAATAAATTCTTTAGTATTAACGGTTATATCTGAACAGAATATTCGATTAACATGGACATCTGGTAAATCATTAGCAAGTCAAAGTACGGGGCAAAAATCACTAGATGGTTATGGTGTTCAATTAAGAAGTAAAAAAGATTCATCTCCTAATCAAATATGGGACTTTACAACTGATGGTTATATTGTTTCAAAACTGGATCCAAATCTCGCATTGACAAGTGTAGCAAGTATAGAATCAGACGAAGATGAAAGCTTTATTGCAAAAGGAATGCAAGTGAATGCCGATGATCCATTTATTTTATATCTAGCTGTTTGTTCAAAATGTTCAGCAAATTCACCATTTATTATTCAACAACGGTAAAAGCAAACTTCTATGAAAATCTAAATACAAAGTTTTATATTTCATTTAGTTGGGGTATTCGTCAAATATCAGGTTTTACAATTGGTGATTGGAAATATTCAAAAGTTGAAAATCCTCTATGGCATAAATTGGCCTTAACATGGCCAGTTGATGGAACTGGAGCAAAGATTCCTGTAAGTTAATGAGATAGAAGCGAGGGAGACAGAGAGAGAACAAAAATAATTGAAACAGATCAAGAAGTAATTGACTGAATGTAGCAATCAAGAAGTAATTTAATCGTGAAGTAAACTACTGTAGATATAATGGATATGTACAATAGACTTATTTGTCAGTTAAGTCAGTAGGTAGAATAATAATAATGCTGCATTAAGAAGAATAGAATACGAAAATGAAAAGCGAGGGGACACCAAATAAAGTTCTAAGCCAATGTATTGATTAGTGGCAGTTGAAATTTTTAACAGCTAAACATCGATTTTGTGCCACGACGGTTGGAACCTAAGAAAAAATAAGTCATGGTTTCTCTGCCGATCGATTATTCTTTGCAAACAACTAAAGTCTGTTAGAGATTTTTCATTTAACATATTTTTGTATTTAGCGTAATGAGGCGAAAGAAAAATGTGTGTTCACATTTTAGTAACAAAAAATTTCGGTTCATCTGTTTGTTTTTTTTAGGAATTACAATGGCCTGTTGAAGGATGCCTTCTTCCAAATGTGCCACCTATTAAATCACTCAAATCAACTCAAGCACCATTAGCTTGTATGTTAGAAGTGATATATATATATAAATATGATGATTGATTAGTGGTATTTTGTTGTTTGTAGTTGTTCCTATTCGATTACAGGTATTAAAAAATGGAGAACGTGATCTTACTAAATCCGTACCAGTTGTTGGTCCTGATATTTCAAATGTAATTAATATATATATATGATTTTCAATTCTATGTATTAAAATATTTATTTATTCATAGCTTATTCTTGAACCAAAAGCTTCAAGTGATATGTATCGACGTTTACGTATTCCTAAACCTGAAAAAGAACAACGTGCTCATCGACAAATCAAACGTATGGCTGATGCTCGACAACGTGAGATAAAATTAGTTCGTATTTATTTGCAAAATCTATTTTCTTTCAAAAAAATAACATTTTATTGTTTATTTTTTCAATAGTTTTTGGAAACTTGTACAACACTTTGTAATTTACCATTTGCTGCTCGTCGTTTATTTGATACTCATGGTACAGAATTATTTGATTTAACATCAATTGAACGTGATTCATATGTATATGTTACATGTGGTGAACAATGGATTGATCCAGAATTAACAAAAGCTGAACAACAACGTCGATTATTATTAGCTTATTTAAGTAATGATGTTCGTATGATTGCATTCTATTGTTCTTTAAGAAATCCAAAGGGTACATGAGTGTCTTTTTCTACTTTGTTTATTATTAATTGTTTTAATTTTTATAGAATATGTTATATCAACAGAACGAGGTTTTATTGAAAATTCTCGATTAATTCTTAATAGATGTGCCTTAAATGCTAAACAACGTAATCGTGTTGAAAATGGTGAATTAATTGAACATGTTATTGAAAATGAAGAACCAATAGAAGAAGCAGCCACTGAACTTGAACCAAGGTAAGAAGAGCATTCTCAAATAGTTTTCTTTTGATTGTAAAAAAAGCAAACAATTAAATTTATCAGTTTAAACAAATCTGACGAAGAGTTACAAGAGAAAAGGTATTTTCTCTCCCTCCCATTTCCCTAATTAATCATTTATCATCTATCCTGCATGTTTTTATCCCTATCATTTTATTTATTTTTAGCCCTCAGTATGTATCCGAGAAAAAAAACACCCTCTCACAACTTTGCGTGTGTTTGTGTGTGTGTATTGCAATAAAAAAAAAAAAACAAGAACATGATACGATTGCTTTTTTTTCATACTTGTAAAATAATTTTTAATTGCAGCACGGCACACGAAAGAGCACATAAAACAATTGATAGACAATCGAAAGAAAAATTTCGTTGGCCATGGGAAAAGATTGCTAATAAAAGTTTAAATCTAGAAACAGATGATGATGATGTTGTTATGTTAAGTAATGATGACCAGAACTTAGGCGATTCATTTAGCCGAACAGCAGATACGTAAGTTTATTAAATAGACTTTCTTTTAACTCGAAAAAAAAACAACTCTTGTTTTGATTTTTAAAGTTTATCATTATCTAAATCAGTTCGAAAATTACCAAGATCAGCAGCTGTTTCAATGCAAAAATTTAATTGGGAATCATCAGCTGGTTATATATCATGTGCAGATGATTCAAATTTAGTTTTTGGTGTTAAAGAAATTGAAAGTAAAGTTGTTGAAGTTATATTAAAACGTCGTAATCCAGATGATATATTTCAACGATGGATGTTTCTTGCAATCGATGAAGAAAATCAAAGTGAATATCATATGGATTTATCAAAACCATTGTAAAATAAATTTCATTTTGTTTCTTTTTTCTTAAATGATCTTTTGTTTGTTTGTTTCTTTCTTTCTTTCATATTAGTTTAATAGTGTCAAAAGCTCGACCAACAATGGTTTTAACTGTATTACTTCCATCATGTACAGGAAATGAATCAAATGAAGTCAATATTTCTTGTGTTGGTTGTACAATAACATTACAACAAAGACGATATGAAGAGAATGGTTGTGCTAATCAAAAATGGGCTTTTAATGAAAAACTTGGTTTTATATTTTCATTTAATTCAACATCAATCGATAAAGGTAATGACATAGTTTAAAAAATGAAATCAAAAAGTTTTTTTTTCTTTTTAGAATTAACAGCAGCTAATCGAGCAAATATTTGTTCATATACAGTTAGTTATGAAGCATTATCTCAATCGGTAAGTATAAATAATTATTTAGATAGTTTTGTTTGTAAAATGTTTTTGTTTCTAAGGGATTTATTGCATCGGTTCTTAATATAAATGATCAATCAGAAGATGTACCTGTTTGTCTTGCTTGTGCACAAGCAATGCGTGGAAAATATCGTTTAGTTAAAATTGATTCAGATAAAAAATTTACTTGTGCTATTGGAAAAAGTAAAATATTCTTTCTATATAATATCAATTTCTTATCTGTTTTTTTTTCATTTAGGAAATGATCTTAAATTTCATGGTCCATTTCAATGTTTGAATCATAAAGTTGATTTAACACAACATGAAGCTGAAAATACACTCTTGCAACGAAGAGAACAACTCGAACAGTATATTTTTTCGCTTCTTTTTTTTCTGTTGTTTTTAAATATTTCTTTTCATTTTTAATTAAAGATTACGACAAGAAGCAAGTGTTCGAAATATTGCTAAAGAATTAGCTGCTGCTAAACCAATACAAATTATTCATTTACTTGCTTATCGTAATGGAGATGGACATACAAGACCAGGACAACTTTTAGTTGGT
Source organism: Rotaria sp. Silwood1 (assembly GCA_905250075.1). Classification (NCBI taxonomy): domain Eukaryota; kingdom Metazoa; phylum Rotifera; class Eurotatoria; order Philodinida; family Philodinidae; genus Rotaria; species Rotaria sp. Silwood1. Next base: position 462,792 of record CAJNOP010000022.1, on the reverse strand, counting down.
TCAAGTATTATTGGTGTAAGTATCAGTTATTTGAAGACGATATTAATGACAGAGATATTTTAATTCTTTATAACAAAAAGCATGAAGAAATTTTGCTCTATAGAGGATGAATCGTGAAAACAGTGCTCTCTATTTCTCTGCAGTTCGTATTATTGTCTAGCTCATATTATAGTGATAAAATTTCGATAAGACCTAATGTAGATTGAAAACTTTTCTGGAGTTGCCAAACATTTTTCATGAGTGCAGGTTTGAGTATCATCGACAGTCAATCAATTTTGTGAAGTCTACTATTTATTCTTCAGTTGGTTCCTATCTATAACTTATTTTTCGCGCCGTTGTCTTCTTCCAGTTTGTATAATGTCAAATTGTTTTTGAGCTGTTGATAGAATACTTGATGGCTTGCATGATTTTTTCTTCTTTTGTAACAGGCTAAGATAAGAAAATATAATTACTAATTTGTCACAGCAAAAAAGAACTTCAGAAGTCGAAAGCGGCTAGTAGAATCCTACGACTGAGAATTTACGCATTCGAACTGTTGGATATTATCGAATGTTCGCTCAGCTTTTTATAAGAAATTAACTATGTACTGAATACATCCAAATAAATCAAATTTAATTCTAGTTACTTGATCAAGCTACTCATCGATTAAGTTTAACAAATGCTGCACGACGACTTTATGGTATTGATGGCACAGTTATATTAACGATTGAAGATCTTATTGACTGGGCAAAAGAGTATTATAAAAAACGATATCTTGAATTAACAAAATCAAAACGTAATTTGTTTTTGTCACATATTCAAATATAAAACACAAAAAAACAATCTTATCATTATTTTAGCTGGATCACTTCTTGATAATGTTGAATTAAATACACCTTTACCACCACAAAGTAAATAAGATTTCAATGTTTCTTTTTCTTTCTTTTGATGATATTTAATATAAATTTTGAATAGATCCTGATTCAAAACGTCGATCAAGTGTTGATAATCAATCAGAAAAAACAACATTGTCAACTAAATTACGTGATATAAGTCCATCAAAACAACGCTATCTAGGTTTACCAAAAGCATCTGATATCAAACGAGCAATAAAACAAAGTTCATTAACAACAAAACTTGACATTGATATGAATTATTTATTAAAATTTCCTATTGAAATATGGGTTTCATCTGGTGAACCATTTGTACACCCAACAAGTTTGTCAAAAAAAAAACAAATGAACAAACAAAATAATTTAAATATTTTATTTTCTATAACAATTTGATTATAGAGGTTGATCAACGACAAAGTCTACGTATTAGTCAACGTGAACAACGTACAATAGTTGAACATGATTTTGAAAGAGAAAAACATACATTACGTCTTATGAAAGGTTTTAACTCAATATTATTTTTCTTATATTTCTATTGAAATATTATTTAGGACGTCGTATATCGAGTCAATCACCAGGTGATCTTGTTCCTCAACAAAATCCAAATGAACCTGTTTTGAAAAAAGGACAATGGACCGAAAAAACGGATGCCGAACTTGATAAAGAAGATGATGTAGAATTATTACGAGTAAAATATTTTGCTTTTGAAAAAAAAAACAATTTTTTTTCTATTATTCTTATTTGATTTAAAGACATCATTGGATGAAATTCGTATATCACAACAACCGGAAATAACACGACCTATATCATCAGCAGCCACTGATCGTCTTGGACAACATTCAAAAATTGTATTTTATATTTATTTTGAAAATTAATAGTTTATTTTTTTTTAATATTTATTTAGAAACGAATTATGGTTTATTTAAATGGTGAACCAAAAGAAACAGCTATACAATGTTTTGGCAGTAATTTAAATGAATTAATGGATAATGCTAAATTTAAATGGAATTTAATGCAACCAATTCAAGCATTATTTGATGAAAATGGACATTTAGTAAGTTTGTTGATAAAAAAAAAAAGATTTCAAATCTGAAAATTGCACAATAGATTCTACGATACAACTCGCCTCTATGATGAAACTTTCAGCAAGATTGAATTCCAAAAAAACTTTCTTTCTAAAAATCTATTTTCTAGAGGTTGTAAAAAAGAATTTGTATTGTTTACAATCAACTTTGAAATTCTCATTCAGTTATAAGAGCATGTTTTTTTTATATACTTCGTTACTTTGCTAATGAGAAGCTAATTAATGTTTTTGAAAAATCCAGGTATGTTTAGAAAGACTTTTGGATTGAGATTTTGTAGCTTCAAATACCTCTTCGAAACAAAGTTCTATACAGCTGATTTCATCTAATTTTCTTTTGTGAAGTTTCATCGCTCACTAATTATTTTGTTCATACAATAGATTGAACGATTTGATCAATTAAATCGTGATCAATATGTATGTGTCTCAACAACTAAAACCTTCATCACATCATCTGAAAAACAACGTGAAGTTGATATAAAAGCAAATTGGGCTCGTACACGTAATAAATATGGTGATCAAGCAACAGATATTCGTGTTAATTCAACACTTTCATCAGCTCCTCAATTAGTTGATCCATTTGGTCCACCACTATTAACGTTAAATGATCAACAGCAAACTCGTCCAACAACAAAACCACCAATAGTACCAGCGCCATTTTATCGAAGATTAGCTATTGAACAACCAGCACCAACATCAGCTGTTGTCAGTGAAGTAACACCATCGCCAACGATTATGAAAGATTCATTATTATTAAGTGATAATGATAATGATGATGATGACAATGATGATGGACCCAATAGTGAGATCGAACGAATCACCAATGTCAAAAATGATGATGACGATGATGATGGACTTAATAGTGAGATGGAACGAATTACAAATGTAAAAACTGATGAAGCTGAAAGTAGTCGACCAATAACACCAAGATTTAAAGCACAAGCAAGAAGTCCTTTTTCACAATTATTTACTAGTGAACCACCACCAACTAAAACACCTGCAAGTGTACCATCGACGACTAAGTCAGATAGTGATGAAGATGAATTCATAGCGATGTTGAAAAGAAAATAATAATAATTCGAATTTAGAATGAGCATTAATATTGTATGTTTGTGTGTTTGCTTGTGTATGTTGTTTAACAAGAATTCAATAAAATGTAATTGAAAATTTACCAAGATTTCATCTTTTACGAGGATGTGGTGAGAATATGCGAGGAGAAGATCTATACCTTCGTTCACGTGGAAAAATGTTACTTATGTACAGTAATACTGCTTAGTTCAATTCCATCCGAGCCATATCCTTATCGGAGTAACTATTAAGCTGATCCGACTTGTCTTTTAGCCAACATTTCTGTAGTTTTTTATTTCAAGTGATACTAGAATAAGCCACGTGGACCCGACAATGTGTACAGCAGTCTGCAATCGATGTAACGTTTGAAATAAAGCTAGTATTGTTGCCATTGATGTCCTTGTCAACTTTGACATGATCACACTTCACTGTTGACACATACAATCATAGATGGACGCCATATTCTGTTTGATACTGTCATATATAGTACCTGGCCTCTCTATGATGCCTGTATATGAATTCATTTTGGTCATCAATGGTAGTTGCAGACTGTGCTTGGGCCAACAACAATTACAATTTTGAAACCATATGAACATGGCACAGCAAGAATTCGCTCGGCACAAATCACAACAAGCTTCGACTCGTCTAATATCGGTTTTATCTAAGTCCAAACCCACTTGAACAGTAGGATAGATGTCTAAGAGATCAATCCTCCAATAAAGTGAATCATCGATGTTTTTCTCAGTCAACTTACTAGTATCCACATCGGAAATAAGCTGTCCATCCACATAATGAGCAATCATCGATGTTGTTTCTGAATCATTTATTAAATCCAAATCAAGTATGAGGAATTTTGCACCTTTCTTATTTGAAATCATGCCAAGAAAACGTTGAATTTTTTTTTCGAGTTCATCCTTATCTTGTAATAATAGATTGTTAATATTTAATACATACATATGACCAATGTAGACTTTTGTTAACATTTCACCACGTTTAAGGCATACTACATCTTGTATTTGTAGTCGCTTGATAGGATCAATCTTATTTTGAAGTCATAATGTTTGAGCAATAAATACTTCTGTATCATTGTCTAATTGTTTACGATCATCTTTCAAGAGATTTTGAATGTCTTTCTTTTGTCATATCGTCGAATGAAGACAATGAATGATACTTTTCAACGAGAGCGGCAAGATTTTGGCGAAATCGATCTACAGAGTGTCCCAAAAGTTAATTTACACTTCGTAGTGTACACATTGCACACATTCGAAGACTGTATGTAATTATTCATTAATTGTAATTTATAAATCATTTTTTAGTCTCTGTAAGATGTCCCAAGCGTGCGTTCGACAATAAGTAACGATTTATGAATAATGAACAATGAAAAAACAATTTTCAAATCTACCACAATGTGTGCAGTGCGAAGTGTAAAGTGACTTTTGGGACATCCTATAGCATACTGATCATTCTATTATTATTCACTGATACTTTTAGTAATGATTGTTCAATTTTTATACTGATCATTTGTTCTTTATAGTGATCATTCATCTATTTTTTACTAATCATGCAATCTATTTTACTAATCAAATACTATGTTTCCATAAAAAAGATCTTAAAAGTATTTAAAACATATAAATCGAGTCAGTTATTAATGTTAATTCCGAATATGATATTAGTTTTGACTCAAACTGTTATTTGCTAACCTAAAACCAATAAATATCAGTTAACAAAGTGAAGAGTCACCGCCAGAGAACAGGATATTTACGCATTTCTCAGGTGATTTGGCGCTACGTACACGACATTAATAATAATTTCTTTTCGCTTTTCGAATCATTCTGATAAGTTCTTCACTTCATTTAAGCTAGTAAAGGCGCAGTATTTTTCATCGTTTGAATGATCTATTTATATTGACACTATTTTTTTGCGTCTTACACTGTTGCTTGTTTGTTTTCCAGATGACTTGCTTCCTACTTTGGCAGCAGGGCAATACTTTCCGTTCGGCTTTTGTTTCTTATTACTACTCTTTTTTCGTTTTGTTTTTCGAATAAGCACTCTCTGAAAAAAAAACTGCACATGACAAAAGTAAAACATTCACAAGTACAGTTGGCAACAACTGGCGGCCCAGAAGCAAAAAATACTATACTTGTTCGATGAAATTCATTTCATATGAAGTATACAAACCGATCTTCATTTCTCTATGATGTGAGATGGTTGGAACTGTTCAAAATTAGATAATGGCTAACATGAAAACATTTCGTACCATCTCTATTTGATAACTAGATCATTGATACTTAATAGAGCACGACTATTCCAAAAAGATTCTTGCATTTTACTTCATGTTAAAATAAATAAAACTTTCACTATCATGAACATGTGACAAATTTTTCTTAAAGCTAAATACAAAGATTCAGAATTTTCAATATAATTTACTTTTTTGAATTGAAATGGATATTTCAGAAGATTTTATGTTTCATCTTATTTCTCGATAAAAAAAAAAGGAAAGAAAATAGCATAGCTTGTTCATTCTGTCTTCCACTGTAAAAGTATGTATCTTTACAAAGAAATATTTATAACAAAAATTGGTCTTTCTTTACCCAAGTCTTACGAGTAAAACTAACCTTCTAAGATAGTTCAATGTAAATAAAAAGATCGAAATTTAGGTATGGGCTGCTTTAAATTCTGGTAGATATAGAGGATGCATCAAAACTATTCAACGACGCTTATTTCCAATTCTTTTCTCCTGTCGTAAGCGCTAGCAAGATTTCAAAAAGCAATTCAAATAGAGAAAACTGTCTCGAAAAATAATATAAGAAAATAAAAATTTTTCTATGATGTTTTTTTGGCTGAGAGATAGTAATTTTATTGAATATTAGCAAATGACTTTTCTACAGGAAATAGTAGCAAAACAACTTGAAGAACTTCCGCGACTTTGCTGTATATCAGCTAAAAACATTGCGTAAAATTCTGATTTGTTATTGATTTTCGTCATGCACTCACAAGATGCTCTTTATCGCAAGACAACACATACGAATAGTGCGATTAAATAGTGAATATTGATAGTGTAGCTTTATATACTGAATACGAAATTTCAATAACTTTCATTAGATTATTAATGTTTAATTATTCGAATTCTTTAAAACTCTTTTACATAATATCAGCAATCATTTAATTTTTAATTAGGTATATATAATAACTCTGGCAGTCTTATTTGTCCTTATTATCACCACTCTATAAGATACATAAAAGTAAGAATGATTATTTATTTTTCAAAAATTATACAAATAAAGTTGAGAATCAATCCGCTCATGTTCACTGGAAGATACATTTTCGTACAGATGTCTCTGTTATACAGAACAAATATTGTAATCAGATTGGTTTATCGTAGTATTCCCTTAACCTCCTTCAATTTTGATCAGCTGTTGGTTGTATAGTTTCCTATCCTTACGAATTTCTTTCTATTTCAAATTATTCAAAACGAAAATTTTTCTAATGTCTACAATCTCTTCTTTATCGTCTAGTCATCCGATTGCATTACAATTTTCAACTTATCCAAATACTCAACTAGTCGTATGTATTAATCCGTTACATGAATCTAAACAAGATACGCTACCAACATCATTGATTACACCAACAAGTTCAGACTTATTTGATAATGATGACAAATCTTCTGACAATAATGTACAAGCATTTATTCTTCGACTTTGTCATCAAAGATCACGATTAACACGATTGTATGATTTAGAAATCGAACATCGACAATCAACATCACAATTAATTACCTTTCTTGATAAAATTGATCAATTACTTAATGAATATGAAAATCACAAATCTAATAATCTAATTACAGGCAATCACACTAAAATATTTATGCGAAAACTCATAGTTTTTGTTTTTTCTGTTGAATTTTCAGGTGATACTACAAACACTAATAAACCTCTAGATGATGAATCATATTCAACCTATTTTAATGGTAAGTAAATATTGTCAAAAAAATTCTTTTGATAGATAGAAAAGATAATTTAATAAATTTAGATGTTTCTTCTCTCAATGATTCTAATGACGTCGATGCAAATGAGTTACTTGTTGAACAAGCTTCAAAGCAATCTGAAAGACTTTCAAATAAAATACATGATGACACAATGATTTATGAGCAAAGTGCACATGCAGATTAGTCAGTAAACTTAAAAGCCTTTGTTTTTCTTTGAAATGAATAAGTTTATTTTTCTTATAGTGATGATCATTCTTATTCAAAAATAAGTCGAAATAATAAATTGCCAACAAAAAAATCCACAGTAAATAATTCTTTGTTTTTTTCTTATTGAATGAATGTTTTCTATAGATACTTCAACTTAAACGTTATAAATACGAAGGATGCTGTCCATTAACAACACGTACTTATGGTCTTGATCCAATCAAACATGGTATTCGTCATTTTCCATGTACACGTGTTACAGCACCAATTAATCTTTGTAATAGTTAATTTTCATTTAATTTTTTTTTTAATGAAATTTATTATTAGATAAACATTTAATACAATATCATCAATTAACACATTCACCAACAATGCAAATTGTACGATTACTTGCTGATGAAAATGAAGAAGGTGATATTGATTTATTTTCATCTCAATCAACAAGTCTTATTGCAACACATCCAACTGTTTATCGTGCACAATGTCCATTAAATCAATACGGAAAATTTGGTATTACAGCTGAACATAGAATTCGTTTATGCACACAACCTAATCAACCAATTGGTGCACCATTAATTACACCAAAAGATGTTTGTTTATACGATCATTTTGGTTAGTATTAACTTAGCTAAATAATACCAAAGAAAATATAGTGCAAAGCTTTCGTTTGAATTTCTATTCATCATAAGTACAGACATATGTGCAAATGTTTTCAAGAACTTGTAATCTAAGAAAATTTAATTGATTTTTTTCATTTGTTTGACAAATTCATACAAAACTGACTGAAAAGAGATATGTAATGAATATCATGTTTGTTTCTCAGCAATATCTAGTTAATAAGAGAAAGATTGTGACAAGATTAAGACGCAAGGTTTCATCGGATTTTTTGCTCGGCAGTTCTGAAAAACATGTTCGGCTTCTCTTCTCAAAAATCTTCTAATTATCCTCTTGGCGATCTCGAAATATCAACTGAATATTCTTCTTGATTGATTAATCAATTATGTTGAACTTCCATCAAATTGTTGAACGATGATTTTTGTTTTCTCTATTTAAGTTGTATATCATCAAATGAAACGTTCATGTGCTCAACGTTTAGCTGAAGCTATTGTTAAAAATAAAACTGAACCGGTATTTCGTCCCGATGAACAATTATTAAATGATACATTCTACATTCAATGTCCTTTACGACATCCGAAAGCTATTTGTTGGAAATCACCGATCTCATCTCGTCATATGGGTCAACATTTAACTGGTATACATAAACTTGATGGAATAGCAAGACGTCAAATAATGATGACACTTCGAAAACAACCATCATCATCCGATACAAAATTACCTAAAACAACTTCTTTTTAATATTTTTTTTTGTTGCTTTGCATAATCTATTTTAAATCAACTATGAGCAGTATTTTTTGTTCCATGATATATATATACATATATATATATTTATTTTTAGATATGTCATCAATAAATAAAAATGAATATCGACAAAATGCATCCCCTGATGATGATGATGATGATGATGATGAGAATGATGAAGAAAATTTTAATGATGAACAAGAAGAAGAAATAAATATACTCGAACAAGTACAAGGATTGTTTTCATCAGATATATTTCCAAATGTGATAGAAATGTTTCGAGCTTATCAATCACAATTTGATCTTGTCGAATTTCTTAAAACACATCAAATTGTTTCTCAATATGATTATATTCGATTAATTAATTATATTCGTCTCGAAGTTAGTTTTAATTTAAATATTTCTTAATCAATTTTCTTTATCTATGTAGAAACCTTCAATGGACGATTTAAAACAATTAAAACCATCGACATCACCACCATGGGCAGATGATAAATATTTCACGACTGTTATTGATAATGATCCAGCTTTACAATTTGGTAATAGTAATAAACAAAACTAATAAATTTTATCTCGACTTTTCTGTGAAACACAATCTAGAAAACCTACTATAAGAGATAGAAAAAAACCAATATTCCTGTGATCATCAGTAGCACTTACATTGTGTTTCACATTTTAGTGTGACAAAGATTTTCCTAACAGTTTTCTTTTCGTGTTTAAGATATTGAAGAAGATTTAAATCAACTTGGTGATTTGACCATATCAAAAACTATTCACGAAAATGATCAGTTAATAAAAGCTAATCAAAGAATTCGAGAATTAGAAGAAATGGTTGAAACATTAAAGTAATTTAAAAAGTTCTTTTCTTTTTATTCTCAAAGAAATTATTTCATATTTTTTGATAGATCGATGACATCTCGATTATTAGATGATCAATCTACCGGTGTAACAACAACATCAAAAGCAAAAACTAAAGATGATATTCAAGACGATGATTATTTTGCTACATATAATCATTATGATATTCATAAAGAAATGCTTCAGGTATGGTAAGTAAAAGGATTGATGAATTTCTATTGTTTTGAATTTTATCATTATTCTAGGATAAAATTCGTACGGAAAGTTATTTAAAATCAATAAAAGAAAATGTGGATGTATTTCGTAATAAAATTGTATTAGATGTTGGATGTGGAACGGGTATACTTTCTATGGCATGTATTAAATATGGACAAGCAAAAATGGTTATAGCTGTTGACATGTCAGATATGATTTATGATGCTATGGCTATTGCTAAGTAATTTTTCTTTGTTTGAAATAAAGTATTAAAAGAAAAAAAAAACAAGATGTTTTTATTTTGTCTAGAGAAAATAATATTGATGAATCGAAAATTGTTTTTATTCATGGAAGAATTGAAGATGTGAATTTACCTGTTGACAAAGTAAAGAATGAATTTTATTCATTTTAGAAATTAAATTTTTAGATCTTTTTAAAAAGGTTGATATTATCATATCTGAATGGATGGGTAAGATAAGAATATGTTGAGAAGAAATATTTACTCTAAATAATAATTTTTTCAGGCTATTTTCTATTGTTTGAATGTATGTTGGAATCGATTATCTTTGCTCGTAATATGTATTTAGACAAAGAAAATGGTTTGGGTAAGTTATCTATTTATTTATACGAGTAAATAAGTCAAGACTAGAACTATACGGAACCAAGTTTTTTCTCTCGATTCCGAAGTTGAAAAAATCATTCTAGAATTTATGTGTATCACATCTAAAAAAAATTCATCAATATTCGTTTTTTGCTTTATTTCGTCGACGACTAGCTGCTTTTTTCCCCTTTCACAGGGATTAAAATTGCTTCTCCAAACATCTTGTCTATGTTTCCAAAAAGCGAATAATTTACTTCTAAGAGATTTTCGTTAATCAACGATAATCGTAATGAAGTTAAAGTACCAATTGATACAATGTGTTTGTTTCGATTCAACAAGTCATTCGAGTTATCTTTTTCTTATTGTTTTTATAAGCATTACAATAATTTGACTTCATTAACAATCAATGCTAGTTCGAACCCGGCAGATTATAGTGTAGAGATTTTACTCAATTCAATCGAAATATAATTTTATAAAAACTTTGAGATTAGACATATATAATTTTTTTTTTCATGTCTTGAAATATCTCATTTTTAGTATTACCTGATGATTTTTCCATACATATGTCGGGTTTTCATTCGGATAATCTTTATCATGAACATATTGGTTATTGGTCAGATGTTTATGGTTTTGAAATGAATACTGTTGCAAAAAATATTCTTGTTGATGGTCATGTTATGATTGTACCAGCAAATGCTATCATGACTAGTGATTGCTGTATTAAAGTAAATTGAATAAACTTCTTTTTTTTTCTTCAATATAAGCTTATTTTTAGACGTTGGATATTTATACATGTTCAAATGATGATATTACTTTTACACATCCATTTACTGTTCAAGCACTTAAATCTGGTTCTATATCAGGTTTTGTTTGTCATTTTGATGTGAATTTTGCTAAGAATCTTATTGAAAAGGTAATATATTGCCTTAAAAACCAAAAACAATTAAGTTTTTGCTCTACATGTTTTTCTTATTGGACTAGTAGCGAATATTTATTTTCTGATTTTTCTAGGTGCATTTTTCTACATCACCTCGATCACCAGATACTCATTGGAAGCAGACAGTATTCTTTTTACCTCGACTATATAATGTTCAAGAAGGTGAGAAGAATATTAATTATTTAATATAGATACATGTTTCTAAATAATTTATTTTATTAGGTGAAGAAATAACTGGAAAAATTTCATGTCAAAGACATCCAAATGAAAAACGTGGTCTTGTTATTCATTTACATGTATTCGATTCAAAATTTAAATTCTATCTAGAATAATGAATTTTGTTCGATTGTTATTCTTAATTTTTTTTTCTTTTGTTTGTTGTTGAAAAGAAATAAAAAAAGAAACATCAATTAGCGGGGATCAGAAGAAAAAAGACAATATTTTAATAAGAAGTTTCTTTGTGCAATAATGTTTGAAGTATAAGCGAAAAAAAGAATATGATTTCTTTGTTTGTTGTCATGGCATAGAGATTTTTCTTCAATTTTATATCATTTGATGTTATTTTTATAAAGAAAAAGACCTTCTGGGTCTATTTTTTTAAACTTGCTTTGATAGTGATTGAAAAGTAATTGTAATACATTTGAATAGAAAGACAAAAGGAACAGATGTGATGCTTTATTGTTCTTTCTTTTTTTGCATTACTTCCAATGGTCACCTAACAAATAAAATAAAAGTAAGAAATAACCGACAACGGATGCTGAGCTCTTATACTCTAAAACCTACTTATTTTACAGAACAATTATAACATTCGTTAACAACACCTTTCCTTAACGACATCCATCGACAATCAAATTCCAACTACGTAGTAGTAAAGATAGAAAACAAAAAAAAAATTCATAAGTAAATAGTTCGACAGTGCTGATGTAGAAAATTTATTTGTCACTAAAAAAAACTTTCTTATTTTATTATTGATCTTTGCGTCAATAAAAAAATCTATCACTTGTAAAATACTCATTTCATCGTATTTTTATTTGTTTAATTGAAACTTTATATCTGCTCGTTTCTAACAATATAATAAAATAAATTTATTTCACTATGCATGAACGAAATCTTTCTTTTTCTTTTTTCTTTCTTACCTTCTTTTCGTCTTAAGGGATTTTTTTCTATTTGGATGAAAAAAAAATCTGTATTCCATTTGCTTCATCATAGAAACATATTGATCAGCACTGTGCTTTGTTGTTGTTGTAGCCGTTGCCAGTTCTCTTTTTCTTCAATTTATTTTTGTATATGAAGTAACGATATATCGATCAGATTGATTGCCAACGAGTCATTGTAGATGTTTGAATAGGCCTCTTCGTTTATTATATGTTTAACATTGTTGAAAATTATCAATCATTAATATTAATGTCTATTTCTTCTAGATTTTGGTTTACAAGGTATTCAATTAATTTTTCAAATAAATGTATTGAAAATTATGAGTGACAACGAAGATACAACAACAAAGCCTCCATCAACAACACTTGGAGCAATGGGTCTTCTGGCCAATAATCCGTTAGTTGCAGGTTCAAGTAAGACAAGATTTTTTAATTTTAGAATTTTTCTTGAAAATTTTTATTCTTAAGGCGAATTACAACATACAGAGTCCACAACAAATATGAATAATGATATTAGTAAAGAACCAAGTAATGATGATTTTGGTAATGAAGATAATGAAAAAAAAACGAATGATCTTCTTAATGATTTACAATCAGAATCAATAACACCTGATGATAATAATGTTCTTTCTGGAAGAGCAATTACATCTGGTCGTTTAACTACTGATCAAGATAATAGCTCGACACCGAATATAATTGATCCATCAGTCAATCATATTAATCAAGCTCCGAGACGATCCATGAGTGAATCAGTTCTTATTGATCATCATAATCCAATTGAAAAACCACCACCATTACCTATTCAACAAGATGAAAGTTCAACTGATGGTGACGATCTTGGTAGTGTTCAAACAAGAACAAATGATACTGGCAATGATGATTCCATTAATCAATATCGACAAGATTTATCAACAGAAGAACAAGAAAATAATACAAATCGTACATTCGATAATGATTCTTTGCATTCAAAAACAGAACCTATTATTGATAGTAAACGACCATCAAGTGCAACGAAACATGATATTCTTGATGAAACAACCCGTTTTGCTACGACATCACCTAAACCATCAACATCAAGAATACAATCTGCATCTAGTAAACGATCAGTATGTATTATATAAAATAAGATTTATTTAATTTTAAATTAAATAATTCTTTTTAAAGCAACCAATTGTTGAGGATGAAAAACGAGTTACATTACCTGATGAAACTAGTTTCAATACAGATGGTAATAATCAAGAGGTCGCATCTATGATTCGACCTGCATCACGAGCTAAATCACATTCATCAACATCTGATGATTTACATAAAACTGTGATAGATGTTGAATCTCAACGACCACAATCACCATTTGTTGGTGAACAAGCTCAACCATCATCACGAATAACAAGTCCACAAATAACAAAAAGTGATACAAATATATTAACTATTGATCAATCATCTCCATTAAATGATCATGACGAGGAACAAAAACAAACGCTCGAACCATCAACAGCTACAATATCATCAGCGTCAAGACGAGAAAGTACAGATAAATTGGATCAACAACAATCATCTCGATCATCAAGTGCTATTAAATCAAGAGTTAATGATAATTCTGAAGAATCATCAACAACGAAATTAAATAATGATTTCATAGCAACAAATGAACAATCAAAATTAATAAAACTTGGCGAACAACTTCAAATACCAACAAATGATATTGATAATGAACAAATCAATAGTCCACCACCATCTCCATCAGGTATTAAACAAATAGTATCAACAAATCCTGTCTTAGAAAGTAATCTTGTTACAACAGATCAAGATCGTTCTCGAACACCAAGTGAAACAAATCGTAAAAGTTTGACATCAACGTCAATTAGCAATGAAAAAGTTATTGATGGTGATGTTGTCTCATCAAAAAGTCGACGAAGTAGTACTACAAGTCAACAACAACGACAAACGACTGTTACTGATCAAAAATTGAATTTATCGTCAAGTCGTACAGGAAGTAGTGCATCTGAACAGCGAGTTTCTAGTAAACGAGGAAGTATTACTAGCGAACGAAAACCTATTAGTCGACAAAATTCATTGGATCAACAAAGAAAAACACCATTGAGGTTTAAAATAAAAAAACAAGGAGGTTTTATTTTCTAAATTAGATATATCATCTTTTTTAATTTCTAGCCAATCATCTAGTCGAAAAACAAGTTTAAGCGAACAAAAACAAGTTCCTAGGTGTGTATAACATACAGTCCGATTAGTACGTTTTATTTTAACGTATATCCACTGTATAATACAGTTAAAACTGAATGAATATTGATTTCTTTTTGCCCTTAAATTTTTAGTGGTCGAAAAAGTGAACAGCAATCAGCTACGGGCCGTGAGAAACAAATATCTAGGTTTAATATTTAAAAAGAGATGTTTTTAGTTGTTACAGTGTAATCTTATTTTTTATCTAGTTCTCGTCGTGCAAGTTCTACAAAACCAGAACCAACAATTACTAATAATGATACCAGAGACAGTCGTCGTTCATCAACAGATACTGATGTTCCTCTTCGAACATCAGCTAAACAAAAACAAGAACGTATTTTATCAACTGATAAACGACAATCATCATTACGTCAACGTTCTGGACAACAATCAATAACAACAGATCAAACTGTAGTTACTCCAGTAATAGTGGATTCAAAACAATCTCAACAACAAAATGGAAAAGTAAATTAATAGGAATTGACCATTTTATTATTTCTTGGTTTGTTTTCTTTGTTTTTTAAGCGTGCATCAATTACAGATTCTGATTATGAACAGTTAAATACTTCAAAATTACCACGAGTTAGTTCAACATCACAACAAGATAACTTTCATCATTCCGCAGTTAAACAAGCATCATCATCAGAAACAACAACACCTAGAGAAAATAATCAAACATCACAATGGACTAAAGCTCTTGTTCCACCAATTCAAGTGACTGATGATGAAACTCCATTATCAAGACCACAATCACCAAATCCTCAACAAATCGCTGAACATAATCGAATTTCAGCAAAAAATAAAAAACGAAATACTAGTAAATTAGAATTTGCTTTTTAATTAAATTTTTAATTAAATTTTCTTTTCAATTTTAAGATGAACAAAAAAAGAAAGAACAAAATCGATCATTACATCGAAGTAATAGTGCTGAATCGTCTAATTATATTCCACTTGTTGATGATAAATCAATCGATTCGACATCGGATGTTAATACAGAATATGGACAACAAAAACAACGGCGTATTAAATCGAAAAAAAGAGATGTTGAAACTAATACGGATCAAAGGATAGATTCAAAAAAACAAGGTGAGATTACTTTGTCACTTTTGTAAAGCAAGATCTAAAACAAGTGTTGAAGTGTAGTAGCGGTAAATATTTGGATCTCTTCCTCACGAACGTGACAGTTGTCAATATATGATCACTGGAGCCTTTCAGAACAGTTCAAAATTCTGTTTGTACCATCTGACGGAACAATCCTTTAAATAAATAATAGGAAAATGAACTAGACTATCACTCAATCAAAACTCGAGTAGAAAAATCCGCTGACTATACGAGCCCGAAAATTGTTCGAATGCGATCCTATCCTACATTTGCTAGTTCTAATTCTTAAACTTTCATAGAGAAAATCATAATAAATTCTGTTTGTACTCAGCTATCTGGCTTCAGTTGACAAGTCAAAAGGCAATAAATTTGAAATAAGTATTCTGCATAACGTCTGATACACTAATGATCTTTTCAGAGAGAGTTATATATGATCATATCAAGAAACTCTCAGTTGTTAATTATCGTTGTTTTGCATTTCGATAGCCCCGAAATAGAATCGAGTTTTTAAAAAACAAATTTCAAATAGACTTTTGGTACTCTATTTGCGTCATCTTTTGCTTGAAAAAAATATACTTTTCATTTTTTTTGATCGTGGAATACAATATTCTTGAAGGAATTTCATCGCAACCAATAGCTTCTTTTTCTGTTTGCAAAAGTATGAAAAGCTGCAGAACTCGTTTTTTGAATTAAGCTATTTTACTATTATTATTGTATAAAAAATCACTTCTATAAATAAAGGACTACTTGAGAGTTTTTCGACGTATTGAGCTTGTTATGCTTTTTCTGCGCATAAGATGTAAGAAAATAAAAAAGAACTTTGTCAGAGACGCTTTTGCAAATAAAAAATATTGGCTATACAGAATGAGGATCCACAGGTAGTTTTGAGTTGCTAAGGGGACTATTTGCGATAAATGTATTTTGAAAACATCATCGTACAGAGCTGAAAATTTCATGCGATTTGAATGTACTTGTGCCAAGATTGATTTGTAAAGGTGAAGTCTAAATAAATGTATGAATCATTTATTTTTTTAAACAACAAAAATTATCGATAGCTCAATTTAAAACATTTCTATGATATTGTCCAGCAAAATTTTAATTCTCATTTTCTAGAATCAACTCTTCAAAAACCTTTAAAAGCAACTAAACCAATATCGGATCATCTTCAAAGCACAAATCGTCGTTCTACAACAAAAGAACGAACTTCAACATCAACACCTGATACAGAACTTGATTCCAATAGACCTATTGTTCCACGTTCAGTTAAAAAATCCACTAATGATAATGAACCAGTTAACGTTAATGTAACTGTTCTTGTTAAAAATTTAACTGATCAAGATAATAATGAAATGTCTCAAAAACCACAAAAGAAACAAAACATAATTAAATCATCAACCGATTATGATCGCCATACACAATCGGATACTGAACAAATTATAACTGAAAAACAAAAGAAACGTCGTCGACCTAAACGTATATCACGTACAACACAAACATATGAATGTGTTTTTCGACGTATGGAACGTGAACAACATGAAGAATTACGTCCAACAAATGATACAGATAAAAATATTCAAACACGAAAATCACAATTATGTCCAAGATCAAAATCACCAAGAAAACATTATCCAACTTATATATCAACTGATGCATTCAAGTTGTTTTATTTCTTCTTTTTCGCTCGTCCTTTTTGTATTTCTAAGTAATAGTATTATTATTTTTGTTCTAGAATTGAAGAAATTCTACCAAAACAATTTCCACAAACTCAACGTAATGCATCAAAAACATCAATGGTTGCTCGAACTATTTCACCACAAAATGGTAAATTATTAATTCTTCGTCCAACACTTCCTTTTCATCATACTGATGCTGTTAATGTACAACGTGTATGTCTTCAATATGCTATTGATTTAATTCCTAATGAAAATAAATTAAACGATTCACCATATGCGCAACGAAATAAATCACACGCTCTTAAACAATCCGAACAAACAACTAATTTACCTATGATACGTTCATCATCACCAGCAACAAATATGCCAACAAATAAATCAAATACTAAAGATAAACCAACTTCGAATAGAATTGAAGATCGTATTCATCAACGTAAAAATGGTGGTGCTGTTTGATAATATATCTATAGATAAATCCAATTTAATATTTAAAAAAACTATTTAGCTAAGCGTGTCTGTGTTTGATTTTTATATACTTATAATTTCTTTTCAAAAAAAAACAAATATTTTAAAATAAATGAAAAATATTCAAAAATCAAAAATTGAATTTTATTAGATTTGTCGTGATATACGTATATTTTCAAGGGATGTACTACAAGGTCTTGGTGATATAGTGTACGCTATAGAGAATCGAATATGATCAAATAATGATTGATAAGTCGAGTTTATATCAACTAAATATTGTATTTATTAGAAGATATCGTTCACGAATCGCTCGAAGCCAATTAAACAATAATTCAAAACCATGTATTAGTGAGTTGTATTCAAAACCAAATACCATATTTCGTTTGTTCATCGGTATAAATATCTATCTATTCAAAGCTTTGTTCATGGTAATCTGGATAACGTATTGGTGAATCAACTAATTTCCATAATTGAATACACTTATTGAATTTCAGCATAATCCATTGGTTTTGTTTTGCTCTTTTACAGTAGTCAGTACATCAATATAAAAAGAATTATATATCTTATATCCTAGACACGAACTAAAATCTGCTTCAACTACCATGAATACGGTAGATTCTCCTTCAATAGTAACAGTAATAATTAGAAATAATTTCAACATAGATGTTTTTGTCAATAACGAAAACTAAATGATTGATAAAATATAACTTAGTTTTCGCGTAAGTAATCATGTAATGTTATGTTCAATTACCCGTTTAATAAAATAAAAAGAAAACAATAAAACGTCTATTGAATTTTACTTTCATCTGAATGAATGAAGTGCCTAAAGGAAAATTTCATTTTGGATATTTAATCGAAAGATACAATATAAAACATTATTATATGACCACATTTGATCTCAATAAAAGGAATCGCGCCCATTTCCAAAGTTTCTCAAACCAAAAAAACTAAAAAACGTTCCGCTTTTTCAGCCGTAATAAGTCCGATAGAAATGATACTTATCTTAGAGATACTAGATACTGTTTGGAGTGCCTACTTTTTTTTCGGTTTGTTTTTATCTTCTCTCATTCAAGTAAAAAGATAAAAATGCTGAGCGTGCCTCCAAAAATACATGGTTTTTTTACTAGAGCGTTTTTTTTTGTAAGTTCAACGTTGTAATTTTTTCAAAACAAAAAAATAAATAGGCATTCCCAACAGTATTGAGCACCTGTAGAAAAAAGTTTCAGGCTACATCGGACATACTATGTCGGAGGAACGGAGCAGACTTAAGACTGGTTTTTGGGTAAAAATTGATTTCGAAAAAAGCGAAAAACAAATTTTCCTTTATGTATCAAGTCTTCTTTTCTTCGACCAGAGAGTGATCGAAAACCTGCTGTGTTCAGCAGTGTTAGAGATTCATGGTTTATGCTCTCAACACCTTTAGAAGTTATCATTAGAAGAATTTTTTCATACAAAGAATAATCGCAGCACGAGTTTTTTCTATTAGGAGTTTTGAAATTTGGAGTTAATAAAAGTACTAGATAACAATAAAGTGTCCTCATTTATACGGCATTTGACAGAGAATATCTCGAAGCTATACCAAACATCGAAAAAATTTTGATTGTAACATTCTGAAAGAGGGGGGTGGTCTCATTAGGCCATTTCTTTAAGGGGCCCCTCAGAAAAGTCAATTTCGGTCAAATTTATCGATTTTGTGATTTATAACTCGTTAGATAGAGCAAAGTGTCTACTCTCGAATATACTATAGTTGATTGATTTTATGATAAGATTTAAGGATATTACATACGATTTTCTGAGCAGTCATATTGAAAAAATAAGATTTTTAAAAACTTATTTTCCGTTTTTTTCAAAATCCATTTTTTCGAGTATACTGTTTACGCGGGCAAACCTTACTCAATAACGACTCAATATAAAAGTGGTAATGCTTTTTTGTTGTAGAGCAGACACTTGGGGCTAGGTCGTAATAGAGCCCGATTTTCGAATTTCTCCTTTGTTTAAATAAAAAACTTACAAGGGAACCTTCCCAAGTGTCGGAGCGCTTTTCAGTCGGGGTTTCGCGCATCTTGTAGCCCATAGTGAGCTATGTCTGTAGTAAAAAGAGTTCGGGTTTCTGGCTTGTTTCTGAGGAGATATCGAGCTCTTAGTGAATTTTCTCTATTGTACGCCTACATTGGCAGCAAAGCTATACTTTCGAATTTTGACCTGAAACTTTGCCTGCATAAAGGTCTCAGCTAGACTAGTTTGCATAAAAAATTTCAGAAGTTTTGAATAAATTCTCTCTAAGATATGAAGCTTTGAAAAAAATGCATACTATATATATTATTGATGAAAAAGGGACTATACCTTGATAGTTTCATATCTTAGAGAGACTTTATTCAAAACTTCTGAAATTTTTTATGCAAACTAGTCTAGCTGAGGCCTTTATGCAGGCAAAGTTTCAGGTCAAAATTCGAAAGTATAGCTTTGCTGCCAATGTAGGCGTACAATAGAGAAAATTCACTAAGAGCTCGATATCTCCTCAGAAACAAGCCAGAAACCCGAACTTTTTTTACTACAGACATAGCTCACTATGGGCTACAAGATGCGCGAAACCCCGACTGAAAAGCGCTCCGACACTTGGGAAGGTTCCCTTGTTAGATCTTTTATTTTAATTAGCGATTTTTTTGTCCACGAATTTGAGAATTTTTCAAAAAGATTTTTTTAAAAACCAAACAAAGGGAAATTAAAAAATCGAGCTCTATTACGACCTGGCCCTATGGGTACTCTACAATTTAAAAACCACGCCGACATGCTAAGCTAGTATCCTCATGTTGAAAACCTTGCCCGCGTAAAGGGTATTTGTGATCAATTAATTGACTATAACTCGTGAATGGCTCGCAGATTTCGGGAGTTATTTTAACCATAATCTATTCTAGCCAAGACTAACATTCTTTGCAATTTTGGTTGAAATCGGATGAAAAATAACAAAGTTGATTTCTGAGGGGAGGGGGCCTTAATCTTTTCCATTATTTTTTATACGATGGCAGTAGAAATATGTCATGCTATTCGTTTATCCTTTTTTACATATTTTCTTATCAATGTTTAAGTTGAATTTTATTTTTGTATATACCCTGTCATCTCGTGATACTGTCCTGACTGATAACAGTGGTTCTGATATCACAAAATGATTCATCAAAATAAATATTTTCGTTTAACAACTTCTCATTAAAAACCATTTTTCGACGCATATGTCGTCTACTTGCTGTGTCACTTGCTTTCATATTATAATTATTGACTAATACTTTTCAGTATTGGCCAATTATAACTACTTGTACCTACTCAAGCAACTTTAATAAATATTAGAAATTGAATATTCATATAAATTATTTCAACATTTTGATTTTCGTGTTGTTCGCTCAAATTCATTGAAGTATACTTAATGATCAATATCAATAGACAAAGAAATAAAATGATCTGACACCAGTATACGATCATTTCATTTCAATAGTAAACAACAAATTTTAACGTATAGAACAAGATAACCTGAAAATGATGTACACGTCTGTATATGACTTCTTTTGTTCGTCCTCTTTCCGATTCAGTCGATTCGTTTTAGTGTGGCTCAGTATGTTTTACATCTTATTAAATATGTGTTACGTAAGTGATGCGCACTTCCATACATGTTCTGACATCAAATAATAAATTAATTTAATTAGCAATAAGTTCTATTACTCAAAATTAGGTACTTCAATTGACAATGTTGATTAAGGGTTTCCCACGCCTCTTTTTTCGTTATTTCTGACTCTCGAAAAGAACGCAACGAATTCGTATGAAATTTAGACCACACATAGAAGACCTAAAATTAGGAGACACATGTTCGAGGAAAAACTTTAGTTTTATATACAACGCGCACTTACGATTTTCGTCTGATTGTACCCAATTGGGCTGAAATTTTGATCACAGATATTTGGAAGTATTCTCCTGAGATGAAATCGGTAATCTTTGTTTGCAATCTTCCTATCTTGATTTGCAAAGCTCCAAACGGCAATACTCCGGTTTTGAATCTGAACATGTACAGATTTCTCTTAAAAGAACAGACAGTCAGATATTTTGAAAAGTGTTGAGTTACTTATGAAATATTGCCTAAGATATCTGAAAGAAAAAAATTCAACTCGATCGGACAAAAACGGGGATCGTATGAGATTTGGATATACTCGTATGAACAGCCAGAGTTTTTCCGAAAAAACTGCGAAGAACCTTGTTCAAAATTTTTTCCTCGGATTCGTATCGTCCTATTATAGATGCTGTTATTTTGGTAAAAGCTTCATAGAGATCGGTTGCATGTTCTTTTGGAACTAGAAATGGTCAAAAAAAGAGGGGGAAGGGATATTCTTAAGTCAATGAATATGTATTAACATATATTTTTAGTAATGAATATTATATTTTATCAAATGAAATTCAATATAAGAACGTGCCTGAAATAAAACAACAAAGACACTATTAGATAACTGTAGTATATTAGCTTTTTAAGAAATATTCTGAAAAGTGACATATGATAAATATTATAAGTCAGTTTTTTTCTCTTTAATTAATCGTATTTGATAGAAAAATTTTATACAATATTAAAACATCGCAGTCAATGTCAAAAAAAATCATAAAAGAATTCATTATTTCTAATTTTTTTGTCACGTATGTAACACAGTTAGGTTTTTTCTTTTTCTCGAATAGACAAGAAAATTTTTTTATTGAAATACATGCATGACATATATAAATATGAATTATGTTCACCTATATAAACTCTTTTTTTGACACGTTCTATTTTTCTTTGGAACTTTATTATTATAACAAAACTAGATAGTGTAAAAACAGAAAAAATCTCCAAGGAAAAGTGTTTGCTGAGTGTTTTTATTTTCTACTTTACTTCTGTCAGATGTTGTCTAATCATTAGAAAATTGTCATGTCATGTCATCGCTACTTCAAGCCGAAATCCGTTAGACAACAAATTAGTTCAAAACGAATATAACGGTGAAACGACTATAATCATCATTATTTGCGATTACATTGGTTTAAATAATGATCGTTTGCATCGAATAAGATAAAACAGACGAAGATGAACTCTCAACTTTTGTATTCTATTCATCAGTCTTTTACTTCGTAGGAAGTATATATTGTTTGTCAATTACATTGTCCAATTTTTGATTACATTATCGTTTGTATGATTTCTTTTTTGCTTTTTATTTAATGCGCAATACACCATTTGATTTTTCTGATTATAAAAAAAAACGACGCAAAATTTTATCTTTTTTCATAACTAGATCGTACATTTTTGAATTCCTTTCATGTATATAAATTAGATGGAGCTAATAAGACATTTACATCCAAGACAAAAGAAGAAAAAAAACCTTGTCGATTAGAAAATCAAAGTTCAAAGTCGGTTTACTTGCTCTTTTATATTAATATTATTTGAGAATAATGACCATGAATATCAATACTGAGTTACACTTTAGAACACGACGCAAAAATCTTATAATGAAAATGACGGCGATCAACTATTGCTGACAGAACACATATGTTCTGTGTATTCAAGGTTTGACACATTTCCTTTGATTATCTTTCATTCCTTATCGAATATTTCAGTTGAACACATTAAGTATTATTTCTTCTATTTGCCATCGTTCTTCTTATGTTTATCATCTCTATCTTAACCTTCTTTTTCTTGCTCAGAAACAAATAGATACACAAATTTATCACTAATTTAATCATGCACACATTCTCTATGTCTTTATGTCAAACAATAATCCGTCCATCACTGAGTTAATTCAGTCTTATCCTATCATGTTTTCAAAAACAGAGTAGAAATCTTTCTCATGTTATTTCAACAGAAGTAAAAGTAAGAACTTAAATAAAAAGAGTATTATCCATTTTTTTGTAGTATCTTATAAGATAAAAAAGTGGAAGCAAACGCCCGAACAGGGGCTCGAACCCTGGACATTGTGGTTAAAAGCCACA